>JARYHS010008075.1:3358334-3856672 GCA_031002005.1 Vandiemenella viatica | reverse complement strand
TAAAAAAAATGGCGGGTATTGTCTATGATGTAGTAGGAATTTTTTCTGGAAAAACTTGTAAGAAAAAATGAATAACGATCATTTTAATGATATTTTTCGTGATATCAGTTCCTTATTGTGGTTAGATTATCGGAGTATTTGGATTTTTTTTTTTTTTTTTTTAAATGAATGCATTTTACTTTAAATGACGGAAAGAATAATGTAACTGTTATTTATTTGACTGATACATTTTGCGATTACGTACGTTTCGTGTAGACTTTCTCTGTGTTTTTAATAAACTTCACTGTTTATTATCTTCTGCCAAAAAAATTCTTAGTTTACGTTTTAACCTAGTTCCTATGACTGATACAGATAATGTAACGTAAACATCGAATAGTTGGCCATACAGACGGAAATATTTAGATTTTAAGCCCCATTGCTAAGCCTGTCGTTGTTAGGGCGCTAATGACTCCAACAACAACAACAACAACAACAACGTAAACATCGAATACACTTCTACTTACAGTACATGAATTTCTACATCTAATTGTCGTAAACAAACAAAAAGAAACATGTAAATTTAAACGAACGTGTGATTGTAACTTTGAAACGTATGATTGCCTCGCATTAAATCTTTTTCTTTTTATCCCTGCTCTTCGTATGTTTGTGCAGTTCCTTCCACAATAGACAGTTACCTTTTATCTGGCATCGCAATTACAGTTTCTTTTAACACTATAAGTGCAATAAAAATCAAATTCAGTTATTTCTTTTGAAACTTACACTTGCTTTTAACAGTATAAGCGCAAATAAAGTCAGTACAGTTATTCAATTGAATTTTGCTGGTTAGCCAAGCAGGGCCGGCGTTTCGTGTTAGGCCCGGGTGGGTAGTCAGGCACGAAAAGAGGGGGGGGGGGTAGTTCCCTGAAAAATCTTACCTAAAATAATAATAGTGATAACTATTGAATCTAATTCTTAAGGGAAATTTATAGGAGAAAAACTAGAAATGAATTTAAAAATTATCATATAATTTATTATTAATATATTTATTAATTATATTTTAGCTATGTACGAAACATTGTTATTTTTTAAATTTACTATTAATCAGTATCAATTGCGCAATGCAAAAACTGTAATGCGCTTCTCGCATTCGAGAGGACGCGGGTTCGAATCCCCGTCCGGGCATCCAGATTTGGGTTTTCCATGGTTTCCCAAATCACTCCAGGCGAATGCCGGGATGCTTCCTTCAAAAAAAAAAAAAAACCATGGCCGTATTCCTTCCCGTTCCTTGTCCCCCAGTCCCATCCCGCCTCTAATGACCTTAGCCGTCGACGAGGTGTAAGGCCCTAAGTAAAAACAAAATGTAATGCGCTTTGCTCTTTGAAATGAAACGATTCAATAATTTTTCCAAATCAAGTTCTTCAGTAAGGTTGCTACAACATGTAAAATAGCAATGCTTATTAATAGATATTGCAACATTGTCGATCTTATGTAACTGCTTGAGTCGGCGTAAGGCCGAAAACTCCGTTCATTTGAACAGGACGACCCAAGAATTGTGATGAGTAGTCGAACGAAGCGTACAAACTCTGGTATGAGTCCTCTAGTCCATTTGTACTTCTGTAAAAAATCTACACCCTCTCTTAAATTTTTTGCCTCCTCATCTTGCCTTTTCAAAAGTTGCAATCTTTCTTGGTCAAAATCAAGATTGTAGAAATTTATAATTTTTGCTACATTTGTGAGCTGTCTCAAAGCGAATCGTTCTAACGATTTGAAGAAGTGGGTGGAAACTTTGTCGAATCGACTCTTTAACTGGTCATTAAAATAAGATTTGCGGAGAAAATCTTGAGGTGTTTCGAATCGGAGATTTTCACTCTTACCTTGATCGAAATTTTGCGTTGATTGGGATTTGAAGTTCGCTGGTTTCAAAGTTAGTACCTGACTGCACACTTTCCCGCAAAATTTCTTCGAATTTTGACTCTCGAGCTCAGTAAAAAACATCAGTGATTGCTTCTATCTTCGCATACGATTCAATAACAGATAGATTAGATTTATGTAGATCTGCATTCAAAATTTCCACACGATCAAAATTTCTATCATCATTGTTAAATATAAACACACGCAAATGATTCCATGTCGGAGTAAAATCCAGAAGCCTTAGTAGCGACAGCGTTGTCTACTTCTCTGGTTACGGAATGTTCGTACAAAAAATTGAAGAATAAATATGTTTATACATACCAAACCAAAAAAAATTGATTTAAACTTATAATTTTTTGTAAATACCTTGTCGGACAATACACTGCAAGAGAAGGTAAATCATCATTAGTTTCTTTTTGTATTCCAATTTGTATTTTCTTAAACTGTCCAAGCCGTTTCGGCGAGTCTCGCATGACGTTATCAAATCTTTTACTGTTACAATAAATTTTCTCGCTATTATAATTTTCTCAATTCCATCTTGTACTACAAGATTGAGGTTATGAGCATTACAGTGCACAAATAATGCTCGATGCTTCTCTTTGCGTATTCGTGACTGTAATCCCGTTATTTTTCCAGAAACGTTAGAAGCCCCATCGTAGCGCTGACCCCTGAGTAGTGAGAGTTCTCACTTGTGCTTGGCGAAAATGTTAGTGACCAAAACAAATAAGGCTTATTAAGTTGAGGCCATGGATTGTCTTTCGCCCAGTTTTAAAAATAAATGGTACTGGAGAACTACTCGAAGTAGTTTCTAGGGGAAAAAGTGAATTCATACGAGGGGCAGTCAAAAACTTCCCGGAATTTCATTGTAACTCTTTATTAACAAGAGATAAGTACACATTTACCTAATCTCCTTCAAAGAAGGCTCCTTCTGAACACACACACTTGCTACACCGCTCCTGCCATTGCTGGAAACAACGATGTTTTGGTATCTTCCAAAGTTCAGCTGTCGCTTTGGTTTTGATGTCTTCTACGTTGGCAAAACGGTTACCTTTGAGGCCCATTTTCATCTTGGGAAAGAGCCAGAAATCCGATGGCGCTAAATCCGGTGAGTAGGGAGGCTGGTGGAGGACTGGAATGTTCTTTTCTGCAAGCCATGTCTGCACAACAATCGATGTGTGGGAGGGAGCATTGGCGTGATGCAGTAACCATCCTCCTTTCCATTTGCCCGGACGCCATCGGATTCTAGTGTTAGGTCAAGTGACAAATATATTAGCGGAAAATGGATACCACGAAAAAAAAATCGTAAATCAGGAAAAACGAAAGTAACACTGCTACGTTTGTTTATTAGTCCATGCGCATTTCAAGAATTAATTCAGTCAAAGATATTTTTACTAAATAATTGGTAAAAAAAAAAAAAAATCAAAAAAAAAATCTTGTAAATTCATTTCAAAACAAATCCAACAGTTTTTATTCAACTTCTATATTTAAATGTGGAAACTGAACAGAAAAAAAAAAATTAGCTATGAGTCATGGCAATTAATGCAATCGCTTATTTATTAGTCCTGTAATCTTATGTATTTCAGTATATTGCTGCTGTACTAAGTCGTTGTGGAAACAAAGCCATGGGGTGGGTGCAGCTACAGCTAATAACACGGGGTGGTATATCTATACACAGAAGATGACAGCATTACACTATACAAACTAGTATATATAGATATAATACCATGTGTTACCACCTGTAAGTGTGGCTGAAACTTTTGCGTGTTATGGGTCTATTGGCACTTGCGGATAACTACACAAACAAGTGTAAGTAGTGTAATATAATATATGTGTGTGTGCGCGCGCTAGCGTACTCATCGTACTTTCTTACTGGTAATGTAACAGAGTTCTGCTTTTGCTTCTGTTCCCTCAAGTCCCGATATTCCACAAGATTTGGGGCTTCAGCTTCTGTTTCCGCTTCTGCACATTTTGTAGCGAAACCAAAAAGTAAATCGGATTAAATAGAACTGATGTCACTGGTGCTGCGGTGCTGTTTGAGCTATACTTCGTATGAGTGGGCGCTGACAATAGGTCGGAGTGGTGACGTATCGGTGAGGGTTCCTTTTTTTATAATTATTACACGCATCGTGTAGTGTACTTTAAAGGAGTCCCCTAACGATCAACTTGGTTTCCAACTTTGATGCCGTGTTGAAGTCAATGTTGAACGTCTATAAGTAGGTTGATGGTTGACATGTTGAGATCCGGTTAGAACTGGGATCAAAAAGTTCGTATTTGGTGAGCGACCTTTTTGCAGCGTCTGTGGGGAAGTTTACAACACAGTTTTCAGCATCAGTTGTTAAACTTCGAACTGTTCTGTCAATGTTATTGTTTTCGATTACTGTACGTTTTCATTTATTTGCAATACTAGACTACTGTTTGAGGTCAAATATGGTTTTTCGAATATGGCAAGAATACTAAACATTTTAATCTGGGTGAATTTCTTGATGCGCTAAGAGAACTGCCCAAGTTTTTGAACGTCAAAGTTCCAAGGCTCGCAACAAAAAGAAGAACGCGTGAAAAAAATTCATTGTTCTTTTCCAAAAAATTGGGCTAAATACGAATGTTGATAGTTTTAAGAAAAGAATCAGAAATATTAGAACTGGCTACCGGAGACAATTGAAAAACATAGAACTGAGCTAAAGGTTTGGAGCCGGAGCTAAAGGTTTGGAGCCGGAGCTAAAGAGAGCACATGGCATGTTACTTCCACTCACTTTTCGCTACGTTACCAGGTGATTAAAATTTCTAATAAAACTTTTAAATCCTCGACGCTCTGACCACTAGCTAAATGTATGCGGGTTGCGAAAGACCATTCGTTCACAGCAATAAAATCCTCATGTTGGTGTCCTTTTTAAATAAACTTTCGCAATTTGTCCTACAATTCATAATAGGTTTTATTGGCCAGTCAGGTTTAGTGACGTGTATCTCCCTCGCTAAAAATTTAACTGAGAAATCTGTGCAGTTTTAATACCATTCCTCTGAGACCAGCAGGATCACCTCATCTTCACACAACTCTCTTAAAACCAAAAACCGCAATGCTCAGTCACTCATTTTTCACAAACTACGCTCTACTATAGCCAAAATTAGCCACCGGAGCGTGTGCTCCATTGCAATTAAATTAAATTAAATTATTTTTTTTTAAATCCGCCATACAAAATAATAGAGAATGGCAAGAGAAAACATCCAGCAAATAAACCTGATGACACGTACTCGAACCGCGGACGTGATGTCTATATGTTCAACTTGGTTGCCAATTAAGTTCACTAGTTGGCAATCAAGTTGGTAGTCTGTGGTCCTCTTAGGTATATGTTTTATTATATGATAGTAGCGTGTCTCAAAATGAATCCAAAACTAAGTCCTATTTAGATATTTGTGTACAAAAACTGAATCTGGGGCAAAATGTACATTAGGTAAAAAATAATGTTCTCTGAAAGAACGTACCACCATTGCTTTAAAAAGCAATTTGAAATCCATCCATCCAGAAGAATTTAAAACGTCTGAAAAATTAAATGTAGATCTTAAGTTACATGAAAAAAAATTACCAATATCACTCTAGTCAAGTAGTAAAAGCAAAAAGGACTGCCATTAAAAGTAGATCCTCTTAAGTGATGGCAAATGAACGATCACAAATATTCTATGTTGTTTCCATTAGTCCCCAGGTTTTTGTCAGCCCCGCCTAGCAGTGTCTAGCGAAAAATTGTTCAGCGAAAGAAAGTTTAATTTGTGTGTATGGGGGGGGGGGGGGGGGGGGAGTGGAAGGAAAAATTAAAAATGAGAAAAGGCTGCTAAGCGTTTGTTTTTAAAAATAAATAGCTTTCGAATATTAATTATAGTAATTAGAAAACTACTACTTCAAAGTCAGTTACTGTTTGATTTGATTATTAAAATAAACATTATTCCACTTGTCATTTTTTATTAAATAGAAGTAACTAGACACTAAATCATATTTTCATACAACTTAGGCTTCTGTTTCTGCTTCCATAATGTCGCTTCCGTTACATCTCTAGTACATACACGTGAATATTCATTACATGCGCACTTATTTACGTATAGAGTGAAGAACAAGAATAAGAATTTTACTTTTACTTACTTTCACGATTTTGACTGTCAGCTGACTGAACAAGGCCATCTTTTAAGGTTCCAGTGGATCATTTGTCTAAGGGCGATGCAAATTTATCATTCCTTTCTGCTGTCTTCTAGCATTATCTAGACTCAATTCGTTTCTCCTGTTCAGCCTCACTACGAATTTATCTATTGGATTTTTTTTTTTTTTTTTTTTTTTTTAGAATTAGCCAAAACGCCTTCGAAATACACTAATGCAGCTTTCACACACGACTGCTTTGGACGTACATTATTTTCTTGCTTTCACTCACAAGATTGTTTGCTCAGTAGGCGACATCTGGGGTGGCGGTCTCTATTGAAACATCAAAGGGATTTAGCGCGTCGCTAATGGTGTGGGCACACAGGCTATTATATACGCATTTTGAAGAATGAAACTATCATGCTTAGCTGCTCTGCTCTCTATTTATTTATTTCTCTCAATTCTTTCGCCTATGAACTCTCAAATTCCGGGTGGGTGAAATACCCACCCGGAATTTCCCGGGTGGGTACTGCTACCCACCATACCCACATTATCCGCCGGCCCTGTAGCCAAGCAGCGCTGTTGTGGCAGGCAGTGTAACTAACACTTCGGCTACTATCGAGACTCCCCGAAGTTTCCGATCCGTGGAGGTGAGCGCGCAGTCTCCAGGCAACGCATTTTATTTAAGAGGATAGTTCAGTGGTAAGTAATACCTATGAAAGGTAAAAAAACTTAAATATGTTTTGTTTTTCTAAAAGTGATTAAATAAAATTAATCAGAGAGTTCAATAACATCCTAGCGAGGCGAAATACCTGCAAACCAACGGACTAACTTTATACTGTACAAATAAACACTGTTAATAAGTGAATAACAGAAATAAACAAGAGAATTGAAAACAGTTAAATCGAGCATTACAATCACAAGCATTAAAGAATAAAGTAAATAAATCGGGAAATATTGTCGAATATATTCTTAAAAAAATGGAAGCGAAAAATTCCTTTTGGAATAAATCAAAATGAAAGAATTAACTTTCGGTAGCAATGACCAATATGCGACCACAAAATACTGAAATTTATTCGTAGCTAGGGTCCTCTAACCTTCGTTACTTCCTGGTTCCCGAGAGCGTGCCTAAGGTCAAACAATTTCCTATAGTTTATTGATGACTGCTTTGTGTGAAAAATAATAAAAATTAGCATTATTGGTTAGGAATGCCACTAAGCAAAAATAAAAAAAAAACTGTTTTTAAAGTTTTAATATAGGTTCTTCGATTTTTTTATCTGAAATACAATTTGGTAACAATTTCTTAGTTATTTCAAAATTTGTATACATAAAAGCAAAGTAAATTCATTTATTTTTAAATCTGTTAACAGAGTTTCAAGTCCTATCGCACTCCACCACCATCGTAGCTAGACTTATAATTTAACGTGGGATTCGAAGCACTACATATCGTAGCGTACTCTAACTCCGTAAATATTCTTGGCAGCTTGCGGAATTAGAACCCGCAATCACTAATCTTTGCTGTAAGTGCCTTAACCATTGAGCTACTAGACTATTATTTAATGCACTGAATAAAATCCTGCAGTTTTTGGCCAGTCTAGATTTATTTATTTTCAGTCGATGGATGTAATTATGAAGCAGTTCACTCGCAGATGAAGCACGCTTCTGTTATTCCATTCTCATTAAGTCTTGCATCAGTAGTGATATCACATTAGCTGTTTCGATTATGTCCCGTGTAAGG
Organism: Vandiemenella viatica; assembly: GCA_031002005.1. NCBI lineage: Eukaryota > Metazoa > Arthropoda > Insecta > Orthoptera > Morabidae > Vandiemenella > Vandiemenella viatica. Next base: position 3,848,927 of record JARYHS010008075.1, on the reverse strand, counting down.
TAACAGGGGCTGCCTTAACTGGCTGCTGCAATCTGTTTACCATTTGAATTTATCACGGATAAAAAAGTTGAGATATGCGTCCTGAAAATAAATTACGCTACTCAAAAGCTTGGACAACACAAGCTTCACAATATGGGGATGTTACGAATAATGTCCGACATACTGAGTTGTTTGAAACCAAATCACTTCTGGTTTCTGCATAGTCAGCTTTTCATGTGTGCTATCGAAATTAATCGCATAAGAGTCAAAGGAATATCACTCATCAGATACCTAATTTATCCAAGATGAGGCTTTTTACAGAAATTAGTGTTAGATAACTTTTTATTAATGTTTCGTGAAATTCTTAGATGGATTATTAACAAATTATTTGCATGGAGGAAGAAAAGTTTTTGTATCAAATGAAATAAGATGTCTCGAAACAGTGTTATTCTCCACAAAAAGAAGCCTTCACCCTTTTACTAACAAAAATCTTCATCATTACCGAAGCATAGAAAATCAGTAACAGTATCACTGTTGCTTTTTATGAAATCAAATCTGGTAGGATTAGATTGGCTAAGAAATAGTATTAGAAGGACTTGAATTATAACAAAATAAATACTTAATGAACGATCAGGACTTCTGTAATTTGTATAGATAGCTTCGTGTAAAAAAAAACGCTTGTATTAAAGTACAGAAAATATGCAAGCTGTATGTCACATGACGGCCATATTGTCTCTTTAAAACTATGAGTGGGGAAGGGAAGGAGCACAAATAAGTATGATATGGGAAAATGGTTTATAGATTAATTTCAAACACTATGCCACGTTAATGAAGACGACGGCAAGAATGTGGGAAAAAATAGGAAAAAGTTGACTATTGGAATGAGAGAACTATTACTACTATTTGTGAAAATTGCAACACCAAGAGGGATACGTATGAATAAAATAGAATTTAGGGATATGACAATACACAGCGGGACATACACTTTTACAGTGAGAATTCAGTTCCCTGTTAAGCCGCCACGTGCTGCAATCTAGACCTCTTGTCATACAATAAAAGAGAGCTTGAATATTCTGCTAGAGAACACACTGTTTGCAGTCAACGCAAAACTGTCGGACACCTCTCACTATGCTGTGAGAATACAGGGAAAGATTAACCCTCGTCAGAACCGGATTGCACTGAAAATTAAAATCTGTTAGACAGGCAGCCTAACTATTCTTTTGGGGTTCTTGCTCAATAATGCCACGCACATTTTTTTCTGTTGGAAAATGATGTGGAATACCTATGCAAATGTGATCGAGATATGCTTAATATTAAATTAAACGACATTACTGAACTATATTTGCAAAAGTACTCGGTTGTAAGCAGTGTTGAAATTGGAAAACAACCATGGTGGTAAAACGATCAGGTAGTAAATAAAAGAAATTGTTTGAGAAATGATCTTATGTGCATTGGTTTTCTCCAAATAAAGAGTTGCAATGGAATAATTGTTAACTGTGGAACGACACGTGCAGAAATGAGTACTTGGCATTAGGTGTGGTATTAGGATTGTATTAGGTGTAAAGCTTCCCCATGTTTTGTGTTAATCCAAGTTTAAGAAGTAGTCAGTGTCTACTGAGCTATGATCAACTGTCTGAAACAGCTGTCAATTAATACAAATTTTCTATTATTTACAGGAAAATTCTATGATTTTTAGTGAGTTTCTTTATTTTTTGTAACACAAATAGTCTTAACAGGTACAAGGAAGAACTTAAAGTGGTAGTTACAAACTTTTTGCGTCAGAGTAAGATAAAGCCGGGTCCTCAATCCTTTTGATGTTACTGAAGCATACGATTAGGTCAACTGTCACAGTACCAATAACGTAGTCTAATCACGTCTACCTATAGTCTATCACCAACTGATTTTACGAGAATTACTTATGCTTGTTATTAAGACCTGTTCTCACTTCCAGAGCTAATCCGTAGTACAATTTACGTGGAGTAACTAATGATTTTTCAATCTTTGTGAGCGGAGTAATTTACCTTGCACAGGAGATGTTCAAATTTCTATCACATATTCGATGGTACACTTTTTCTTTTCTTACCTTCCAACAAATTTATCGTGAAATAAATGTACCTTCTTCTTTATTTATCGTTTAAAAAAACTTCATTGGTCATACAGGATGTACTTATAGAAACTCTAACGTTCCTGCCCCAAAATTTTGATGAGACCCTGCAAAGATTTTATTGCAGCATCACCTTTATAACCATGCACGCGATATTTTTCCTACAAGATACGTGCTATGAACAGTGTAGTATACGCAACGTCGCTCTATACACATTTCTCAGTTCACTCGCAACGGAAACAATTTTCCGTCACTTGTTCGGTCGGTTTCTGATGAAACAACTTAACAAAAAGAAGATTAACATTCCAAAAGTGTAGTTCTGCTGTATAAGAGACTATTTCGGAGGAAATTAAGCAGCTACCAAGTTGGAAATTTAACAGCTTGAAGACAGATTTCCACTATGTCTCTAAACTCACCTTGAGGGAGGGAAGACGTTGGAGCTTTGACAGAGGATTCACATCAAGTCAAGCGCTCAAAGTACGGGCGCGTCGGGCCTAACAAGCAGCGCCTTACAACCTGTCAGGCGCAATGAGGTCCTCATTTGTCCTTTATCCCCTCGTCTCTTCTGCAGGAGTGCAATGTGCCTCTGCAGGAATGATATATTTTACGATGATAGCGTATCATTTTTTCTGCATTTATACGGAATAACCTTATATTTTATGCTTAGCTTAAGCCTGATCCTCTTTGTTTTAAGTTTACGTTTTGTGTTGGTTTTTCCAAAGGTATCTTCTAAATTATGCGAGTATAAATGTCTAACTAGTCTAAAGACAGTTAACACTGTGTACAATTTTAACCTTATTCTAATTTTTGACATTAATATTTAAGCATTTTGTACACCAATATTGACTTCATTTGTACAGTAATTTCTCTAGAAGACGTGCTAGTATTCAAGATGCGATGAGTTCTCGCATTCAGGTCTTGAGTGAATGAGTCTAAAGAACGCACATTCGACATTTACGTACTGAAAAATGAATGAAGTCCTCCATCAGTAAACATGTCTCTTCACACTTTTTGGTTGATTCTCGTGTTGAAATAGTTACTGACTAAGTCTGATATGAGACATAGTGAAAGGCGACGCGGAAGATGTTCTCCATTGATTAAGAGACGTCGAAGAATCGGAAGAGAAGAAAAGCGGCCTGGTTTCATATCGCCAAGAGTCTTGCTGTCTCGTCGCAATAATGACGCAGGCTACAGACGGTATTAGAAATACTTACCGCCTTAAAGTACCTGATAAAGTGTGACGCATGAGTGCTAATATCTTTGAATACCATTCCACATAATCCATGGTACTTTAAAGAACTAATTCGTCTGCAGTCTATCAGGCTTCAGTACACTTAAAGAGCACATGTAACAATGGAGCATCACATACTTTTCTTCTGCTTAAATCTGTCATTACTGTTTGCTGTTACTGGATATAGAATTTTAAAACTAATCAAAGCAGTTACTAATTATGAAATCATTTGAGTGCTTTTAAATGCTTAAGAAGTAATTAGGACGAACTCTTTAAAACAATATGAGTTAATTTAGCATGCTCTTAGGGGAACCGAGTGACCCCTCTTCAAGTTTAAAATAAAAATAACGTGAACGTATCGAAGAGTCGCACACGCTGAGTGTGAGAATATAAAGAGATAACTTCATCGGATAGCAATAAAAACCACGCAACCGAACTGTGCTCCGTAGTGGCGCGTGGCGTGATAGAGGGTTAACATGGAAACTGGAAAGGTTAAAAACAATAAGTACGCTTTTCGATAGTAACTTCGTGTTTAAATATAAGAGAGACAAGCTTAAAGATCAACACGTACCAATAAAGAAAATTATGAAGATTTAGGTATACAATTCAGTCTTTTTCACTCTTTGCTGCATTTAAGTATTCGTCAGTATGAACAGGAGACTGTCTTTCGACGTTTACTCCAACGGTCTAATCGATAACACATAGCTGATATTTCTTCTTCATTGCGTGCTTTATTCCACAGCTGACATATAATTTATTAGACATCTTTAACCCCTTATTCTAATACAGGCCTTTTTCCACAACTTTGTTCGTGAGGACTGTTATTGTACTCATTATACCCTTAAAGCAACATCACCAACATCCCCCTGTGGCACACTCGGCACAAAGTCGTTTTGCACGAAAGTTCTCCACGACAAATCGTAACTTCATTCCCCGGAATAATGTGATGCCACTCGTGCGAAGAGATCACGGTAAATATTTCCAATGCAAGACGTAACTTTAAAACGATACTGATTTGTGGAGCCTTTTATTTTAATTCCTTAGCTTCACGACATCACTTCAAAAATAAATATGCAGTATTTTAGCGGCTAGATCACAGGCTATACATTAATCAAAACTCCCTCAAAATCCAACCAGTATTTTTTTGCAAGACTCAGATTCAACGAAAAATTATCTTAAATTTCTCATTTTTCGACCTAAAATTCAAATATTACGTAATTTTGTTGAAGGGGCCCAACTGTGTTTTAATCGAAACCCCATAATAGACCGTTAATTGCTGCGTAGATGCCGCGCAACGAAAAATTGATAGTGATATGGCAAGTTTCTCAGCTTTCTGGAATCGCATCAAAATGAAACAACTAACGCTCTGCCTTGAATTCGGGAGGACGCGGGTTCGAATCTCCGTCCGACCATCCAGATTTGATTTTCCGTGGTTCCTCCTAATCACTCCAGGCGAATGCCTGGATAATTCCTTCAAAGGGCCAAGACCAAATTTCCTATCCTTTCTACCCCTCACTTTTTCCCCTCTTCTAATGATCTCGGCGTCGATGAGCCGTAAAACACGAATAAAAAAGAGATTGAAACATATTCTGTTCTACTCACGTCACCACGGGCTGTACATTAATCTAAACCTTATAGAAATGCGACTAGTAGTTTTTGCGTAAATCGCGTTCAAATTATCGTAAACTTATCACTTTACCGTGTCACATAAAACTGATACGTGCTATATTTCCACTGGTACGAAGGGGAATATATGAATCGAAACTCTATCAAAATCCTTCCAATACTATCTTCAATTATCACTTTACACTGTCATCTCAAACTGAAACATACCATATGTTATCCTCGGGTCCAATTACTATAGATTAACCGAAACCCCGCAATATACAACCAGTAGAATTTACGTGAATCACATTTAAGGAAATATTACTCTTAATTTCTTAATGTTTCTACATCATATCAACATCAAACATACCTTATTTTTCCTACGACTTCCGCGGCCGTCTCTGTTCGTGATTAATTGACTTTCGGGTAATGCCGCGTTGTTTATTTCATTACCTGAGCTTTCAACTGGTATCCTACAGCCTTCGTCAGAGATACTCAGGTAATGATATAAACAATGCGGCATTACCCGAAAGTCAATTAATCATACCTTATTTTGCTTACAAGGCCACGGGCTGCACATTAAACGAAACCCCGTCAAAATAAGACCAAAAATTTTTCATGAATCCCGTTCATCGGAATTCAGACAGACACAAAGTTAACAGAAATAGACAGTTGATTACTTCTATGCAGCTTATTAATACTATCCACAAATTATTTTCAAAAAATATCTTAATTTTGTAGACGTTTTACCTGGTAACAATTATATCATAAACATAGATTACCAGTGACTTTTTAACCGGTCGGGTCGACATCATCGTGTTTTTTGTGACAATGATAACTAGGAAAGAATTTTTTTATTTTTCATTTCCCCAGGTGAAGCGCTGAAGGTGAGCTAGTGCAGTGTAACCAGAACCCTTTCCAGTCAATTTAACCTACCTTATCATTTCATCGATTTTAGGCATAACGTGCAATAACCATTTTGTTAAGTACATCTCATCAAACAAACGAGAAATAATTATGAGAAACAAGATGGCTCAGAAACCAGAACAACTATTTTCACCTTTTCAATATCGTCGCCAAAGCCAGTATCAATCTTTTCCTGTGAAATGAGTATGATAAAACGTTTATCTTGCGACATTTCCTCCTGGTCGAACTGAGTGGACATAGCTTCATTCTAGGTTCTCTTTGGATGAGAAATGCCGCTGAGTAATGCGCAGTGACGGGGCAGCTAAACATCTCGATTATCACTGTGAACTCTGATTTTCTCTGGACTGGATGCAGCTGTGTTGGTAGTTCTGTCTGCAGTCGGGCGTCAGGTGTTAGTTGGTCGAACTCTGTCCGTTTCTTGAGCCACCGTCCTTTTCTGGGTGAGCTCCTTGGCGTAGGCAGGCCCGCGTTATTCTCTCTCCGTTTCTGGCTGGGAACAGCCCTGCGGACAGCCTGGTTGACTTATTAAGCCGCTGTGAGCCGAATATACCTACCACGTCAAGAGTTTGCTTGGTCGTGGTAGCTCTGTTGTTTTCGACTCCGCAGCCACCGTAAAAAGATACCTGTGGACCATCACAGTTCCATCATCTTGGTTCCTGCGTAGGCAGTGAGCAGTCTGCTACCGGGTGAACAACATTGAAACGAACGCACCTCTGCAGGGTGGACGAATGCCTAATTTTCTTTCAGTAGCAGTACTGGTCGTGCGGATGCTTCTTCGTGGTCAGCTGCGTTGAAATCATGAGCTCGTACTTACTATCGTCTTCGTGGAGCGTGTCTATTATCACCGCGAAGTTGCAGGGCAGGAAAATATGATTTTGAATCCTGCTGCTTCCAGGTCGCAAGATATGGGCAACTTAACATTACGCTGCAGCCGGAAGGCAAAGATGCACCTGTTACCTTGGAAGAGAGAGAAAATACAAATTACAGGCCTTTCCTCAATGGCTGTGGCTTGCACACTTGCAGGTCTTGGTGGTGGCAATGATTCAGGCGTCTCTGGATAATCTCACAGAATGCTTGTACCTGTTGGATTTTTTTTTTTACTTACGGCTTTACGCCTCGTTGACGGCAAAGGTTATTAGAGGCAGGATGGGAATTGGATTGCGGACAAGGGATAGGGAAGGAATTTGGCCATGGCCTTTTTGAAGGAAGCATCCCGGCATTCCAAATATGGATGCCCGAACGGGAATTCGAACCCGCGTCCTCCCGAATGCGAGGCCAGAACGTTAACCGTTCACCCACCACGCTCGTACCGGTTGGAGATAGCAGTCTGATCAGTGCCTCCGTTGGTGACTTGAGGCTTCTGCCTTCACTATGTGTCTTCGGAAGGGTTCCCTGCGGCTTCCAGGTTTCCTTGGCTTGGTCATGCTGCTGATAGCACTGGCTGCCAAGGTGGAATTCTTGCTGGTGGGCAGTGGCGATGCGACATGGCTTGTCCACTGCGGTCGTCTAGCTGCCTTGAGACAACAATTTGCTTAGCTGAGTCTGCACGAGTTCGACAAGTGTTTTTTGCAATATCAATGTAAAAGTAAAATACTTGAAGCTTTATACGCTTAACGGAGTTTTGTAAAATATATACGAATATTGATGAATAAATAAGGTAACCTTTTCTGGCGCAGTAGATCATAATTTTGCAGTAACTGTTGTAAATATAGTGTGTAATATTAGGACCAATTTTTATAGTTTTAAGTCTTTTTTGTTTTGGAAAGTTTTCGATGATATTCTTACAGTATATTTCTGCAGTAACAAAAATATTTCGATTCGTTGAAACAATTTGCTCAGAGAGTCATGTCGTTTGGGATGAACAGCTTTTTCATTGATGTTGTTTGGAAAGTGTCATATGGGTTTAAAAATTAATGTACAGAACGGTGCTTACCAGCATTCGCTTCTAGTGATTTCGCGAAACCATGGAAACCGAAATCTTTATATCTGGATGGAAATTTCAAACAGCGTCTTCCAGAATGGACCTGTTAAGAAATAAATCTGGGATTTTGAAAAATCATATTAATAACATAAAGCTAAACAAAAACTAATATCACCTCTAGTAGAAAAAATAAAATAATTTTGTGTTTTTGGGATCAGAAATACAAATTAAATAAATTCAAAAACTATACCTATACTATTTGCTTACAACTATCGTTTTTTGAATCATCCTTGGCTCACCAAAAAATTTTACTAGCGATTATCGATTCGTATTAGACGATGTTTATCTATTAGTGGCGGAGTAGCGTCTCTCTGTCTATTGATCTGACGTGCGACAGCAGGTAACGTCTGTGTGTCTCCCAGTGGCCAGCCGAGCGAGAATTTCGCCCTCGACGGAAGCCTCGCCGCTTATTGTCACTGTCCCTCGTGTCGTGTCGCGCTAACTAGTTGTCCTCCTGTTTGCAAGCTGGCTGCCGCGGTGACCCTGGCGGGCGTTCCATTCATTACCGCCGAAAATTCACGCGCGGCTGCCTCCTCGATTCCGCTGTCCAGGCAAACTGTTAAGTTTGTTTGCGGTTCGCCGCCCAGCCCGACCCTGCACCAGCCGGCCGCCTCGCACACAAGCGGTGCGGCTCCACCATACTACAAGCTGAGAGAAGTCACATCACAGCATCCCTTTCTTTCATCGCGAGATGCTTCGATGGTACTTTTACTTGACTAAATTTCTAATATTTATCTACGAGAAGCAGGAGCGAGGTGGGTGAATGTTAACGCTGTGGTCTCACATTAGGGAGGGCGTGGGTTTGAATCCCCGTCTGGACATCCGGATTTGGGTTCTTCTATAGTTTTCTCAAATCACTTCAGGAGAATGCTGAGATGATTTCTTCAAAAGAGTATGTCCGAATTCCTTCCCGATCGTTGTCTCGTCCTTTCCCGCCTCTAACACATCGAATTCAACAAGGCGTAAAACCATAAGCAAAAGAAAATAGTTACTCATGTACTCAACTAGCGTGATACCATCCCTGCCGATACATAATCACTATCAAACAGCGTACAAGTGAGAACAAATGTCATATACTTACACGTAAACAGAAAAACACATTCAGTAAAGTGCACACAGTTGAGAAGTGCGTAAAATATATTTGGAAGAATAATTTTTTTAGCCTGTTTCGTGAAATGCTGAGGTCTAGTGGAAGTTTCACTAGATTTCTGCCGTTATCTTAACGACGACTGCCTTTTCCTCTTTTGTTCTTCTTCACTACCTTTTCCCACAATTAGAGACTGGCTGGCTTTGTGAGTTTGTGGAAATATAAGTTTTTAATTAATTAGGGTTCTGAATAAGCTGTGAATTGATTTTATGCACTGTCACAACTTATTGTCTTTATGATCTGACCTTGCTTTTCGGCAAATCGGTACTTCGTTAATTAAAGGAAATGATTCAGGAATAATTCTAGACGGTCGCCTGGTGAGGTGGAGGGTGGAATTGTTCTACCAATACTTTTTAACTGCACGAAACACATACAAAAGTATGTAGAACACAAAACACTATTTATTGCACAAAGTTTTTTTTTTTTTTTTTTTTATTGGCATTTGGAAAAAACCATACAGCCAGCAAATTACATTTATCTTTGGTTGATTAAAGAAATGAATTTACAGATTGAATGTGCTCCTTCTCCAGCTCTGTCTTACCATCCGATATATACGACATACAAAATTAGCAGCATAAAGTATATACAATATATGACACATACAATTGGACATGTGTGGAGCACACCATACATAAAATACGTAAAATATACAATATGTACAACATACAATTTAAAAGAATATACAGGTTTAGGGAACAATAAATAGAATATACAATATGTGCATATAGAATTTGATCTACAATGTTGAACATGCTAATTATGGACATGTTCTGGTGAGACCTGTTTGTTTTATGTCGGCTACGTTAGAGGACAAGTGCCGTAGTTGACTCAGGCGGGTTGCCGAGATCATAGCCACAATTTGTATCCTTATATTATAGGAGTTGTTTAAGATTGGTTCCGGTGTCGCGCTATATCTTGATATGGTTTTCTTCAAGAAATTGGGTTATGGCGTGATAGATAGCAACGTCTTCCAAGGCCAGGAGGTGGGTTACATTTAAGGGTAACTGTAGTCCTAATTCCACTAGTTCTTGTATAAGTTCGGAGCACTTCTGCCATTTCTCCTTGCAGGCAAATAGAAGGTGGTTTGGCTCGCATTCGCTGACTCCATCGCAGGTGCAACTTGGTGTTTCCCTTAAGTTGATGCGATGCAGGTGTTTGGGGAAGAGCCCATGATTAAATTTCAGTCTTGCAATGGTGGTTATCATTTTCCTGGATGTGTATTTTTTTTCGTGCCACTGTGCCTTAGGAATGGTCGGGTGGATGGTGCCGTAGTGTCTTCCTTTTATTTTTATAGAATCTTGCCACGATGTATCCCACATTAGTTTGGCTTTGTTTCGTATACTCGCAAGGAGATCAGTTGCTTTAATGTGTGGGAATATTGTGCCATCTGTGGTTGCCCGCTTTGCTAGCTGATCCGCTCTCTCATTTCCTTTGATCCCCGTGTGTGCTCTAATCCACATGAAATGATTCGTTTTTCCACTATCTTCTAACTCCGTGACCGTCTCGAGAATATTGTGAGTTAGGTGACATCTCCATGCGTTACTGTTCAGGTGCTGCAGGGATTCCAGGACACTCCTAGAGTCGGATAATATGATTACTGTTTTGAAGGTGGTGTTCTTTGCATATTCTAGGCCTTTAAGGATCGCAACCATTTCAGCAGTGAATATAGATGCCTCACTGTGGAGTTTATAGCTTGCCTGAATTCGCGCATTCATATCCACAAAGGCACATCCTACCGTGCTACCGATCTTTGAGCCGTCGGTATAAATGTGGACACTATCTTTGTATTGTGCAAGATTTTCAGACAGGAGGATTATGTTCCTAACCGTGCTTTCGGTAAATGGTATATTCAACCTTGCTTCGATTCTTGTCAAGGTTGTTTTTATATGGGTATTCGAAGCAGGGCATTTGTCCTGAGGAGAATATTAGCGGCTGATGTTGAATTAGGTCCTTGTAAGACATGAGGAATGATGGAGTTTTTATTCTTCGCCAGTAGCTATCGATGGTGGTTCTTCTCATCAGTGTCTCCAGTGCCTCCATTAATGGGCTATTTACAAATTGCATAGTCTTTAACACAAATTTACTACTTAAGTAATATCGGCGGATATTCAGTGGTGGTTCCATGGCCTCTACCAAGAGAGCGTTAGTGGGGGTAGAGTGCATTGCGCCGAAGCATATGCGTAATGCCTTGAATTGTAGTTTGTCTATTTGGTAAAGGAGGCTATCAGCTGCAGAGCTATAGCAGAGGCATCCGTAGTCGATTTTGGATCGCACTAGGGCTCTGTAGAGAATCATGAGCGTTTTCGGATCTGCACCCCACCAGTAGCCACTTGTTGCCCGCAGCAGGTTGATTGCTTTCTCACATTGTTAGTTAAATGTTTTATGTGTGGTCCCCAATTCAGTTTGTGGTCTATCTGCATCCCCAAGTATTTGATTACCTTTTTGTTAGGAAATGTATATGGTCCAAGTTGTACAGATGTCATTTGTTGTATTCTGTGCCTTGTGTGTATCATAACCGATGATTTTCCTGGTGAGATTGTCATCCCGTTCTCCTGTAACCATATCTTTAGCCGTTCCATTGTTATGCTGAGCAGGTTTATGCATTCCATCAGAGTTTCGCCTTCTGCGTAGAGGCATATGTCATCAGCATATTGCAGTATATATACTCCCCTCGGTAGTATTTTGGCAAGGTCACTTGTATATATATTAAAGAGGATAGGTGATAATATTGATCCTTGTGGAAGTCCCTGGCTTGTGTGTCGCGGTCCTATTGTAGCGCCTTTATATTTTATGACAAGTATTCTGTTTTCCAGCAGTGAGATGAGATTGTGAGTAAAGACTGCGGAGAAGTTCATCTTTTGCATCTTTTCCCCTAGTAGGTTGAGGTTGACATTGTCGTATGCACTGTTTATATCAGTGTAGAGGGTCATCAGGTAACGGTTTTTGCTTAGGCTGGAGTGGATGTCGGTGGTAAGCCTTATTAGGAGGTCATTGGTGCCTCTTCCTCGTCTGAACGCCCACTGGTGGTCTGGTAGAAGGCTATTATGTTCGACAAACCACTCGATCCTGTTTTTCACCATCCTCTCTAGTAGTTTGTACGGGCATGGCAGTAGTGCAATCGGTCTGTAGGCTGCAGTTGTATTCGGGTTCTTCCCCGGCTTCAGGATCGGAATTATTCTTGAGGTTTTTAATCCCGCGATCTGTATTCTTTTCCTCGTGGTGGTAAGTGTTCAATCATTCCATAGTGGACGTTGTCCGTTCCTGGTGCCGTGTTGTTCGACTTCTTGGACGCTTTTGCAAATTCCTCCATATTAAAAGGTCTTGACATCGAATCTCCAAATTGGTCTTCGGGTGGGGGATTGCGGTTTGGGTTCACGGAAGGAGGTGCAAGGGTTGTTAGTATGTCCTCTAGCATTTCCGTGGTTATGCTAGGTGATACATACATATTGTCAACTGATTGTCTGTATTTTTTCACTTTTGTCCAAATGGTAGTAATAGGTGTGTTTCTATTGATTGATTCACAATATTTTTTCCACCCAGCACTCTTCTTTTGCTTTAATGTTCTTTTCGTTCTAGCTTGTACTTTGTTGAGTTCTATGAAGTTTTCCATGTTACTGCACCTGCGGTATATTCGAAGCGCATCACTTCTTTCTTGGATGGCCTTGTCGCATTCTTCGTCCCACCATGGAGGCTGGTTCCTAGACGTGTAGGTTTTCTGCTTTTTCTTTGGTATGCTTTGTTTAGCTGCAAGATTGATAATTCGGATAAGGTTGCCATAATCTTCCTCTGTCTCACCAGTCTCTTCCGACCTCCGTAGATGTATTCCTGCGCTATTTGCGTATGTGCCCCAATTTGCCTCGTTAATATTCCAGTTATAATCTGGTGTAGCCTGAGGTTTTCTATTGTTTTGTTTTAAGTTGATGGTAATCAAAATCGGATAGTGGTCTGATCCCAGAGGCTCATGGATCACTTTGTGCTCGATCAACGCTGCGATGTTCGTAGACGCTAGCGCGATGTCTACTACTGATTTCCGTTCTTGTGGGTTGCTAATTCTTGTAACTGTACCGTCATTGAGTATCACTAAGTTTTGTTCTTCCATTACGTCTAGCATGATACGGCCAAGTCGTTTGTTTTTTCGCACCCCCAAGCACTATTGTGGGCGTTGAAGTCACCAGTAATGATAAATGGGTCAGTTATTTGCTGTAGCAACCTTACAATTTGGGGTTTGGTTAGGGTTACATTGGGGGGGCTGTATACTGTCACTATTGTTAGCCTGGTGTTGTTAATTCTTACGGACATAGCACAGGCCTCAATTGGTAGTCCTGTGACGTCTAATTGCAGTGCGTCATGTGACATGCTCTGTCGGACCAAGATGGCTGTTCCTCCATAGCCGTCGTCGCGGTCGCATCGGATGATGCTGTAGCCATTGATTCTAATGGTGTCTGGTGGTTTTAGCCATGTTTCCGCAACTGTGGCGATGTCCACGTCATATGCTCTTAATGCCTGTTCAAAGCTCTCCTTGTTAGATCTTAATGAGCGTGCGTTCCATTGCAGCATTTTGGTTAAACGTCCTTGGGCCATAATTACTTTAGTTATTGGGTACATTGTTCGGAGGCCTTCATAATCTGCTGAAGTGAGTTCATTACTTGTGTTGGGTCCACCGTGCCGTTAGTTCTGATCATCTCAATAATGGATATAATTAAACTCATCAGCCTTTCTATAATTGGGGTTTCGGTGGTTGTAGGCTGGTTTCCCGCTGACTGTTGGTGGTTTTGTAGAGTTTCTGTCATTCTCTGTGGGTGTGGCGGGTAAGGATTGTGAGTTATTGGTTGGCTTGGCCCGTTGCTTCTCCACATTAAGTTTTGGGGAATCCTAACTTGATTGCCTGTTGTGTTTAGCTTTACTGTGCTGGTATTTGGCTGTGTTTGTTTGAAATGGTAGTACTGTACTGGTTCCGCTAGGTGCACGGGTCGTTGTGGGTAAGATTGAGATACTGGATATGTCTCTTCACGGAGAGTTGGACATGAGCTGTGATTAATTGGAGTATATGGTATAGTGGTTAACGGCGGGAATTCGGTGGGGCTGTTAACCTGGGGGCTAGGATTAGTTGCCATTCGGGCATAGTGTCTGTTTTCGAATGTAGCTACCGCTTCGCTGTAGCTGACGTTATTGTATACCATATGCTGCTTGATCGCTTTTGCTCTCTGGAAAATGGGGCATGAGCGGTCGGTTGCCAAGTGTTGCCCTGAGCAATTTGCGCAGAGTTGTGGAGCTGTCTTGGGGCATGAGTCGGCATTGTGTTCCATTGTGCAGAAACTGCATCGAACCTTACTGCGGCATTGGTTACTGCCATGTCCAAAGCGTAAACATTTAAAGCACTGAATGACGGCGGGGATGTAGGGTTCAACTCTGCATCTTACACCGTGGATGCACACAAATTGAGGGAGAAGTTGTGATCTAAAGGTTAGAACGCATACCGGTAGTGGAATTACTTCTTGTGCCCTAGTTTAACAACTTTTTTTGTGAATCGCCTAATATTTAGTACTGGGAACTCACACTCTATTACTGAGAGGATTTCGGTGTCACTAAGTGAAGTATCGACATTTCTCACCACACCCTGTTTTTGAATCATAGATTTTGGGATATACGCCTCCAAGTTATTTCTGATGAAGACTTCAGATTTTACAAGATTGTTTGCCGAGTCTCTATTGCTAGATTCTATCTTGATTCTATTCCGACCGCAGCTTGAGATGTTTACTAGGTTGTTTGATGTCATGAAACCCTGCTCCCTCAGTAGTTTTCCTATCGACATCGGGTGGATACGCCCAACGTTCTTGTCTTTTCCTTCAACTATTACTACATACGGTCCACTGTCACTTGGTTCATACCTGTTGTTCTCTGAGCACTGCTGTGGAATCTGCAGGTTGTTGACAGCAGTGTGTGCCGGTGCCAGTGACGCTGTCGTGATGTGTGAGGCTGCTGGGCTCTGCTGTAGACACTGCGGGTTGTTGGCGGTAGATAGTGCCGGTGCCTGTGGCGGTGCCATGCTGTATGAGGCTGCTGGGCTCTGCTGTGGACGCTGCGAGTTGTTGACAATAGTGAGTTCTGATGCCAGTGGCAGTGCCATGCTTTGAAGGTCTGCTAGGCTCTGCGATCTTATGCCGTCTGACGACAGTCGTGCGATTTTCTCTGTCGCGCGCGTGGAACTTCTTCTGTCTCCTTCTTCCGGTACCTGGCGTTTGGTGGACTTGACACTCGAGAGTTGGTAGCCGCACATGGGGTCGTCTGTCTCCGGTTCAGGTAGGTTAGGTGTGGTGTTGGCTGGGTTGGTTTCTTCTGTTGGTTGGCTGGTAATCGTATTCAGTGCTGTTGATATTACCATACTTGTTGAAGGCTGAATGAGATTTGTCTCTCTAGTTGAGGTATCCTCTATGTTGTGAGTACCTCCTTCACCGTATAATCCTCCAAACATCGTCGGCGCTATTCGCTCTGATAAAGTTTAGAGATGATTACGGTGGTTAACAGATTAGGTGGATGTCAAGCGTCGATGATTTCAGTTCAACAAGTATCTTATGTTTCGCTTTTGACTAAATACTGGTTATTCACTGTACCCTTGACTGGAAAAACTGTAACTTCCTGGTCCGTTTATAACACAACAACTGTACTAAGCCGCTTCGCGCGCACAAGGAAGTTTCTCCTCCGAAGGTTGCGACTCGACTGCACAAAGTTTATTAGCTACACCCCGACCACCATATCGTATTTATTTAGTTTGTCATCAATAGGTATCAATGACTACCCTGAATAATAGTTCATGAAGATTGCCTGTTCGTAGCGAGTGTAAGCTTTCATCAGTCTTCCACATATAGCACAACACTGTATTTCTTCATCTAGCAGTGATCGACATATACAAGTAACAGCCGTTAAACGTTCATAGTATTCACTCAGCATCCAAGAAAAGCTACTGGCTTATCCAACCGTACGAAACGTCCGCCAATGTTAGTTATACCGACGCGGAAGACCGTGATTTCGTATCCACGATGACTGCAGCTTTTAACACCACCATTCTCACAACAGACTGGCTAATCACTTTACCTTCAAGTGACTGGCTACAGAAGGCGCTGCGAAAACGACAGCCAGCACTCAACCGACGCGGTAGCGCGACCGAAACTTCTCTTAACACGAGAATACTTCACTGTTCCCTACAACCATGTTTACCAGCGCTCTCGCTAAAAGCAACTCGCGCCATAGGTCGGCGACACTCTCCTCGATCGTCGGGATCGATAGTCGACCTCACACTCGTTGATCGACTTTACATACAGATTGAAAGGTTCGATAATCTTTCGTAATGTGACAAGTTCTACTCATCGTTGGCATGGTCAAACTGGGGGCTTTCGTTATATGTCGTAAAGCGCTTGCTGAGGCCAAGCATTTTATACCGGTAACTACAGCCAGTTCGTACTGCGTACTGATGGAGATGTGAAATGTTTCTATCTGTTTGCTAAATTTGTAACTATGTTCGATGTGTGATAAATGTATTTTTTGTGTCTGCAATGAGTAATTTATAAGGGGAGACTAGGGACAGTCCGGGAATTTTTCCTTGGTGACAAAACCCCCAGAAACCACAGTGAGGACGGCCAGTAGGGGGGGCGGGGGCAGAGCTCACGCCCGACACCATTGTGCTCCCTGCTCCCCTCAGCGCACTGCACCACACTGGCGGGTTGGAGCTTGTCTGTTCTACGTGTAATTATTAGGTGGTTCGTCTTAGAAACCAACTAATGACCATGGAATACCAACGTATCAGCAGCCACTGCGTACTAGAGACAGCGTATACAGCAGGCTCGTATCAATGTGACGTCACGCCGTGACTCACTGATCTGTCGCCGCAGCATGTTATTACGCCCGTAAGCCCAGTTCCTGTCCTAAAATCCTCTAAATTAGCTACTTTTGTAGTTGAGAGATTAGCAAAGAAATTGACTGCAAATTTGTACAATAATTTTCTGAATGTATAGTGTTTACATGGATGAAAATGATATAAATATAGTCAGTCACTGGTGTAACTTGTATTAAAAGCGGAACTCTGCTTGGCACGTTAGTTAAAAGGTTTGAGAATGTTGTGTGTGTAACAATGTTTCGGATGAGATTTTGACTGTCTGAAAATGTTTAATTTAGTAAATATGATGCTAAGTAGTTATAAATATCTTTTACTTTCATTTAAGTGTGTTTTCATACGATTTTAAGTCATTTCCTACAAGATTTTGGAACATCTGTATTTTATGTGTAATTGCTGGCGCTCCATAGAAGTTGGTTGGTGCCTTTACAATCGCCTGGAAATTTCAGCGATACTTACATATGCTCCCGATTGTCGTGAGCTGACAATCTTTCTGCGAACGGTGCTAAAAACGAAATCTACTTGATCTGTTTATTGCAATGTGCTTTAAATCTTCGGAATGGAGTCTGATTTCTAGTTACTATGTGTTTTGCTGATGTATTTTCCATGAAGTAATATGCAAGTAAAGTGTGTTATTCGAGAATTTACCTGTCTTTGAAGAGTATAAGCAATTCTGATGCATATTTCGCTGAAGATATAAATTCCCTGGCGACCGAATAAAATTACCTGCAAGTCTTCACAAAAAAGTACTAAATTACGAGTTGTTTCACAACATATACACCTCATTCCAGGCACCTCTACAGAAATTGTGCTCTGACATTCTGCATATGTTGAAGAAGGCTCTGTTAGCGAGAAGAGTTTTCTGAAATAGTTGTTTTCTAAGCTCAAAGTCAAATAGTTATTCCTTCATGATCACCAGAATTGTCTTAGAGGACAACTAGCTAACATAATTGTAATATTGAATACCATATTCTATTAGATTTATATGAAGCCACATCGAATTTAAACAAGACTTCTTAATCCTTCTCGGGATACATGAACGCTAGTTAGTGTGAAAGCAGCACGTTGGTAGGAGTATGTTTGCATGTTAAATGCTACACCTTTGCATCTGTTTACTTACTATCACGACCAATGAACAGAAGATTCGCCAGTCTATTATGCTACGCAAAATTATTAAGTTTCTTGTACATGACGGTGTTAAAGACAACAGAAATTTTTCTCAGATTGCATGTGCAGCTCGACAATGTTAAACTTACGATACCTTATATATATATGTGTGTGTGTGTGTGTGTGTATGTGAAAGTAAAGCATTATTTTCTAACCTAACTCAACACTCATCGTCTCATGACGAACGGTGCGCCACAGACAACTATGCAAATTTAAGACCTTACACATTAAGTAATAAATTGAGGATCTTCTTACAAGCAGTCATAAGTTCGAAACGTCAGGTAAGGCTGGATTGAGTCTGTCGCCATTGATATTTTCCTCTTATTTACAGGAAATAGTGAATTATATAAAAGTAAAATTTGTTTGAAGAATAATTTCAAGGAGAAATTGTTGAAACTATTGAACAAAGAATTTGAACTGTGACTACGTCTAAATATAAACATGAAGATCAACACAATTTGTAGTAGAAAGAACTAGAGTAATGCAAGAGAATAAGTAATAGAATGTTTGTTGTCAAACGAATGATCATCGCTACTCGCCTTTTCGTTCGTTCTGGATCCTTGTAAGTCAATTCACATACCCGTATCGTTGGCTCAGTTGGTTCCGGCATCGTGATGGTGTCTGGTACCTCGCTCCGGGGTAACTGGTTCGTGTCCTGGGAGTGGAAGAAATTTTCATCAAGCGGACTTGGTTGGAGGGCAAACAGAGGTGGCGGTGCACAATTCCTAATCACCAGATAGTGCACCAATATCCTGGGTTAAATCCCAAACCTGTCCGCAGAGCGTATAATCACTGAATCAGATGATCTAGTTTGGCGGCTGCGAGTGTGCCATTGTGACAGCTGCTTTTACTGTCGTCGAATATAGTTTCTGAGATGCAATGGGGAATTATAGCTTTGCTACTGCTGTAGCAGGATCTACCAATGCAACTGAATAGTACTCCTACTGACGCTGAAGTTACTATGCAGCATTCTGCTAAGACGGATGTAGCTGATTACTTTTTAAGCATCTCTTAATTACAATTGCACATTTTAAGGACAGATCAAGACCTTGCGAAAAAAAAAAACACATTCCAGTTTTATCTCCTTCACTGCCTACTGACAAGCATTATTTTTTCTTGTCTGCGGTCTGACCAATGTTTGCAGGCGGAGCCCATTGTCCCGTCGATGTGAACGCTGTACCTGTTCCAGCAGAAAAATGGAGATAAGTCTATTTAAACGAGTCCTAAACTGTACTGTCTGGCGCAGTATTCGCTCCCGCCATTAGCATAACAATTGATGCGGAAGAGCTGCTGCATTATAAAATGGTCAGCAGAAGCAAGCACGACCACTCCAGGTGAGCCAGTAAGGTTAAAACTGAGTAGTTTGTGCGGTTTTCTGATATTTGTTTTGTTTTATTCATGATATAAAGAAACAGAATATTTAGTAGCTTCCATTTCTCTATTCTTCAATGGAATGTACGGTGTGTGTGGTAGTTTCTAGGATGAAAGTTCAAAAATAAAACACTGACCACCAGTGAAGTAGCAACAATGTTACAAAGTTCAATAATTCCAACTGTCCAGGTAAGAGACGATTTGATCGGAAAGGCTGAAAGTGTGTTATAAATTAAGATGTTTTCGAAATAACGATAGAAGGAGATGAAGTTATAGAAGAAAAAGGAGAGACTACCAGAACTGATATACAAGACATAACAGATTGCAACCTGCAAAAAAACAGAAAACGTATGCGGGAGATAGAGTGGGGCTACTTTCAATATCAGTGTGAAAATTAATCTTCAGTACCGCAAGCAGCCGTCGCGAATAAGCAAGGTGTAAGCCAACATTGTAGCGAAAACTAAGGAAAAGGAGAAAATTAAATTTCTTTCCTGTAAGTCAAAAACTATTAGTACATCATTACATATTACAAGAACTTTTATTATAAGTAGCATACAGCCGTTGTAAATATCCAAATTAAATCGCAGAAATCGAAAGTGTTCCAGAAAGTAACTTCGTGGCTGCGTACATGACCTCTATGCGACAACCTAAACTGGAATCAACCCAATTAAAACCATCACTAAGAGCTTATTATGCAACATTATGAATAAGAAATAGCTAAAATAGTTGATACAGAAACTGGATAGTTCGTATGTTTTGCATATATCTACATCTTTCTCATTTATGGCATCTCATACAAGATAAATGTTTCACTAGTCCTTAGGTATTAAAATCTTACTGCCCGTCAGAGTTGTGGTCATTAGATGTGGGAAAGGATTAGATGAAAAGAATGGGGGAAAATCAGATCATTTCCATTTGAAGGAAGCATTGAGGCATTCGCTGAAATGATTTTAGGAAATCATGGAAAAAAGGTATCTGGATGGCTGGAGAGGGGATCGAAACCGCTTCCTTCCACAGGACCAGGCCAGGCCAGTGCATGAGACAGTTTACACACTCTCACAGTACAAGCGTTTGCTACCGTATTTTAAGTAAGAAATTCCTAAACACTACAGTTTTAATTCTGAAATCAGTTGTCATAACCAAAAGAATATATACATAGTGCAATACGATTACAGGTCATTCTCAGATATAGAAAAACTTTTTACTATTACGAAGACCTGATTATTTTAAGTTCAAACTGAAAAATGTTTTGTTTTTGGAATTTGAAAATTAAGTACGATTGAAACAGCCACAAATTTACCAACGGAAATGGGGAGTTAATCTATAAATAGTCTGGTAAATATTATCTGTAAACATGAACAAATGTAATAATGATCACTGATATCTTGAAAGTTACCCAAAAAATGAATGGGCACCACTGGACATTACATGTACGTAATGAAGCCTGTAAACCATTCGAGATTTTGAAATGTTGAGCGAGTAACGTTTAATTCGTTAGTTTGTAATTATGGTGGTTTTGCTAACTTTATTATGCTCTGTTTGATAGTACAAAGTGTTCAGGATTAGATTCTTTTCATGAAATATTCTTAGTCGCAAATTGTTTCTTATAGGTAATTCGTGACTTTATGTTTGCTGGGTGTGCCCATTAAGGAACTAAGAAATTAATTTTTTTGGACAGAAAATTCGTTGTGAAGGACGACACGCGAGCTTTAGACTGGCCTTCCCGCTGGAAAGGAAGGTCATTTTTCACTGAGGAGGAAGCAATTAACTTGATGACAAGAGGACTCGTCTAAAGGACTTAAATGGAATCACCTTTTTGCGTGGTGAAATGTTTACCTGTGCAGGGCGCGGTAGACTTGAAGGAAACGACGACAACAGAGAGACAAGCGAGTGGTCCGTCAGTGGCGTAGCTTCTAACTCTTGCTCTCACACGTCTTGAAAATAACTCATACTCGTAACTTAATCACATCCGTTACACAATTCATGTCTGCTCTGTTAGCTTCTTGCAATAGTTCCTTGGGCTACAAATCAGTATCTGCTATGATATGAACAAAATTGAAGGAAATTTGGGAGACAATCTTCACAAACCAAAAGCTTCAATTCATCGTTTCTTCTTTGATAAGTTCTGATAATTAAAGATCGTTCGAAGTATAACAGGATTTAACGTTAGGTTAGACCATACCTCTGTAAATATCTACAACTAGCTAACCCGGCAATGCTTCACTATTGCTGGACTTGAGTAGGCACATAGATTAAATGAAAAAATATTTACATATAAATTTTAAACTGCTGTTTCATTCATTTTCAGTTGCAAAGGGTGAGAGGGGATGCGCTTTGGAAAACATATGGAGGCAGTATTTTTCTGATTGTTTCAAAGTATAAGTGTATAAATTCTTATCTAAATTGGATAAAAAATGTGGTTTGCCTAAATTATAGGATAAAAACGTAACGGGGTTGGAAAGGGGGAGACGGGATGAATATTCGAAAACCATACGTAGGCAGTATTTTTCTGTTTGTTTTAAAGTATAAGTGTAAAAATTCTTATCTAAATCGGATAAAAAATGTGCTTTGCCTGAATTACAGGGTAAAAACGTAATGGGGTTGGAAAGGAGGAGACGGGATGAATATTCGGAAACCATACATAGGCAGTATTTTTCTGTTTGTTTTAAAGTATAAGTGTACAAATTCTTATCTAAATCGGATAAAAAATCTGATTTGCCTAAATTATGGGGTAAAAACGTAATGGGGGTGGAAAGGGGGAGAGGGGATGAATATTCGGAAACCTTACGTAGGCAGTATTTTTCTGTTGTTTTAAAGTATAAGTGTACAAATTCTTATCTAAATCGGATAAAAAATGTGGTTTGCCTAAATTATAGGGTAAAAACGTAATGGGGTTGGAAAGGGGGAGAGGGGGTGAATATTCGGAAACCATACGTAAGCAGTATTTTTCTATTTGTTTTAAAGTTTAAGTGTACAAATTCTTATCTAAATCGGATAAAAAATCTGATTTGCCTAAATTATGGGGTGAAAACGTAATGGGGTTGAAAAGGGGGAGAGGGGATGAATATTCGGAAACCATACGTAGGCAGTATTTTTCTGTTTGTTTTAAAGTATTTGTGTACAAATTCCTATCTAAATCGGATAAAAAAAATGTGGTATTGCCTAAATTATGGTGTGAAAAATTATGGAGGTGGAAAGGGGGCGAGGAGATTAATATTCGGAAACCGTATGTAGGCAGTATTTTTATGTTTGTTTTAAAGTATAAGTGTACAAATTCCTATCTAAATCGGATAAAAAATGTGGTATTGCCTAAATTATGGGGGTGGAAAGGGGGCGAGGGGATTAATATTCGGAAACCGTATGTAGGCAGTATTTTTATGTTTGTTTTAAAGTATAAGTGTACAAATTCCTATCTAAATCGGATAAAAAATGTGGTATTGCCTAAATTATGGGGATGGAAAGGGGGCGAGGGGATTAATATTCGGAAACCGTATGTAGGCAGTATTTTTATGTTTGTTTTAAAGTATAAGTGTACAAATTCTTATCTAAATCGGATAAAAAATATGATTTGCCTAAATTATGGGGTAAAAACGTAATGGGTTTGGAAAGGGGGAGAGGGGATGAATATTCGGAAACCATACGTAGGCAGTACTTTTCTTTTTGTTTTAAAGTATAAATGTACAAATTCTTATCTAAATCGGATAAAAAATGTGGTTTGCCTAAATTATAGGGTAAAAACGTAATGGGGTTGGAAAGGAGGAGAGGGGATGAATATTCGGAAACCATACGTAGGCAGTATTTTTCTGTTTTTTTTTTAAAGTATAAGTGTAAAAATTCTTAACTAAATCGGATAAAAAATGTGGTTTGCCTAAATTATAGGGTAAAAACGTAATGGGGTTGGAAAGGGGGAGAGGGGATGAATATTTGGAAACCATACGTAGGAAGGATTTTTCTGTTTGTTTTAAAGTATAAGTGTACAAATTCCTGTCTAAATCGGATAAAAAATGTGGTTTTGCCTAAATTATGGGGGTGGAAAGGGGGCGAGGGGATTAATATTCGGAAACTGTATGTAGGCAGTATTTTTCTGTTTGTTTTAAAGTATAAGTGTACAAATTCCTATCTAAATCTGATAAAAATGTGGTTTTGCCTAAATTATGGGGTGTTATGGGGAATAGGGTGTGACTTTTTGGAATTTTTTTTTCATAGGAACCTTCGCAGACGCACACTCGAAAACTCTCCAAAGTTTCATTGCAATCTGATAAATGGTATAGGAATGCATAGAACACGAACAAACAAACATTGATTATTATATATAAGAAGACAAGATAAGAAGATAAGATAATTAAGAGAGTTGTTGCACGGAAGCAAATTACAATAATAACAATGTCTGCAATTATAAATATACATACGCAAAATTTTCTATTCTCGCGTTATTAACTGTGCAGGTTTTTACTCCCCCCCCCTCCCCCAAGGTATTGTATTACAGCAAAAAGAAAATACCCCTAATGTAGGTATTGAAGTTTACCAAAACAACAGTCTCCATTCGAATACCAACAACGAAAACTTTTTTCTCACTTGAAATACTTTGCTTTCGAACAAAACCTTGCTTCGCCCATTCATGTCAGAACCCGATAGTGTGTAATTTAGCACTAATAATAATGCGGTATACTTTCTTTTTCGTTCGTAACCCAGCAAGTGATTATTTAATTTGTTAATTCCATTTTTCTAATGTTGATAGTCCAGTTTTTGTAATTTACATCATTTCGACTGGTATGCAATTTTCCCAATATTTTTTATAGTTTTAAAGAATTTACGAATTCAATTTTAGTACAGAAGAAATTTCTCATTGCTATAATTAAAACGTATATTCTTTTCTTATATATTTTCGTCTTGTTCTATTATTATTATTTATTATTATAAAAAATACATGATGAAACCTGCGTAGTACACGCAGTGTAACGATTGTCCTGGACGAACAGTATTTTATCTCCAGCGAATTTTTCTTCGAAAATAAACTTCTGAAATGACTTCCCTGTCCACTGAGCCTGCAATCAAATGAGTTTGGAGGATAAATGTTCTGGGAAGCAGAACTAAGATCGTAGGTTGACGGTGACCACGTCGCCTCCTTTTTAATGTCTAATGGTCAAAAATTGGAAAGCGGAGGTCTGACTTCCCCGGAAGCAGCATAAGAGTGGTGGGAAACTACCCCCTACCCCACAAAAAAATCAATAGAAGCAATTTGCGACGGGCAGTCAAATCATTTGTTCATGTAGACAAAACTTGCCTAAAATCTGATGTTCCTTTTGACGGAAGGTCTTTGCTTCTGATCTCCAAGAGAAGATTCTGCACAGATCTGAGAGCAGAGAGCAGTGACGTGACGCATAGGCTCTCGGGAGTGTCCCTGGTGCCGCGGCGCGGCGGTAAGGTCAAGCGCCACTTTCATCACGGTAACAGCGGCGGGCGGCCATCTGTTACGGCTGTTACATATTTTAATCAAGGCGGACGCGGTGAAATGCCGACGCCGGATTAAGCTTGTTCTCGAGTTTAATGAGCCGCACAGAGCCGCAGAGCCAGATGTCGTGTCGGAACAGCAGGGCGGAAACAACCACCAACGTCGTTTCCTCCACTGCAATCAACCCTATTACATTCAACTATACTCTCGGCGTAGACAATAACACACGGGAGTAATTTGTTCGAGGAAAATTTCAATTATAAAGTTTATGATCTGTAAATTAATGAAGACATTTTTATTACTATCGAAATATGTTTTTCTGTATTTACCTGTGATCCAATTTTGTGAATGCAGTAAGTCATGTAATGATAAATAGAGGTGAATGAAATTTCGAATTTCTTAATTATTGTTTTTAGACGTTATTTGGATCATCCTCAAACTTAAATTTATTAATTTGATGCGCTTCCTCTGCTGATAACCTGTTACAAATATAATAATGTGGATAGCAGTTAAACTAGTAGAATTTAATTCTGTATTTAGTAACTTTCCTAGTAATTCAAATCTGAATTTCGCCTTTTTAAAGCTTCAGTTTAGGAATATGATGTCTAGTGATTTTGTCTAATAATTTAGAATGTTACTTGTGTAATCACCCTTGTTAAAAGCACTTGCTGTTAACAAACATTAATGTTAAATTGTTTGGTCTAAGCAAAATTGTTGTAAACTTTTAGTTCCTATACCATATCCGATCAATCTTCTCTCGCTTGTTTAAATAGAATGGATCATGCTGATGTCGATAAGAATTTATTTTGCAGACGAAGTACAGTTCTTAAATAGGAAAATGGATCTACTCAAGCTTAAAGTCGTTTAATAAAATAGTTACGATATAAGAATAGCATCATAGATTATTGATAAAAAAATAATAATTTACTAACGGAGTTTGTAATCAAAATACAGAATAACAACTGGAAAATTATTTTTTATGATTTTAAAATTGTTTCACTGCATGACACATCTGACCGTAAATAACAGTAGGTCTCCTAAAAATATATATATTTATTTTATGAACTATTCACAACATAGGTTGAGCCTATTAAGTAACAAAGTACCTGATGGTGTTCCAAAAAATTTCTGTTCATTTATATTAAAACAATATTTGAAAACCTAAATAGTTCATTTTCTGCATTAAATATTTTTTTTTCTGATGCCCTGAAAAGAAAAAAAACACAAAACAACAACAACAACAACAAATAACAAAATCTCTATGACACTGGCTTTCAGAAATAAGTAGACGTGGGGCTACTCATCTTCATCATAAGGCAGGTTACACATGGCTGCTCTCCATACTCTTCTGTCTTCTGCCTTTCTCTTCATGTCCATGTAGTTTCCGTTTCCTTTGATGTTATCTGTTATCATTCTGTTCCCACAAACTAGTCCTTCCAGGGCATCTATAAACAAGAACTCCCCTCTTAACGGGGTCTCATCCAAATCTTCTTTATTGTGTTATGATTTGAAGTAGTTTCCTCCTCTCACTAATCCTTTGCAACACTTCAGTATCACTCTCTTTTTCCATCCAGCTTATCCTCTCCATTCTTCTCCACATCCACATCTCAATCTCTTCCATCCGTTTTTTCATCTTCTCGTTCCAGTCCACGTCTCTGCCCCACAAAGTGCCACATTCAATACAAAACGTCTTTGCCTCAGTGCTTTATCTGTTTTTAACCCGACTTCAAAAAAGGAGGTTCTCAATTCGTCTGTATTTTTTTTGTATGTATGTTCAGCGATATCTTCGCCAATTTTGAACCGATTTAAATGAATTTTTTTTGTGGATAGGATACCTCCAAAGTGGTCCCATATGAATTTCATTGAGAAACCACCCCTTCTACCCCCACTCACCCCTTAATTTTTATACAAATCCACATTTTTTATTCGATCTCGATGAAACTTTGGACATATATAGTCAAAAATAAACAGAAAAATACTGTCAACTTTTGGTTTAAAAAAACTGAAACCCTCTCCCCCTCCACCCCCTTAATTTTTGCAAATTTTCTTTATTCAAAGCTACAGTCGACACCATTTAACTGATCTCCATTAAAGTTGGCAATTACATGTAATTTTTCATGGAGAAGGTTTCTAACAAAAAAATAAAAATAAAAAACCACCCCTTCTCCCCTTACACCCCTTAATTTTATAGAAACCTACATACATCTGATTTTTATTGAACTTTGCCCATGTATACTTTAAAACAAAGAGAAAAATCCTGTCAACATTTGGTCTTCCAAAGCTCAACCCCCTCCCTCCTTCCACCCCTTTAATTATTGTCAATGTTCTTCATAAAAAGCTACATTCGACACCATTTGACCGATTATCATCAAAGTTGGCATATACATGTAATTTTTCATGGAGAATCTGACCAAAAAATAAATAAATAAAAAACCACCCCTCTCCCCTTTACACCCCTTAATTTTTATACAAACCCACATTTTTTATCCGATTTCGATGAAACTTTGGACATGTTTAGTCAAAAATAAAGAGAAAAATACTGTCAAATTTTGGTTTGAAAAAACTGAAGCCTTCTCCCCTATCCACCCCCTAAATTTTTCCAATGTTCTTTATACAAAGCTACAGTCGACACCATTTAACTGGTCTCCATTAAAGTTGGCATATACATGTAATTTTTCATGGAGAAGGTTTCTGACCAAAAAAAAAATAAATAAATAAATAAACCACCCCATGTCTCCCTTTACACCCCTTAATTTTATAGAAATCTACATTTCTTATCTGATTTTTATTGAACTTTGCCATGTATACTTTAAAACAAAGAGAAAAATCCTGTCAATATTTGGTTTGCCAATGCTCAACCCCTTTCCCTCCTTCAACCCCATTAACTTTTGTCAATGTTCTTTATAAAAGCTACAGTCGTGATCGTTTGACCGATTACCATGAAAGTTGGTGCTTATATGTATTTTTTCACGAAAAAGGTGTCTGACCAAAAGATCTAAAAACCACCCCCTCTCCCCATTAAACCGCTTAATTTTTATACACAACCACAGTTTTTATCCGGTTTAGACAGAACTTGAAATTTTTACTATAAAACAAAGAGAAAAATAACCCCTCTCCCCTTTCCACCCCCTTGGTTTTTGTCAATTTCTTTTTAGAAAGCTACAGTCGACACCATTTGACCGATCTTTATGAAAGTTGGCGCATATATATGTAATTTTTTATGAATAAGATTTCTGACCAAAAAAAAAAAACTATCCTGGCTCCGCTTCCCTTAATATTTGTACAAAACCCACATTTTAATCCGATTCGGTGGAACTTCGCATGTGTATACTTTAAAACAAATAGAAAAAGAAAAATACTGTCCACATAACTTTCACAAAAACGCAAACCCTATCCCCCTTTCTACCCCTTTAATTACTGCAATGTTCTTTATACAAAGCTACCATTTCTTTCTGATTTTGAAGGAAGTATGCACATGTATACTGCAAAACAAACAGAAAAATACTGTCTACATTTGGTTTCGAGAGTCCAAACTACACTCCTTCCTTTCCATCCTTTATTCTACAATTTCTATCCGATTCTGAAGGAAATTTGCACACGTATACTTTAAAACATACAGAACAATTGTGTTTAAATTAGGTTGCAGAAGCTCAACCCCTCTTCCCTTCTACCCCCACCCCTCCTAATTTCCAATATTCTTTATAGATACCCACAGTTTTATCAGATTTCATTGAACACGCACATGTATACTTAAAAACAAAGAAAACATAGTGTCTACATTCTGTTTACAAAACTCTACCACTCACTCCCTTACCCCATTTAATTTTTGAAAATGTTCTTTACACAAAGCTACAGTTTTTATCTGGTTTCGATGGAAATTTTCACATGTATACTTTAAAACAAAGAGAAAAATACTGCCCACACTAGCTTTACAAAAACCAAATACTCTTCATCTCCACACCCCTTAATTGTTTTTTTACATACCTACAGTTTTATCTGATATCAATAGAAATTTACACACGTATACTTTAAATCAATCAGAAAAGGCAGTCTACATTTGGTATACATAAGCCCAATCACACTTCCCCTTTACCCTCACCCCTTTTAATTTCCAATGTTCTTTACAAAAATCCACAGCTTTAAATCCCGTCAAAATCAGTTAAGCTATTTTTAAGTCATGGCATAGTATTTATAAAATAAATGTGTCATAATGTCTCAACATTTACTTCAGATTTCAACTTGGATCCCAAGCTTTCACGTTGTGAAAACCAATTAAAAATCTATATTTTCTGTGTGATGCCGGAGCAGACAGATATATTCCAGAGACAGATGTGGGATGTATTAATGCCCAGATGTTACATGTTTCGGTTATCGACCAGCAGCTTTAACAGATGTTATGATACGATCGAAACATAGCATGGACAAAAATGTAAACTGACATTCCTTATCACAACACCCAATTCACCCCGTTCTGGAAGTTGGTGTGGTATATAAAGACAGAATTCTTCTTTGAAAGCAAGCACTTTAATCTCTGAGCTACCAGGAAGTTCGCAAAATGGGAACTACAGCGGCATATTTAAAATACAAAACAAACTATAATATCACTAAAAAATTTAAAAATATAATTGTTTAAAAAAACATAAAAACCGCCTTCAAAAAAAAGCACTAAAAATTTTAAAATAACTTTATACCTTGCTTAGGATAAAGTAAATCTAAATGGACAATATTTTACATTACTGTCATTGATATTTTTACATTAATTAGTTATTTTTGGAGTCGGTGCCAGCGAAAGCAAGAAAAACAAAAAGATAAAAACAATGAGAAATAACAATAATACATAAAAAATCATGTTACTGCTTACCTACAATTAATGCTAGAAAAATGTTTCAACAAAACTGAAACATACAGATGATACGCCGATATTATACTAACTGTAAATCGTTTACTGCATGATGCAGCCTACCAACTGACACTGTAGCGTCAGAGAAATGCCTGGATGACCAATAAGGCCGAGCCACAGATTAAAATACTGTTAATTTGTTTCCCTAAGCTGTCTCCCGCTGTAACACTATCTGCCTCACGACATGCTGTAAAATATTGGGAATTTTTGTTCGTACTCCCCGTTTCGCGTCTAACACCAAAAGAAGTTCAGTAATTCGATCTTTGCGATTTGACAGCTGGCACCGACTCCAAAAATAACTAATTAATGTAAAAATATCAATGACAGTAATGTAAAATATTGTCCATTTAGATTTACTTTATCCTAAGCAAGGTATAAAGTTATTTTAAAATTTTTAGTGCTTTTTTTTTTTTTTTTTGAAGGCGGTTTTTATGTTTTTTAAAACAATTATTTTATTTCAGTTAATAATTGCCTCTTCCTATTTGCTACAGAAATACGAATTTTCACCTCTTAGTGTCATCTTAAGTTCTAAGTGATAGTATCTCCAAGATATTTAAAGGGTGTTGCTTGGCTGATAGCTTGTCCTATATTAATATTAATTAGCTTTCTTTCTTTACCAGTAACCATGTCCTTTATTTTTGCAGTATTGATTCTTTTTCCATCTCTTCACAAGCTTCATTTAGACATTACAGAATTTTGTTTAGAGTATATTTCTTTCTGCTAACAACACCATATCATCGGCAAATCATCCTAGTGGGGCTAAGCAGGAAATTCTAATTTTCAGCACTATTTTTATTTTTATAAAATCTTTCCAATTAGATTAGCTTGTAAAACATTGCTTTCGTCAAAGATAGAAAATAGGACGGTTTCGGTAAGATAGGGGCTACTAGAGTGCCGGTGTCTCGTACCGAGGGTTGCCGTTTCGAATCTGGCCGAGGGCATGGGTGTTTAAGTGATGTATGTGTTAATGTCGTGTCCGTCCTGTTTTCTTTATACTTAGTGGGCAAAATGTACTGTAGAAATTGAAACATTGTAAGATGCACAATAATAAACATGCGTTGGCTGTATGACCTACATATCCGAAAAGTCATTTTAAAAACAAATAAATAAAAAAATATTAAAAATTCTGCTAGACAATACCTCTAGAGCGAAGAAATCATGAATAATGACTGAAAATTTCACTCAACTTATTACTGAAAACCAAAGTCTTCTGAGAGGGGATTGTATTGTTTCTAACCGCTGTATTGTTATTTTTGTTTAATTTTATTATTTCTACTGTTTTTGAAGGTTTTACCGAAATGAAATTTCAGTAAAATATGTGAGAATGTACCAAGAAGTCCATATACTTGTTTAATTATTTATAGTCGTAATATTCTAATGCAAATGTATTAATAAGATTTTATTTTAACTTAATTGTGATGGGCGGCACGCTCCGCTGCAGCATCCTACACAACCATTTTTCTCCTTTCCTTGTTCCCGCCTACTGTTGACCCCTACCAACTTCAACTTTAAATTCTTTTAGTGTTTTTGTTAAATTATTTATTGTCTCTCTTGGTAATATGGACATAAATATTAGTCAATATAGTTTCTCATTAAAAATAAATTCTCCATTAAGTAATTTTGCGTCCATAGTAAAATGCAGCCTTGCTAGAATTGGTAATGTTTCATGCCTCAACACTTAGTTCTCCACCCCTCCTGATATAGGTTTACTAGAGGATTTCAATTACTGCCAATTTTCCAGCATATGCTTTAAACACTGCGATTTTACATACAAATTAACATGAAACACACAAAATAACGCTTGCGCGCATCACAAAGCGATGGCGATACTTAAACTAATCCGTACCACATAAAATATATTCGATAAGTCAGCTAGTGTCAGAATTGTCACTTTAAAAACTCAAAATGTAACCCGTGCAAACTGAAAAACGAATGGAAGAACCGTAAAAATACACCACAGAACCTGCATCGGTTAGATTTTACAGATTTTGGATGAAGTTCTCAGCAAGTACACAAAATACTGTAGTCAACAAACTGAATATGTCAGTGCCACGTGTTTTTTGAAATTAATGTCTTAAAGCTAAAACCTGCTTATATCGGCATGATTATTCGTTTCGAAATTTTTGAACTATGAACTATTTCATGGGGATAATTGCTATATGTTTAGAAGATAACTTAATAGCGATACCAAAAATGCTCTAATTCGAATAGGCTTCGTTGGATAAAAGTTATTTGAGACTTTATCTCGTCGTACGGCACAAGGGTAGCCAATTAATTGCATTATAAGAACTATCAATGATAAAATTTAATAAGTAAACAGTTCAATTGTATTATTGTGGCACTTCCTAGTATGTACAATTTACAGAGCACTGCTGAAAGTTTTCGTTTTTTGATAATATCTACGGCATGAATTCGGCCTTTACTGGCTGAAGCAAAAGGCTGGCTCGTTAGTTTATTTCCAAATCATGAATATGTAACTATGAAAACATTAAAATGAACGGAGTGGTGAGTATGCAGTCTTGGTTTCCAGGAATACCAATAAACCTGTATTACTGCTATCTAAGCAATAACAAGGCCAATGTCAATGCGTTTTTTTCTTCTGGCAAGTGGCAATACGCTCAGCTGCTTTTTAACTGCGCCTGCTGTTGACATTGCGACAGCAATATCATATTACTGTAGTAGTGTAGTTAAAGATGAACTCTTAATTTGATTTTTCTTACAAAATGTATTGCTTTTCCTCTGACATGGAACTTTTTTTTTTTAACCCTTATCAGACTAGATTATTAGTTGATACAGTATAATATTTCAATTTGGCCCACATTGAATATTATTATTCCGAAACTTTCTTAACTTTGCATAGTTTCTGTGCGTACGGAGTTTTTTCAATTCACTGTTACTTAGAATTGTGATACGTAATTTAGAGTTATCGAAACCGAGTTCGAAATTTGGTAATTAGTTGTATCCCGACGTAACACCACCGCCTGGAAGCTGTGCACTGGGCGTCGCGTCGGGTGTCGCTCCGCCGCGCCGCCTGCCAGTCAGCAGCGGCGACTCCTCGAGTGTCCGGTAACAGGCGGGGCGGCCGCGGCGCCACTTGCCCGCCCACCTTTGTGCCATTGTTCCCAGGATGGTCCTCCAGCACTCACAATGGCGCCCTCGGCCCACCTCACTTCCTTCCTTCCTGCCCTCTGAACCTCCCTCACTCCGGCCTCTGCCGGCTGTTTCACTGATCTACAGAACATTTGTAAGAGTTGTGGAGGGCACCGCCAACATTCACCTCGAAATATCTCACTCTGAACATTATTTATGTACATTTACCTTTAAAATAAACGTACACACATATTTTGAGTGTGAACAGGAACCATTAACTGATAATTAAAACAAGGAACTTGATTAATGAACTAGGAAACATAATTGAAGACTGATGCATTAGTTTTATTTATTCCTTTTGGGATTTACACCTCGTCAACATCGATGTCATAAGTGACGAGAAAGTACTGGCGTAAACAACGGCAAAGAATTCAGCGGTGGCCTTTAGAAGAAACCATCCAGTTATTCGCCTGCAGTGATTTTGAGAAACCAGTATAAAGTGAAATTTGGATGTACGGACGGGGATTCGTACAAGTGTCCTCTCTAAAACCAGGTCACTTACCCTAGTATTAGTTACTTCATTTACAAAGTAATCTATGAAAGACCAAACTTGTTCTGATTACTAATGGCGTTCTTTTTAATGAGTAATTGATTCTATGATGTAAGACTTGCGAAGGCCTTTTGCGTGTACATGCTTTACCACTTACACCAGTATCTGGATAGTTTCTATCCGCTGAACTGAGAAATGTGTGGAACAATTAATATTTGTTACGGTTACCCAATCAATTTACACAGTGGTTGTGGCCAGTACTTCCAATTTGAATTTGAGTGCATAAATCGTCGTCGGCGAGTAAGACACGCTATCGATGACACCTCGCAGCATAGTGACAGTATAGTGGCAGCTCATCACGAAACTGAAGTACATTAGCAACAATGTTATCCGCTTCCCTGTAGTTCATCTCCACACTTACGTTATTAAAATTTGTTACGGGAAGTCTTATCTTTTCTGGTTCTCTTCGCTTGATGTGACCTGTTACCTGATCAATTGCTGGTTGCCATCAACGAAAATGTTGGGCGTTTAAAATTCGGCATAAGAGATTTCTGAAACGGGGAAAAAGTATTCCTTAACAATTTTTTTATAATTTATTTATAACTTGATAACATTAAGTATGCTTATTATGATGTAAATGTCCATTCTTGGCTAAGAAGAAATTGTACCACAAGAAAGAAAGGCTTTATTCTGAAAATCCCTGGAGTTATTCAGGACAGATCAACCGGAATAGGTATCAAAATAAGATAAAGCGTTTCGCCTAGTTAAGATATAAGGTAAAAGACTTCTTCTCCAGTATTCAAAAAGATATAATTTGCCACTACATTATGTCATGAGATCAACCAAAGCATTTTGTTGAAAGACGCAACGATGTGTAATGCAGTTATTACGTCTCATTATCAGCATCAAAGTACTGACAATCTGTTATTACATGACTTCCTTTTTCGAGTGATACGTTCGGAAATATGATGAAAAGAAGTGTGAATAAGTAAACACTGAAACAAATTTTTCCTTTCATGTACTTTGGTATTTTTTAATATTTTTTTATCTGCTTAACGTCTCTCTAACAGCGAGGTCTTTAGAGACGGGAAAGGATGGGGGGCAAGGAATGGGAAGGAATTCGGCCATGGCCTTTTGAAGGAACCATCCCGGCATTTGCCTGGAGTGATTTGGGAAACCATGGAAAACCCAAATCTGGATGCCGGGACGGGGATTCGAACCGCCGTCCTCCCGAATGCGAGGGCAGAACGCCAGCCGTTACACCACCACGCTCGGTGTACTCTAGTACGAATACAATAAAGGCATAGGCTATAGCGGGGGGAAATGATGACTCAGGCATCCAATATGGTCAAGCCACTAATAAGAATTGATTCAGAAGGCACAGAAAGTGCACGACAGTAAGAAAAAACAAATCTTACGCTTTTGTGCAGATATAATACATTATCTGCAATATTTTTAGCTGATCTCCATATACATAACAGAAATTTTGAGACATATAGTGTCATCCAGAGCAAAGCAATTAACGTACAAATATACATTTCACATTTAGAGTTGGCAACTGATAAATACTGGGAAATCATCATTATTCGACTTCTATGATTTTGGGGGAAACAATTTATGTATACCAAATTATCTGTTTCTAGGAACACAGAAATATGATAACAGAGTATCGAAGTCGGTTAAAAAATTTGTATTTCACTAACTCTAACGAAGTAAGATTTAATACATTAGTTTCGCTTAATAAACTCGAATTACAGTGAAACTCTGTAGCGTGTAAAGATATTAGGATCGAAAAAGGGCCAAATATTCCAAAATTCACCAATTTTAGACTTTTGTTATAATTTGGGGATTAAACTTCAGTTCTGTACCAAATTTCAGCTTTCTTTCAACTACGGCATATACGAATTTAATGTACTTCAGTGAGCTAGTGTGGGGTGAAAAGAAAGAACAGGATCAAAACAAAATTTGATGTGGTTGTGGTATCTATGTAAAATAGAGTACGCGACGTCATCAGGTCCGAAGATTGAAATATGCCCCAAATCACTTTGAGAAATGGGTAGGCAATACCGCTCTCTACTTGACTTGGCGGTCACTCTGCCGCGCACCCAGATATCTGTAGGATCCTTGAGTTGCCGGAACTCACCTATTACTTAAACCCTGGCCAATGTATATTCGCAAGGTTCAGTTTGCAGTCCAGTTTTCCAGGAAATAGGGAAAAAACCAGTGATCGAGTTACTACAATAACACGGGAACTGCTCGGTTTAACTGTGTTTGTAATGACCATTTGTTGGCAGTAGAAGGAAATTGATTAAAATAAATTGAGAACATTATGGACTTAATTGTCTCAGCCAATGGTAATTTAAGCTACTCAGCTTCGGAACAAGCTGTCACGAAATTATATTGTAGACATTGACTAGAGCTCAATTCGAAGAAACTTAAGTGTTTTGGCAATCAGTGGGATGATCGTTTAAACTTTGAAACACGTTTGGAGAAGATTATAGTACTAGCAACGGCTGTAATGAATACAATCGTTAATAGGTCTATATTCCATCCAGATCTATTATTTTTATTGAACTACTCATCAATGTGTGGATAAAACATTTACGAAAGTAAAACCAAACAGCGAATCAGACATGGCCAAAGAGGAAGCTCACTAAGGTTGACAGGAGCATATCAATCAGTGGCAAAAAATACAATAGCTTGCTTACAAATCTGAGTCTTGTGGACTGTTGCTGGTGCGAATGCAGTGAGGACTATGCTGAAGCTCGACAACAAGCTCTGCCGCATGGAAGGACAATAATCGGCGTACTACGCTACGAGGACTTGTGTCCCTTGCTAGACGAGGCAGCAGAACTAGCCTCAAAATTTTAGGAGGAGAAATTCATACAGAGAAAATATGACGATCAAAATCACAGGCAACAGAGAGCCGCCCGAAGAGAACGCAGTTGCACCTTGAGAAAGAAATTAATCCAATTCCAAAAATTAAAGAGTATCATTTGAAAGATAATACAAATATGGATCAATTAAGCTAAAAGTTTGACCTTCAACAAATCTGGGCTAATGAAAGGGATTCTGCGACAACGAACAACATTAATAATTCAAGGAAAGGGCTACATTCTGAGTGCAGTCGACAATGCAAATAATTGAACACTAGTAAAATATCCATTTTCGATTGTTGAAATTAGTGTTGGTAATAGTAGTATTAGCAGTTGTGGTATAAGTAGTAATAGTAGTAGTAACCGTTGTGTTAATAATGGTAGAAACAGAAGCAGTAAAAGTCGCTGTGATATTGGAATTTAAATTAAATTATTCTTTAATAACAATTGATAATGTTAACACGTAAAGCATAAATGCATGAAAATGCGCTATCAAATATTTCATATAGGAAATAAATGAACAAAATAAATAAATAAATATTAACCAGCATTTGTTATTTACGAATATATCGCGAAAATAAGTGTAAATAAGGAAGCACTGAAACAAATTAATCCTTTAATGTACTAGGGACGAATATCATGCAGGCATAGGCTAAAGCGGGGGAAAATGATGTCTCAGGCATCAAATATAGCCATGATTCAAAGAGCAGAAAGTGTACGATTGTAAGAAAGAAAGAAATCTTACGCTTTTGAGCAAATATAATACATTATCTGTAATATTCTAAGAGAATAAAAAAGAATTTTTTTTTGGGATATGTCTTCCCATACATGCATGACTTGTGCAGTCAGTTGTAAAGTTTGTGATGGGTGACCGTGTGACCTAATGTTTCTACCTATTGGCAGACATGGTTTACTGGCTATAAATCTAAGGACTGTGCGGATCAGTCCATCGTATAACCACTTGCAAGTATTTTGTAGTGATGGCCGCAGTATGAGAACGGACTTTATACTGTTGGAAGATACCTTTTTAGGCGATGGATACGAATGGTATCACAACAGGATGCACCACCTTGTCTACATATTGGTGCGATATCTTTGTGCCTTCAGCAAGAATCAACTCAGTCCTGCTGTCGTAAACGATTGTCCCAAAACCACAATGCGTTGTGAAATCACAGCAGAGTGGACCCTTTCTCCACTACGCCGGCGATTATCATTTTGGCATACAGTGGATACTCGTCACTAAACACAACTGTATGCCATTCAGGTGCCCAGTTGCGTTTTGCAGTACATCAGGTTACACCTTGATGGCAGAGAAGTCAGGTTAATGGAGCACACACCATAGGGTCAGAGAATGTAACGCAGCTCAAGTAATGGGTTTACAGTTGTCCGTGAGGTGACTCTCTGTAACCACTGCTCGGATGTGGGCTACAGCCGCCCGTCTGCCAGCAATAGCCAACCTCACAATTTGGCGGTCTTCATGTGCTGTCGACCAGTGTGGACCTGCGCCAACTCTACGAGTACTAGTCTCCTGGCGTCCACTGTGTAACTGTAGTATTTTGCAGTATAGATTTTACCACTAAGAAAGGCTGTTTGCTTTCATGCCAGCGCAAAGCCGTGAAACTCCAATATCGAAAAACCTCCGATTTATGTATCTTTCGATGTAATTTTACCATGAAATTAAGTAAGCTAAGTCTCTGATTGTGTTTTCACCCTAGCCAGATATTTACAATTGCCGACTGGAAACCTAAACCTCAGCCGACAGTAAGTTCTAGGACGGAGCCACCAGTCGCGACAACTGGTCTCTGGACTGACATTGCACTATGATGAGTCCTTTGGAAGATTTCACGATATGATGAAACTATTTCAAACTTTTAGATTATCCAGCCTCTCGCAAAGTCATATATTTGGGTGCACGGGGTCATCACTCTTCGACTTGACACACTTAGTCACGGAGAACTTATGGATATAAAAGTCCCATGTAAGATCACAGTTTTCACCACTTTTAAGTCAAACAAAATAATAAGTTTGTATAATAAAGAGCCCCGTTCATCGTACAAAATTATACTTACAGCTTTCAGTTTTTAATAATTCAATACTCTTCAATTCGTTATACTTTCAGTTTTTAATCATTCAATACTATTTATTTGATGATACTTCGGTCCACATTTCATACATTTATAACAATTCCTTCTGAACGTAACACTTTCTACTTCCACAAATGTATTAATTCGCTTGGGCC
Organism: Vandiemenella viatica; assembly: GCA_031002005.1. Classification (NCBI taxonomy): domain Eukaryota; kingdom Metazoa; phylum Arthropoda; class Insecta; order Orthoptera; family Morabidae; genus Vandiemenella; species Vandiemenella viatica. The sequence goes on along the minus strand of JARYHS010008075.1, from coordinate 3,810,420 downwards.
CAGCGCACACGACGCGACTGTTTTGTGGTAACAGTTACAAACCGGTTGAGCACGCAACTGTTAAGTGAACTTAGCATTGCAGGGTGGTGCGGAACCGCACTCTAGGCTATCGGTTTTAGACCAGTTTCAAACCAGTTGTATGCAACCGGGGATCCGAGGTCGCAGTTGCGTTGCAGAATTCAATCGAACAAAGCCACGAGATGTTTAGGGCTAATGTTTTCAAAGACATCATGAGTGATAAAGAATTTAATTTAAAATTCATAGGAGATGTGTAGAAACATGAAGTGCTTTACAACCATAAACTTCCAGGAAATTCTAGAAAAAAATTTCCTTAAATATGGATGGGCGCCTGTACCCTTCGTAACCAGCGGTATTAATAATAATTAACAATGTCTTCCTCGTCTGAATCTGACCTAGCAAAAAATCACAAACTCCGCACTGTTTATTGTAAATTGAATGAAACTGATCCACAACCAGACTATCCGTGTGCGGACATAAGTTTTGTTTATGTTGTGAACTGGTTGCGAGCTCAACTGGTTTGCAACTGTTGTGACAAACAGTCGCGCCACGTGCGCTGCGCCTTTTCGTCTAATGGTAATCACTGCGTTTTGTATCTGCATAAATTTGTACAAGGTATTAATATCTTACATTTTACACTTAGATAAACAGCTCTATCTATTTCTTTATTTTTTACACTGAATGCTACCCCGAAGTTCAGTTATTTCCGATGGTCTGTATCGGATTTGTCATTGTCTTCCACCAAAGAAGGTATTTCTGATTCTGCTGTTCGTTGGCGAGGTTTTTTGTTGTGAATACGTAATTACAATCACTTAAATTTTTTCGATAGTATCTTCTTTATTAAATTATTGTTTGATACTATAAAATTTCTCGGTTTTTCCTAAGGAGAACTTACTTTCTTGGATTTCATATTATTTTTTCATTACCAAACCCAACGTCAGTATACCTTAGACTGGATTCAGTTTTGTAACTTAATCTTGCTTGAATTTATTCAGTTAAACTTCTCTGCCATCATTTGATTTTTAGTTTCCCACAAGTATGACACTCAAGCTCACCTTCCTCTATAATCATACTTCTCATTGTATCCTAACTAGCACTTGACTGTTCTCTCGTTTCAACTGTTGTATAACCCATAAATAATTTAGTGTGTCTTTTCTGGTATTTGTTGAAAGGTCGATATCATCGTTGTTACCAAACCGAGTACCTAATTGAGGAACGAGTGCTAAAGCACTAGACTTCAGACAGGAGTGAGTATATGAACTGAAACCAGCTGTTTGCACGATAAAGCTGAAGCACAAAGCTATGTGCCGCGGATCTCTTCCGCTGAAATTCTATTCCATCTAGCCTTATAATCTTAGAAATTCCACACATCCTAATACGTTCTGTATTTTTAAGTAGTAATACTTCACGTTCTTAGTGGTGAACACAGGAACATAAGAACTTCAGTATAAATGTTTATCATTATGACTTACTCTGAGAGGTATGACTTTATTATATATTGTAATACAAATTAAATAACAATAGTTCCTGTTACTTTGTGGTGCCTCGTGATGTTTGTAGCTACTTCAAAAAATTGTATTAGGTCATTACGCATTATGGAGGATTTTTCAAGCACAATTGGCGCAAACAAAATAATAACTAAAAGGAGTATCCAGTTTATCACACACTATTACTGAACAACTAGATTCAATTAAATTTTTGCACGTGTTTGTTTATCGTTCCCCGCTAAACGATATTAATTCATTCACAACGCTGTGAAACGCTGTATTTTTCGTCTCTATCAACGCATTTAGCTTCATGTCAGCCCCGTAACGATAATAAACTTGCCTGTTGTCGCTTCCATTATAGCTGTCAGGAGCATAAAGAGGATTCGTGTCGGTGTGTAACGAAAATAAATTGCGCCCAGTTTAACGCAAACAACTGAGCAGTAGCAGGCACGCAGGCAAATATCACCAATATTTCAGTCAGAGATATTAAGTAGGGATAAAAAAGAAAGTATTAATGCTTAGATTTCAACCTTCAATAACGATAAAAACTTTGAGTGATTTAATAGCAAGCCTTTAAATCACACTGGATTTTGCTTGCTCGTGATCAGAATGTAATATTCTTCCAAAATGATAAATTGTTCCTTCTAACAATTTTTTATTATCTGAATAATAATAAATAAGATTTGGTATAAATTTTTCAAATAAATGGCGTCGTGGATGCTTCTAGTATCAGAGATAGTGAACCGTTATTTCCCGTCGAAAACTGAATTATCAACGGATTATGGAATGGAATTATTTGCTAACTCATATGTCATAGTAGTGTGATAGACCATTCAAAAAGGTTAATAAAGCAAGAATAAAGATTAAGCATCCTCCACTAAATTGCTAACTTCAATCTGCAGGGACGGGAAACTGCTATTACCGACGAAAGTTAAAGCATGGCGAAAAGAAAGAGAGAGTAAAATCGTAATATACAACTAAATCTTTTCTTACCAATCAGTCTGATGAGCGTCAAAGACAAGGATGTGACCACTGCAGTCAGCATTCGTTGTGCGAAATGATACACTCCGTGTATACTAAGCTGATGGACATTTTTAATGTTTCTAACTGGGCACTCCGTTTAGAAATTGTCTTAAAACTTGTCGGTTAGTACGTCGCCGGAATGGGTTTGAATTGTTTCAATTCTGTGATGTACAGAAGTTAGGAGGTGACTCCATTTTATATAGTTTAGTAGCGGTAGGCATTATAATAAAAAATATAGCTGTTATCACATTATTACATCCGATTGTAATAGGCAACACTCGTAGGTCTCATAGCAATGAATATAAAATAATCTTTAAAAAAAAAACAAAAAAAAATCACTGGAAGTGATTAAATTGCATGGAGATGCATGCATATATCATTTCAATATATACATATATATTTTCCGTCATCATTCTCTTGACTGATTTGATGCAATCCTCCATCTCTTCCTATCTATATCTATAAAATGAAAACCGGACATATTTGAAATATAAAAACTTGGAATATACGGAGCAGATTTCGGTGGGGTTTTCACCTTTTTAAAGCTTAGAATCTTAATTCAGTTGTCTGACATGTCTTATGTTTCAACGTTAAATAATGTTGGAGTATTAAATGAAATTCTGAACGTATGGTGAGGAATACCGCAGGAGGAACCACTAGATGCTGCATACTACGCACTAAACACACAACTACAATACAATATCTCTGACCATAGCCTTTAATGAGCAATTTACAATAATAACCGTTTTTTCATACTCCTCACTGAACAAAACTTGAAATATTATTTCCTTTAATACGAGGTGTTTAGTTTTTAAACGCCACCGATGGTCGTATGGAATGCGAGTAATGAAGAACGAAAAATCAGTAGAGATTTTCTTTGCCTCCGATTTCTAACAATGTCTTTGACCATCAGCTTTAGTATATGTCTCTGATATCAATGTATAGTGTTCTGGCAATTATTATTTACGATAATTTTCTGGATGTTTAGTGTTCTGGCAATTATTTACGATAATTTTCTGGATAAATTACGTTGAATTATACAGGTAAAACTAATACTAAAATATCTCTGGCGTTTAAGTTTGGATTCAGTTAACGTTTAACTGATGTTTTTTTGTTTTTTTGTTTTTGTTTTTTGTTTTTTCAGTATTGGATTTTCTATATAGCTAAAATTTCAGGCGCTTGGAGCTTACAAATTTTCAAACTAACCACCTCAATTTAGAGATTCAATATCTCAATGTATCTCGTCAAGTTAAATAAGAATATTTCGTCGATTTGGCTTATTCGAAAAAATTTTCACGTCCAGGCCGCATTTCAGTCTAACCATGTCAGCTGTGAGATAACATTTAACGAGAAGTGTAATCGAGTATGTATTAAACATTTAGTGTCGAGAATAATAACGGCTTAGGACAACCGAACGTTTTTTGTTTTTTGTATTTACGCTGATGATTTTTTTGGTACTAAGCTGCAATTCTGCGCTATACGCGCGTGTTTATGACGTACTGTAGCTTTTATTCATTTTATATTATAATTTACAGATACATTATCTCATGGACAAAGCAATATTTTACATTTCACTTTTAATGTGTCTCGTCAAGTTAGATAATAATTCATCGTCTGGTTTAACGAGAAGTGTAGACGATACATATATAAAATCTTTAATTCTGATTTGTCTTGTGGTGTTACATAAGAATACATAATCAAATTGCAACGCCACAGTTGAAAGATTTTTCACATGTTTCTGGTTGGACGAATACTGTTATAGTAGTAAACCACCATGGAGTTTTGTTTCCTTGTGAAGAAAGTTTAAATATGTTTTTACAATCCACGATAGTTACTTCAACATTTCTGAGATACAAAAACTACAACGACAAAAATACTCTATTAGGCGGAAAAGGGGTGTAGATAAATTGCTACAGGGTGTGTGCTCTATCGAAATTAAATTAAACTATGAAGGGAGCTTGATGAGTGAACGGTAGCGCTCAAGCCTCTTGGACCCGGACCTCAACATTAAATTTTTCCTCACTTAAAACCTTATATAAATTATCATCAAATTTACAATAACAATAAACATCAGTTTTGTATTATGAAGCTGAGTGGAGTGGTGCCAGAGCAGGAAACATTGATGCCAAAGCTGCAATCATAACCGGAAACAAACCCTTCGATAAGCCTGCACAGTTCGTAATGAAATTTGCTAAGTATTAAAAACAAATGCCAAATGCGTAATGTGTTGAATCGATTGTGGCGGAATTTTCACAGTACCAGACAGTTGTCTTCTCTGCTTTTCGTGGTAATATTCATAGGGAGAATTCCTCACTTACCCCCAATTTATTCAAATAGTCAGATGTCCGTCTTATGTGGTGAATCTTACAAAAATTTGTGAAAAGATTATTGACTAATTGTAATGGTAGCATCAGGTACAGGCGGAGAGACAACTATATTATGAAAGTTTGCACATGATGGTAACTACACCCAAGGCGTATTATAATTGATGTCTCTCGAACATACTTCAACGCTTTGTTTAGTTGCGAAAATTACTTTGGCGATTTTGATGATATCCTGATTTCTCATTATCCGAATGTCGAAACCGTGTTTTAAACTTTCGTGGACTATTAAAAACGATCTAGAAATTTCTATAACATTATAGAAACATAATTTACTTATTTTAATTAAACACTTTGTATGTTACAGAACATTAAAATGCCTCTAAGAAAACGTAAGGCTATCGGTGAAGTTCAGTCGAATGCTAAAAAACTGAAAGATCTGAGAAGTAAACAAACTCCTGAGGAGCGCAGTAGACGACTTGCAACGGAAAGAGAGAGAGCTCGAGCTTCAAGATCTGAGGGAGACAGATACTACGTCAAGACTTGCAGAAACCGAACAGCAACGGGAGAAACGTCTTACTTGTAGAAGAAAGGCAGAGAGAATGACTGTGGCCGCTAGAACTGTTGGCTTGAAATTGGAAGCATTTCACTATGATCGGCATAAGGACTATTCAAACCATACAAGTATTACCTTCGGGAAAATGGCCATAGTTTACGCTCATACAGCCATTTCCAAAAATCCGAATTACAATATACCATACGTCTCATGATGCTACGTGACGTGCCTCCAAAAGCAGGAAATGAAAATCCCTCCATGAAATCAATATTTTTTAGCAGAGCTTTTCAGGCATCCAGAACGCAAAGAAAAGACTTAAGTTCGGACATGGAAGTATATCACAACTTACGATTCTCGCCGTGGAGGAATATCATTCATGAAATAATGAGTTTTAAAAACTGTAAAACCTTCTCTAATCTGAAACTTGCCTCGTCCAAACTTATAGGATTTTATGTCGAATTTTTATTTAATTTTGTGAATTTCCGTAAATTACGGAGGGAAAGTTCATACAGTTTAATACACATGTTTCACATACGGCTTATCAAATTATTGAAAGGGTAAATCAACCTTAACCATACCGGGCAACACCGGGTACTCTGCTAGTCTTGCTATATTCTCTTCATCTCAACGTACCCTTCAACCCAAGTCCTCAATTATCTGCTTCATATAATCAATCTCTGTCTTCCTCTACAGTTCTTATCGTCGACTGTTCCCTCCATCACCAAATACTGGAAACCTTTAAATGAAATACTAAAATTCGCAACAGAGCTGTAAAATTCAGTTATTAAAATTATAAGTGTAAAATGAGAGATTACATTTTCACAAAAACATTACAGTCGAATGACATTGAAAAAATGTAATAAAAACAATTAAACATGAAAATTTATTCCAAAAGTCTGATTGCTTATATACCCTGTGTTCACATTATACAGATCGCGACGGGTGAACGGTAACAGTCTGGTCTCACATTCAGGAGGATGTGGGTTCGAATCTCCGCCCGGCTATCCAGATTTGGGTTCCATGATTTTCTCAAATAACTCCAGGTGAATGCATGGATGATTCCTTCAAAAAGGCCGTAGATGCATTCCTTCTCGTTCCTTACCACAATCCAATCCCGATTCTAATGACATGGACAAGGCGTAAAGTCATAAGCAATAAAAAAAAGTTCAGAATATTTAATTGTATGCTCCAATTTGAAAACTCAGGATAATATCATAACCAGGCACTTTGTAAAATTTCCACACAATTTTGACTAATTGTTTATTTTATTAATGCCAATGGAAAATAATAACGATATTTTGTAAATAAACAGTAGGGGACAGTGTTTCTTTTTTAAAATTTGCCCTATATCTTCCGTTTGATGCAGTACAAATGATTTTTATGATGATGGGAGGTAGAGAGAGGATCGGAGCCAACATAATTATTCACTAGATAACTGTTAATGTTTCAACTAATTACGATTATCTGTCATAAAATGGAAGTATTACACAAAAACGTTGAGTTTGTGATATTTGTGGTGGACTCCGTAGTATCATGAAACGTTAACAGTGAACACGAAACAAAATGTTGTAATATTTCTAAAATTATTTTCAACTTAATAAGAGAAGAAAACTCCTTTACTGAATGATGAGTAACAGGAGTGAAAAATTAGGTTGTCAGTCGACAGAGTAGCTGTGTTAGCCTGTAATGTGTCTACAATACAGGCAAACCATAGTTTTCTTAAGTTCTAAAATTATTTCAATGAACTCATCGCAAAACAATACCGATAATGGACTTGTGTCATAACTAAATGTAGAGCATTGTAACAGGGATTCAAAATCCAATTAATATATGTAAAGTATAATGTTTCTCTCGAATCCTCCTCTAATTCGGAGACTTAACAGAACCTTAAAGGTGAAAAGATAATCTGTAAACGTAACTGTCACGCAATATTCTAACTTGAGAATTGGAATTATGAAACCCGTATGAAGGTTTGATTCTTATCAATGGAGTTTCAAGTGTTGAATATATTTTACGTAACTTCAGTGCTGAGCATTTTAATATTCGCTTATGGAACACAGCGAAAACCACGCCATTAGCTGATCTTGATAATTGTACGATACATTCGACAAATCGTATCACATCACTCAAACAGAGAATTTATCTGAAGGACACGCGGACCGTGGCTGATGTTTCCAACAATTTGTCTGAATGAGCGTGCGACGGGTGTCCGCATCGAAACAAGAGTCCACCACCACTGTGGCAAGACAGTAATCCGGAGTGGACTGACGTATCAGAAACTACCAGTAATAATTGCAACTACCCCCGACTTGGAACCATTGGAAACTACCAGTTCTGTGCTATTACCTATTTGAGACTTCTGGCCTTCAACAGTTCTTCTTGACGCCTTACGTGGTAGCGGCAAGAAGTTAAATTATACATCGCAGCTTCTCTTCGTCTTGGTGGTCGCTTCCAACCTTTATCTGAAACTTTTTAAGATATTACAAAGGATCTCAAACTTATAAGTGATAACCAATAATTTTAGAGATAAATAATTTCTATTTAAAGTTTTTTAATGCACAATTCCTTTTAGATTTTTTTTAGACTCACCAACCTGTATAATATTTAAATTTCAATGAAATGATTCTACGCAACGGATTTCAACAGTTCATAACTTTTTATTAAAAGAAAAAAGTTGTATATCTTTTTAAATATTTCTCTAAAAATCCCTCAAAACTCAAAATCTTCTTTCATTTACACGTAATTTTATGTTAAAAAAAATTCTTATTGGCTTATTCACTGCTTTTCACTTTGGCAGATTTATTCGATGAAATTCAATGAACAGCAGAATATTCTGTGCGATTTACTATTCTGCAAAAATCTGTCGGCAACTAACTAAATTTTGGTACTTTCACTTCCATTAACTTGTCACTTATTGGCCTCGACGAAAAAACCTAATCTGGAGCGATTATGGAAAGTCCTCAACTTCGAAGAATAAAACTAGTGAAATACCAACACCTAATCCAAACAACTAAAAATGTCAAACTCGGATGATTATGTCAACAACCACGCGCTCACTAAAACACTCCTATATAATAAAACTTGTCTGCCGACCTAAGTAACTTTGCAACGGTACTTGATGAATGAAAGAGCCCGAATCTGGGCTCCACTTGTATTTATAAACGCCTCAGAGTGAAATCTGACATTGCACCACACTTGCGATACATGAAACTTATTATAAATATCCAAAATAAAGTCCTAAATACACTCTGTAAAGACATAGAAACGTCACAAATGTAATGTGTCAGGTTTGACACATTACAAGCTGCTGCATTGATTGTCTCATTACGAGGCAGAAATTCTACAAGCAATACTCCTTTTCTGTCCCAAAAAACTGTGCACACGATTTTCCGGGCAGAAATCGTTTGCTTGAACTTCACTTTTTTGGGTGAATCTGAATGCCGCCATTCCATGGACTGTTGCTTTGATTCAGGTGTGACGTAGGCCACCCATGTCTCATAGCCCGTAACAATTTGACTTAAGAAATCATAACCATCGTTGTGGTACCGCTCAAGGAAAGTCGATGCACTGCCTAAACGTTTGGTTTTGTACACATCCGTTGACATTTTCGGTAACCAACGTGAGCACAGTTTTCGGTAATTCAAGTGCTCAGTCACAATGCCATACAAAACACTACGAGAAACATTAGGAAAGCCGCCATATAAGGAGGAAATCGTAAAGCGTCTGTTTTCTCTCACCTTATTGTCCACTTTCTGCACCAAACTTTCATTAACGACCTAAGGACGCCCACTCCGTTGTTCATCATGCATATTTGAGTGGCCATCTGTAAATGCTCTCACCCACTTTCTCACCATTCCATCACTCATAATGTTTTGTCCGTAATCTGCACAGATCTCACGATGAATATCGATCGGTTTTAGGCATTTAGCACAAAGAAACCTTATAACAGCCCGTACTTCACAGTCGGCGGGACTCACGATTATCGGAGGCATCTTAAACACTCAGTGAACAACGTAAACAATGAAGAATTGGACTGTAATGGCGTCAGTGCGTAGGCAAGATATGCAGGTACCCAGTTCGCATGCGCGGAACGCCGACCGTAGCGCTGCAGCCACGGTGTGACAAAACGGTACTTACTTAAAAAATACGCCTCGTATTAAAATGAACTTTGGCATGAAGTCAGTTAATTGTGTGCAATGTGACATAGGATAGATTTTATCCCGCAAAAATGGATAGTTCTTTTAGAAATTTCCATTAATATCTATTCGCAAACAACAAAGAGTTTCATACTTCGTAGACAGCCGTGCCACGTTTAATCTTTGCTTTTTATGTAAATCGCAAACACTACTTTTCAGAAATTAAAGCAAAAACCTTTTAATATATGCAAGTTTGTGTTTAGTTTAAAAGCCATAACACCGATGCACTAGACAAATAATAGTTTTGAAGCAGGAAGTATAAATCTGTACTTATCCTTAATTTTTTTTAAAAAAGGTAAGTACTGTTGTTAAGTTCGCAAAGAGATGTTTTGATTTGCGTACATAAAATAGTATGACATTTCAAATATTACATCATAATTTCGTTCGTAATATAGCGTCATAATAAATGTGAAAATCAAAGCTTGGAATAAAAATACGTAAAATGCTATGAGTATACCAGCACGAAAGTCGGTTCCCTAAAATTTTCGTGCCCGAATTGTCGTATTTATTTAAAAAAATGTAAATGATTCCATTCTATCTCGGTTTAATTTATTTCCTGTTTCTTTTTTGTTACTATACAGTCTCTATATTACAAATTATTATTGCCAAAATTTAAAACTTAACTAAGCGTTTTTATTTTTTGTTCAAAAATTTTGTACAAATAGCAGAGACTATGATTCACGAAACAATGCTTTTTACATACTGTTCAATATTCCTCAAATATCTATCGAATCCTTCACTTAAAACGAATGTATTCAATGGGCTAATGTAGAAACTTATTGTGTCATGAAGCAACACTGGAAGTCGTTTACAACACAATACAGCTCATTTATACGGAGCTTATGAAGCTGCTTATTGATTACTAATAATAACTAAATTCCTTCTGCCTTACGCTGTAACAAAAACATTCTGGTCCAGGCAGCATTTCAACCAAACCACTATTTCTGTTAAAATTGTCGCTACAAAATCGAACGATACAAACACATCTCAACACATTAAATGCATTGTAACTAAATTTCGAGTAGTAACAGAATTTTCTATATCAAGATTCCTAATTACTATAGCATAAATTGCTATCACAATTAATTTCATTATACACCTTACTAAATCACGAGCAATAAAAGTCATTTTGTAGTGATGTAAACTTGACCAGCAATATTAATGATTGTAGAAAATTATGGAGTTTCCGTTGTACACTGTAAGTTACAAGCATTTTAGTGTAAATTTTTTAATTAGGTTACTTCATTATGAAGCTGACGACATAGTTCATGTGGCTGAATGTAGTTTCAGATGTATTCAGTATTTTATGTACTTCGATTTTACCAGTGCCACATTACCAGCGTCATTATTCGGGTTCATTTAGTATCGCAATCTGAAATAATAAGTCAAGTTTATTTCGCTATTCATGGCATCATTAATGTATTAATGTGCGAGTGATAGAAGCTTTGAATTTCTAGCAGTAATTTTAAAATGTAACCTGGGTCAGAATGAGAAATGAAATATTATTAGTTATTTAAGCGTCTTTCATGAGCGCCATTTTAGTGACATCATGTATCGCTTTGTATCGATATTGTATCACAAGATCTATAGTAAGCTTGGACTAATTGGCAGAACCACGCGGCGTTGCCCGAAGTAAATTTTTGAAATTTATCAATGGTTTATTCAGATAGTGGAATGGCAGACAAGCGGAGTGGTAATTCGCCGGTAGTCATTCAATTCTGTTTGCAGAGTGAGTAACCAATTATGAAGAAATAATCAATTACTACTTTAACATTGGACATCAGCATGCCAGGTATGGAACCATTGAAACAGCTGTTTTCTAACAACACAGATGAATCGCGGCGATTTTTGAATCTTATCAAAAAGTATAATTCCTGCTTCCATATGACCGATAGAATTGTTGCAAAGCAAGGATTTTCACCCACATTTACTATCCAGGTTCAAGTATATGACCGAATTGGATCTATGCTTCCTTCGCCGAATACGAAACCACAATTTTTACAGATATATTTCATGGACGTTAAAGAAGCGGAAACTAAAAGACGTTATAGAATTATTGAAGGGACTGAGAGAGAGACCATACAAAAAATACAACGGGTATTACACGACAACAATGCCTTGGTTAGGGAATTCAAAACGGCTTTGGATAACATGCCCGAAGTTAGGAGGGGGGGGGGGGAGAGGTTAGCGGGTCATATGTAGCCGGGCCCGCCAGGCTGTAGGAAGGGCCCAATCACCGGCTGTAGGCCCCCCACTCGACAAGTTGTAGAGCTAAAAAAACATGTCGCCCATTTGGTCTGAGGGAGGCCCTAACTGATGAATTCGCCAAGGGCCCCCAACTGCTTACCCGGGCCCCAAAACAGTAGAGCCAGCCCTTCCCGAAGTTACCTGCAAGGTAGTGATCCACCCCGACCGTGTGCCACGAGGACAACTCGAGAGATGTTACAACGCATCGACGAATTACAAGATCGCAGTACTCCTACCGTGCATAGGGGAAATAAAATTCAACGTGGAATCAGAACCAAGTGAACACACTGGCGTACTTCACATCACACAACAAGCTGTGCCAGAGGTGAAGGTCGAGCTGAGAATCTATGAAAATCCTCGCCAAGACTGGAATTAAAGCTGGGGACTTTTCCATCTCCAGTTGGGCGCTTTAACCACTGAGCGTCCAGACCTCTCAAGAAAATCTTATATTACAACACTCTTCCACGCGGACGAAATCGCGGCTAACTGCTAGTTTTAAATAATTCATGAACACGAGATAGTTGTTTAAGGAACTGACAGAGATATAAATTCTAATGAAATATCATTTTGAAGGAAGGATTTAAGTTAAAACGATTAACGACATAAGTCAGGCAGTTTATGCGTACTATAAATTTTTTGACTGTTGTTGTGCCAAAAGTTAACAACAAATGTTGCTTAAAGTACGTATGTTGCGGATACAAAAATGAATGTAGCAGTGCCAGTTTTCTCAAACAATGTTCATAATAAATTGCAAAGCGACCAGTGGTGGTGGTCACTCTGCGTATTCTTTACGTGACCTGAGAACCGTACATCAGAGACCCAGCTAAACATCGTGCTTGCTTTGCGAGAGCAAGTTGAGCGTCTTAGAACAGATAAGCGGAACGCAATACAACCGGGGGCTCGGCTGGCCGTCGATATATATGCGCAGGGGCTCCCAGCGGGGCGGAGGCTTCGGCACTGCCGGTCGCTTATCTGTTGCACCGCCGTAATTAATGGCTGCCCTGCTTCGAGTTATTATCACGTTCCTGTAGGCCCTGATACACAGGCTGGCCGAGGGGCTCCTTAGAAATATGATCATTATCAGCAGCGCAGGAAAACTACAAGTGTTTAACGTCGATTCGTTGGGAAATCAGCACGTCGATAAAGGCGATGAAAGGTCAAACACTGTACTTACTGTCACAAGGTAAAAGTAACTTAGTCCAGAACCGGAAGGTTATTTGGATCCTCCCGACTAAGGCATACAAAGCTATTGTGTCAAAGGTAGCACGGCCAGTTCCGTACCTCTGGGACCTACAGTTTAACGAGGAATCCGAACCACGGAACGGCCTGGCGTAGCTCATATGATCAAACACAACCCTCAAAAATTCCTATGCCTACCGAGATTCGAACCCGGGACCGGACCAGCGAACTTTTTGAAAGCAAGTTAAAAATTCATAAATATATTCCGTTTTGCAGGAGGTCAGGTACATTGCTGTGAAGGTAAGTGAGGCATACCTGTGTCGCGGATTGTCAGCGAGAATTGGCTAAACGCGTTGAGCGTATTGCGTTGCCTCCTGGGTACTCGTCTGTGATCATAAAAGTAGTGTTGCGTAATATTTTTCCACACAACCTTCACTGTTCTATGTTCACTTGTATCCGAAATAATTTCATCAGGTTTCTTGCTCAATGTGTTTAGAAATCATTTTCTGCAACACCAAAATTATCTCAGTGTGCTTTTTATTATTATTATTATTACTCCGGTATTCACTAAAAGTGTGTGGTGGATGGTGCATTGCACCTATCCGAAAGGGTAATAGTATGGAAAGGATATACAGGATACGGCAAGAGGCACCCATTGGCTTATGTGAGGAACCATCCCAGCATTTGCCCGGAGTGATCCGGGAAAACCATGAAAACCCAGATCAGGATGGCCGGAGTGCTTTATCGAAAGCTACTCCTGTCGGATTTTAAGTTTACTCGCCCGGTAAATCCTTTCTATTCCATTCCCTAATCGCTCGTGGAAAAAATGAGTACAGAAATAAATCGGTTCTGGCCCTGATTTCTCTTATCTTATTTTCGCGGTCATTCCGAGATATGAATGTTGCTGGTAGCAATATTTGTTTGCTGTCATTCCAAAATACGTCAGCCGTGAATTTTTCAATTAGCTTCTGTCGAGAACAACGCCTTCGGTGTTCTAGGTCTTCCCAATCTAACTCCTTCAGGAGCGCACTTACGCTTTCTCTCCAACTATATATATCTGTCACGAATCGGGCGGCTCTTCTTTGGACCTTCTCTAATGCCTCCATTAACCCCTTTTGATGGGGGCCTCATACACAACAACAATATTCTAAGCGATGTTATTATAGTCTTGCTTGCATTTCGACCTAGCAACAACTTACACAAATAATGCTGTTCAAAAATCAAACACTTGTATTCCCAAGTACGAATAGATTCACTGAATCGCGATCTAAGTTTGACTCACTGGAAATATTAACGTGCCTGAAATAACGACATCAGTAATAAAAAGCAAGTAATAATTAATATATTAATTTAAACGCGATACGTAGGCTAGTTTTATTTCTGTGTTTCGGCAATTCGTTTCTTCGAATATACTATAACAGTGACTTAAAATACCTACATCAATAAAAATATCTTGCAAACCCGTCAATAATAACGTGTTTAACGCAGTAATTTCGCAATATATTACTTTGTTAACAAATTACAATTTTCATTAAATAACGCTCATAACCTTGAAAATGATGTACTGTACTGTAACAACGGTACCGCTGCATAGAGGGTATAAGAAAAATCTACTAATAGTTAATATGTTGTTTTTTATGATATAAATACTTTTCTTTAGTGTTAGGATAGCTCATTTAATCTCGGATACTTAACTAAATGGAACTGTTCATAATTATGAATAACTTCGACTAATAACTCTAACCGTAGTAAATCCTGCAGCGAATACTGGCTGCATCACCTCACATCATGACGTGACAGTATAACGTCACCGCGTGACAGTTACATCGTGACCAAGATTTGCATTTCATTACTATAGATTCCTGAAATTAAATTTTCTCAACCTTATCGGAAAAAATGATTCAAGTAATTAACGATTTCCTTTGATGGTTCATGAAAAGCAAAAGTTCTGCACTTTCCAAAAACAACAAAAATTGTAAATTAACGTTTTAAGTCATTAGGAGTAATACACATACAGGCATGCGGCTTTTGAAATGAGTTAATTATACGGAATAAAAAACGTCATAAAGTGTATTTCTGCTTTATCTTACATAAATGAAATTGTAAACTACTTTTCATCATCGAAAATACAAAGTGCAGGATCCAACAAGAACAAAATTCACTTAGCCATTTTAATCTTTTGCACAGTAATTACGAAAATATACTCAAGGGTTGTAGAGTAATATAACATTTATGTGGGTAGTGGTCAGAAGACTTCATTTAAAATATGTATTTCTCCTTAATATTATAACAGTTTTAACTATTGGCTAACATTTTCCTTATAACAAAGTAAATTGAAAACGTTTTGTGGGTAACTGAGTGTCGATAACTATACAAGAATCGCACCGAGCGTGGAGTGTGAATGGTTAGCGTTCTGACTTCAAATTCGGGAGGACGCGGGCTCGAGTCCCCGTCCGGGCATTCAGATTTAGGTTTTCCATGGTTTCCTCAAATCACTCCAGGCTAATGCCGGGATGCTTCCTTCAAAAATCCCATGGCCGGATTCCTACAGATTCCTTGACCCTAATCTCATTCCGACTCTAATGACTAATTCCAGGCGTCGACGAGGCGTAAAGCCGTAAATTAAAAAAAAAAACAAGAACGAGAATCGTTAAAACATCGTGTCACTGTTTTCCGTGTTATTTCTTCTATCAAGATTATATTCACGTAGTGAAAAAGGATATAATTATGGGATTGCCATTATTAGTATAAGAAAATTGTCTAAAGCAGGACATCCACTACAGGTTTCTTTGAACCTATGGCTCAAAGAAAAAGGTAAAGCGTTTAATGAAGGTGTTGGAAATTTTCAGACCATTGCAATATAAGTTTTTTTTTTTTTTGGATTCATACATAAAATTGACAGTACCAAACTTGTTGGAAAATTATGAAAGATATAAACAGTATCACATAATTGCTGAGTGATAATTACTTTTTGTAATATCTTAAATTTATCCCAGACTAATTAATTTTTCGATACAAAGCCTCTACATTGGTTACCTTTTATTTTGTATACACTGTATCTCCCCATTATCAGACGTAATATGCGTTTGCTTTAGTTACAGTAGTATTAAATTCAAATCAAATTTTTGTGTCAGCAAACAGAGTGAATGAAACTAATAAAAACATAAAGCTATTTATTTCTTTGGATATCAAATTTTATATAGTTTAAGAGCCACTAAACGAAATTTAGTTAAACCGCGTGTACATGCCGTCGCGCCCTTTCCCATATCTTCTTCCAGCCTGTAATATTACAAAGGTTAGAGGCGTCACACACGAAAAGTATGTCACCATGTCTTCAGATTTACTAGTGGATGACTCAGAGAAATACGGGTATATGATAATGACATGCGACTGAGCAAATGGACGTGCGGCGCGCAGGATGTCCGTTGGGGTGTTATCTCTGGCGCTTAGCACCGTGTCTGCGACTCCATCCCCTCGGACCGCCGCTGTTATCTGCAGCACGCAGCACCTCTCGAAACTTGATCCGTATGCAAGTTCGTGGCCGGAACGAAGTCCTCGCGGATTATTAATGAGCTGGAGGTCCGTGGTGCAGCAAGTCACGTGAGGCTTACAATAACAGAGCGCTGGCCAGTGTTCCTCGTCGCTGGGCTCTGTACAGATCAGCGCACTCGACTGGATCAGCTATTTGCTCAGCTGGAACCATGCTGGTCGCAGAGCCTTCGAGGCCTGCAGCGGCGAGGGCTGCTGCTTCACCCTGGGGACTTCTTGAACGCAACGCTCCTTTTAGCGTAACATCATCGGGTCTGATGACTAATCCCTCCAGTTTCTATCTACTCAGGGTCGGGAAGTAAGATGCATACCTGAGCCAATTGTTATTTAATAGTTCACTAAAAAAAAATACGAAAATATTGGTAATGCATAAATATAATGACACTGTATCCGGTGAATAAAAGTCTCACAAGTTACAATCAATTTTCGTGATCGCGATTCGCGGAAAAAGCTACTTATCGGATTTTTACGGCGTTTGAACTATGAACAGCGCAAGGTCTGAGGTGTAAAACAGGAGATGTTTTATTATAATATCATTGGAGCAATCCCTTCAGAAATGATATAACCCATTTAAAAGATCAGATTAAATAATCACTGAAAAAAGAACATCAGTTTCAGTTATGACTAATTTTTTTAATAAGCAAAATCTTAACCACTTGGAACTACTTTCATCAAAGAAATCCTATAATATCATTTCTTATAAGTGTAATGTTGACGGAAAACGTCTTATACCTCTCGTTGACATGGTGAAACGGGAGGGGGACGATGAAAAAGTCCTTGTTACGGTTCCGTTTACTGAAACTCGTTACCTTAGAAGTGAGATCTTTGAGTTAAAGAGACAAAATTCTTGGTCTTATCTCTTCTCATTCTGCGTAGTTTTTTCTGAACAGTCAGCTATTCTAAATGATTAGACTTACAGTCTTTCATGTAACAGGTGGCGGCGAAAATACAAAACACTATTAAAAAAATAGAAATATTGTCATTTGTTATCAGTTATCACCAAGGAAGGTACAGGAGTACATTTGAAATCGCACTTATATTCATTAGTTGCCTTTAGTAACGAGGACGTCTTTCGTACATTATAATGCGACGTAGTACACATATTATGGAACGGACGCTTATAAATCTCTGCGTCCTGAGACTGACTGAAGCCACCTAACAGAGTATCCTAAACCATTCAGCTTGGATAACACATCAGGGAGACTGCACTCAGTGCTACACAATCTCGATACCCCGGGATGCGGACAGTGGTGTATGGAGGCGCTGCAATATCCGCTGTCCTTCCTGCAGGCGACATATATCTCGCTAGATATCGTCTCGGTGTGAAACATATAGCCCAATCTTTTGATAGAATCGATTCTTGTGCGAGGAAACAGATGAAGCCGATAAAGCGGAACATTACAGTGGTGCTGTGCAGCTCGCTCGCGTGTGCTTTTCGACCGTAATTGAAACCGTCCATCAGAATTTGTCGGCTCTGAAAGGCTCCTTCGCGTGATTTAACAGCTAGCTGCGAGGATGAAGGAGTGCTTAGCGATTCTCCAACAGGACACTGCTCTCACGCTGACTTACAAGAATCAATTCCACAATTTCGAAACTGTGTCCTGTACGTACAGCAATACAGTCAGGGGTTATGAAATCTGTGAAAGAGGAACAGAAATACTTTATAAGAACGATGAACCTTAATTTTTTTAAATTCAAAAATGTACGAAAACAATGCTAAAAATTAAATAAAAATATATATCTTAGTCCACAACCCGAAGGTTGGTTGGATCCTTCCGAAGAATGCATACTAAGCCATTGTGTCTGAAGTAGGACGGCCAGTTCCTTTCCTCTGTTGCCTACAGTTTAACGTAGAATCCGAACCACGGAGAGACCAGGCATAACTCATATGATGAAACACAGCTCCCAAACACTCGTGCACCCACCTCTGATATACCAGACCGCTCACGCCTGTGCTGTCAAATCCAAAATTCAGTCCAGGCAGAATTTTGTAAGTGACTCGATTATAGTTTCTACAATACATAAAGAAAATGTAGTTGAACAATAATTCATGGCATAATAGTGTTAATAATTAATATACGTACTTAATAACGTGGTTCGTCACTGATTGTGAATAGTCGTTCGTTGCTGAAGGTTGTATTTTATGTTCATAGTTACTCAGCGACAAAAACAAGATATTCAAATTGAAACTTTTTCAGCTATCGTTATGAATAAAATATTCGCCAGTTGTGAAAATATGTAGTGAAAAATTCGTCAAAAATAACGTTCGAGTACTTAATGTTCTTTCTGTGTGCTACCACAGAACAATAAGAATTCTAATAGTTCCATAAACTGTAAGATTACACTAATGTAACTTGCTTTTAACAGCCATTTAATTTTAATTTTCTTAAAAAGAATTTTAACTTTCACCTTTTTCGTTACACTCACGTAATAAACTTCTACGATACAACGATGAATTACAATACTTTTAAAAGACTGAATAACACAAAGTATTTTCTTTATAAGTTACTAACTTTTTCGCAGCCAGTATTGCCGGAAATTTTTGCTAAGAGTTCTCCAGAAATCGTTTTTGTATTGCCGCTTACCTACTTAATAAGTGAGTCAGTTAAAAAGGAGCGTGAAACGATACGGCTGGAATTCTCTTACGGGTCGAAGATCGGCAGCGTGGTAAAAACGACTTAATTAAGCCATACCTGTTTGCGACTGCCAAACTTTACTTATACATTTTACAAAGGCACCAGTTTTTAACATCAAAGCCTGATCGCCATTACAAATCAAACAATATTGAGCTTTCTAGGGGCTAACTTTGTTAACCAAAAAAGTTGAATAAGTGTTACTTAACAAGATTTTACAGTTTTCGGCAGCAATCAGAGCTAACTTCCATAAGGATAAGTAGATATTTAAGCACGGGGAATTCATCTTCAGCGACACAAAAGTATGGAGAAAAATTGGAAAAATGTTACACATATCTTAAATACATTTGGAGTTAATCAATTTAACATAAAAATGTTTTCTAAATAAGCTAATACTATCAGTTGTAAATCGACCTAGTGGTTTAACCAATGACAAAGTTTAGTTCTCAGAGTGGTTTATAAATTCATGCTATCGACAAATATTGACTCCGTCTATACAACAATAAAGTAAACTGACAATAATGTGCATTTTTAAACAAACTGAAAAAAAAAGTTTTGTAGATTGCTAAACTGGAATGAGGGGAAAATACAACTGTTAATTTATTGCCAAGATTTTCCTTTATTTCTACGTGGCATCAGAGAAGTTAATCATACATATGTTACATACGTTACACTTTTCATTGACAGATAGTGATGCATGTGATCCTCTATTAGTGCTTATGGAATTGAAGGCAACAAAGGGTATATCATCCAGAATGTTCGTTCAAATTAATACAAAAATGGGAAAGTATTTTAGAAACATGGGCAGCTGATATGTCCAAAACTGGAAAACAAAATATTATTACCTTAAATTATAAATTCATTGGAATTCAATTATTCAACTAAGAATATTGTTCTAATTAGAATCATTATCATTACAACACCATAGCGTAATAAGCAGGCACAATTTATATTATGTGATAATAACAAGATTTTACATCTATTCAAACTACCAGGACGGTAGTTGAAACTTAGATGCTGAGAGGGATATTATGTGGTTAGCTTGTCAGAAAAAGTACAATTTTGACATTATCATCCCTTGAAGGACCGATTCGATTCACTTAGGGTGTTTCTGCCTGATGAGTGTTCAGCCGCTTGAAGAAGGGTTGGCTGGAGCCAGGGAATTTGAAGAAACTTTCGTCACTCAGGACCTGGCTAGCAGGATGCGAGAGGTGGTAGTACGACCGAAGTTCTCAGCAGTCCATACGGAGGGAGGGCATACCATACTGTTGATCCTGATTCTTTCGCAGGTTTGGATGGTTTTCGATCTCGTAGAACTCTGCCATTTACTCCTCTCTTTACTTTCATGTATACCAAAAAAAAAAAAAAAAAAAAGAAACCACAACAAACCACCATGCAATAAAATAAAGTCATCACAGTTATCCAAATACGCAATTCATTTGTTGACACGGTTGATTCCCTGAAGCATCTGGCGGTAATAGTACAAAGCAACATGAAATGACACTTGCACATAACTTCCGTCGTAGGCAAAGCTAATTCTAAATTACGATTCATAGGTCGTATTCTGAGGTATTTTAATGCTCATACGAAGGAAATACAGTATAAAACACTAGTGCGTCCGAATCTGGATAACTGTTGTGGAGTTTGGGATCCGTATCGCAAGGGCCTGATTGACTCAGTGGAGAGGGTACAGAGGAGAGCCGCTCGATTCGTGACTGGCTGTTACAACCCTTATGAAAGCGTCACAGAATTGATTGGGCTGGGATAGTTTCGAAGACAGAGGAAGTAATTTACGTTTAATTTTATTAGAAAATATGCGAAATTCTCTGACTTACGAGTGTAGTGAGATACTTCTTCCACCAACCTATTTGGGTCGCAATGACCGGAGGGATAAGATTCGAGAAATAAGATGCCGTATTGATGCTTTTATGTATTCTTTCTTTCCTCTTGCTATTCGGGACTGGAATGCACAGGATTAAGATTGGTGCTTAGCACCCTCTGCCACCCACAATGTTTGTGAATTGCAGAGTATGGATGTAGATGTAGATGTAGAACGCCGTTTACACGCAGTGTACCGATCGGGGCCCAGACATATGTCAAATGAACGGTTTATGACGCCAGACTAATAGTTGAAGGCACCAGCCTGCAGGTTCGCGCGTGCTGGCAGGTGTCTGCAGGCGTGCTACTATTGCCCGCGGCTATTTGTTGCTGGGACATTGCGTTTTCTGCTTTACGACATTTTCGAGACTATGAAAAGATGGGTTTGTTTATACTTCTTGGAAACATTTGCTTGGGGACAGAAAAACATTTTAAAAAAATTGAGTGAGATCACGAAATACTGAAATAAATGCACGTAGAACAAGCTGCGGGAAGTATTTGCTAGAAGCATCGCTTCCCGCTTCATTCACCGTCACTAGATCAATACTGACAGTGCAAACTCCTCATCCTATGAGAGTGTGCATAAGGACACGCGTGGATGAAATTAAAAAAGGTGACATAAAGGGAACAGTTTGTGAGCAATACCATGTCTCTGATTACCTGGGAGCTATTTCCCAGACGGCTACAGCTGCATCGTGGATGGACTTCACATAGGAGCCGTCTTCTCACGGAGCCGTCGTGAGATCTTCTTCTCGACAACTCTTGGGCTTCCTGCCATTGAGCCTTAGCTTCCACGCTACAGCAGCGAACAGCTATCCATGTAGTCAACTCGCACACATCATTTTATTTCGTAACAGACTTTAGATTGATAGAGAATTTTGTTCCTATACAACCTGCCACTCGTTTAGTGATGTGCATATTATATTAGATTTTTATTAGCTTTCTGCCCCATCATTCAGCAACTGTTCATCGACAGAGGTGGAATCCGCAGGTGTGCTACTCGTCACAGTAGCACTACAAACATCGCTACTTACAGAGGTAACATTATTTACATACCATATGCATCCAATGCAGTTACGTTTCAAACCTTAGAGGGCAAATTGTGACCCTCACTGTGCGATTGTAAAATGGGTTAGCACCAGTGTTGTGCCGCAAGATTTTCTCGTTGTTTTCGGCTATTAAAAGTTCTAAAGGCTTCTTGATTTATTAACTTTCCGCTATCTAGCACATTACAGTATTCCACCAGTAGGTGGTTGATAAGTTTAGTTATTTTTTGTTAATCGTGGATTTCAGTAAATTCCATGCTCTCATTTTACATAAATACTAGCTGATACCCGCGACTTCGTACGCGTGGACTTAGAGTTTCATTGCCAGAATTGAATATAGATAGCTGTTAGTAACTTATGATTAGTCCCAAACAACGCCAAGTTGGCGTAATATGACAGGAAAGCCATCACTATATCATTCTATCGTTGAACCTGTCTCATAAAGAGAATCAGTTTGCAACATATTTACAAACAGAAAAACAAACGAAGGTGCGAGGATATGGAGGGAGTGGGGTGGGTTTAACTAAGGACAGCTTTATTTAAGATTGGTCTTTTTATCTTCAGCATGAGCATCCGATTCTTGGATATTCTGATAACGTTAGCTGCTCGTGCTCTGCTAGAGCTATCACTTAGGCCAGGTCTACGCCAGCAAGTCATGTCAGAAAAGAATATAAAAGAAACTGGTGCCACAAACATTTAGGCAGACACAAATTAATAGTACAGTGCAGAGAAAATCTACATCTACACTAAAATACGGTTTGTCTCTAAACGAAATTTGGTAAAAAATCATACACTAACAGACTGCACGAGAAGAACAGCTTAAGCAACCGACGTAATATTACAGATTAATACATGCATCCGTCCATCTGTCGATAAGTTCTCAAAACATCGTGACTAAAACTGTTATTCATGTTGTGTGTCCTTCCTACAGATATGAAGTATTTCCATGACAGATTCCGTCAATATCGGTATAGCCATTTAGAAGAGAAACCTTACAAAAAGACAAAGGCTTACTTTCTCATATATTATTAGTGCAAATCACACACACTGACTGCAAGAGAAACATTGGCTGAGTGATCAATATAGCGTAAAAAGGTGTACGCCTACAGCATTGTTAGACCACGCACGATTTGCCAAGCATTTCACCCCTAAATTTGTGATATCTACAGTTTAATATGGAATCCGAAAAACTGACCGTCCAAGCATGGCTCATACGATAAAAAACCATTCTTAAAAATATTTCCATCCATCGGGATTTGAACCAAGAACTGCGGTCTAAGAACTAGTAAGCCACCGCGTTAACCACACAACTACCAGCCTGCGGAAGTGCAAGGTACAAACAACAAAGTCTTACACATCCTTAGCTTCGGTCTATGTTTGTTTTGGTAATTTTTCAAAATTACATGACAATATGTACTATTTATACAGAAAAAGTATCCTATGTCCATCCTAATGCAAATAGCATCTCCTTGTCAAACTTTATCACGACCGGATTAGCCGTTGAGCCCAAGAAACTTAACAAACAGACATACAGAGAGACAGAGTTGATTTCGCATTTATAGTACTAGTATAGATGATATCGTAATTTTGGTCTTATTTTATATATTTGTTATGGCACCCACGTAATTTCCATGTGTGGTTTGATATTGCGTACATTTAGGCTGTTTAATAAATTAAATGATTAGGCAATTTTCGGTTTGGTAATATTATCCAGTTCTTTTTCACCATATCTCAACATTTAATAGAAGCTCATTGTAATAATTAATTATGTATTATGGTCAGTATTTTCTCTTTCATTATAATGATCCGGAAGTGTGAGTGAATCACAAACCTAATCTATTACAACAAGTATGAAAGTACCCCAAAGTCAGGCCTCTTATAGAATTGTAATACTTACTCAGGACAGCGTATAAATTTTCTATATCTGCTGTCAACCCATGTAACGTAACGAAGGAGAGTTTTACACTCACTCAATAGCATCATTTGTATATAAATACGCATACAAAAAATAGGATTCCAGGATTCAAAATAGTATTTACAACAGATAAAATGTACAGAAAACATCAAAAATAATACACAAACCAAGAAAATCCACAACTCAGGCATATACAGATTAACATGTAATTAATTTAAAGATCAGTATATACAGAAAATTCGAAATAAGATACAAAGAACACATAAGAGCACTAAAATGCAACTACCACTCTACATTTGCAGAAAACTTACAAGACCACAACCACTAGCCAACGAATATAGACACAGACATGTAAATATTCACTACAAACAACAATAAACTACAAATGCTAACATTCCAAAAAAACTACATCATACAAAAATCACTAATAGAAGGAAAACATATAAGTAATGAATACACAAACCTAACACACCAGATACTATAAAATAAAGAATAAAACCGTCAACACAGCCAAAAAACCATTAAACAACGTCATAAATAAAATCATAACTAATTAACACAAACATATACATTTTGAAAAAACGCGCCACACACGATAATAACAGAAGACAAACAAGGAAATCAAATCAGCATCACATAGCGTGACACAGCCAAAAGTAAACAAAACAGGCCAGACATTTATACAAAATTCACAGCGCAGTGAAGTGTAGTGCTAGTTTACGTGTGAAATAACAGGCAGAAAATGACATGCAATCCAAAAAGCGGACAGAAATTGCTGCTGCTGAGAATGGTGGATAGAGAGCACAATATATCAAAAAATGTAAGAGGACTATAATTTTTATAGAAACGTTAATATTAAAAATGTAAAACATAAGAACATTTTAATATGTATCCACGATCAACAGGAAAACCGTTGAAGATGCTTCAGTTAAGAGAGGAAACGCGTTAGGAAAGTAAATAAACGAAGAGATATTCAATTGTTTGGGCTGTATTTATTTATTAATATTATTAACAATTGAGGAAAATAATCCACAACGTTCAGACTTGACTTAGCAAGTTTTTATTTTATATAAAGCGTTTTGAGGTTTATTGGTTAAGGTGGAGGCCTGGTACTCGAAAGGAAATGGGTTTGATCCCTGTCTGACCGTCCAGATTTTCAGTCGTCCTTGATTTCCTCACACGAGCCCAATGCCGCAGTATAGTTCTTTCAAAAGGCAATGGCCGAATTTCGTCGCGTTTCTTGCGTAAAAATCCTCTCCAGAATTTAATGACATCTGTCACGCCCGATTAAAAAATATACATCTATCTGGAAGCTCATACCAATAGATATTCAGGTACTTAAACTTTAAAAAAACCTAACAAGCGGACTGCTATGGTGTGTTTTTTCTAAATATCTGAAGCAGGTTTAAATACGAAATATAAATCGAGTCAGTCAACAGCATTCAATTTATCCCATCATACCGATCAGGAAATTCTTCCAAGGCACTTTCCATCAGTTAAAAAGATTTACGTTTGCATTAGTATATTCGCTTTAAGTACAGAAGGGAAAGGATTTAGTTTAGGTTTCACATTCCCGCAGCGGTTTGTGGTGGCGTTAGGGCTGGCGTGACCCGGAGCCCATCCAGCAGAGCTGTTCCACAAAACGGTTCTCGTTACGGGCCGGGCCGGGCCGGGTCAATATTGAGGTAACGTGCCTACCGCCGCCTCTAAGTACGCCCCGCGAATGTTAAGCATTGCTCCAGGTAACTACCAACAGTGCCATTAGGCACCCGCCAAACACTGCTACTCTACGTTTCTTGTTAACTTTTACTTCAGTACCTCATTTGGAAGCGAGAACATTTGCGGCTCGTTGCAGTGCATATTCGTGGAATCGAAAAGGAAGCTACAATTTTTTTCCTACAAATGAGCGTTTATTGTAAATACATGTTAGAGAGAAGTAGAAACATGTTATAACACTTACTGTTCTTTTGCTCTAATCACCACTCCTCGACAGGTTAGATGCCTTCCTCGGGATGTCTCAGCTGTCGTCATCGGTGTAAATCACAGTCGGTCGTCGAGGAATTCGTCATGTAGATTACATAACATGTTGTCATTTTACTTCTTCGAAACATGGCGGAGCACTGTTTGTATTAGTGTAAGAGCTTGTGCCTCCAGGTTGGACGGCCAGGAGTACGTGTCACTTTACGAGAGGTGGTGTAAGTAAAGTATCGAAGTGTGTCTCACTCCGCAGTCGTAACAAAAGTCTATTCGACTCGGGTGACAGAACATTAGTAAGTGATGTCTCGCGCTCGACGGAAGGAACACAAATAAGTCCATCTCTTGCTGCTGTCTTTCATCAAATGTTAGTTAGTTCGTAAGGGGGTACGGGCACTATACCTTCCGCCAATCATAGCAGATTGGCTCCATGATATCTCTAAGCATGGATCGTAACAATTTTGACAATGTGCGAGAGAGATGGGTGTTCACTTTATATTTCAGCGACTTAGTAACCGAGATTAGGTGTTTGCAGGTTTGTAGCCGTAGCTAATAGTGATTTGTGCCTTTTGCTGTTGGCAACACTGGTGATCTGTTCCAGGCACTAGCTATGTGGGGAAGCATGATGATTCTCTCTTCAGCATTGAAGCCCCACGATATATCTGAACAAGAGACTGCACTCGAGAGTTCTCTCCATCAGGCGTCTGCGATTTTCATGTCACCTTCCATGCAAGTTGCAAGTTTTAACTGGTCTTTCCATAACAATTATAATTTATGTTCAACACTTAATGAAAGAATCAAGTGTCTTATTGTGAGTCAGCATACGTACTAACCTATTTAAAACTTGCAGCAACTAGCTCTCGGTATTATTTGTCTGGCCTGTGTGTTTATGAAGCGGAACTTCGTCCAAGCTGGCTGCCCTGAGGTATGCCAAATTAAACTTGATATTCCAGTAAATAAGTACTTACATAAGTAGTTTAACTTTTCTCTTTATTCCGAAGCTTGTGTTGCCTGATACGTTATTTAATGGTTCACTGCGCTAAGTAGTAAGACGCCGAGGTCGTTTGAGTTGTTTCTCCCCACCGGAGGTGACGCGTTGTATATCACCCGCGAGTTTTCTGTTGTTCTTCAAGCAGGGTGCCGCGAACTTTGTTGTAGAATGCCTTGGGGAAAAAAGAGATTATCGCTGTTAGTCTCCTTTGTTCCAGATACTTTTAAACAACACATATTTACCACAATATACTTTTGGTGGATATGTTAAGTCCAAAGATATTATTTGGCTCGTTTCTGCGTGGTTTGAATAAAATTTGAAGTGTTAGGTAATTTTCCACTAATTTTTCATCTAATTTTTCTAAAATAATTTAAGCAAAGGGCTGAATGTCTCTGCTACGTATATTCCAAGTTACATAGTCGCGATATGGGCTGAATGTGTGTGCTGTTCTGCTGGACTCTGCAATTTGCTGAGCTGCTGCAAAAGTTTTGTATGAGGCAGTTACCTGCCGTAACTGATCAGAAAGACCACAGCTTTGTTACTGCTGTTGTTTCCTCTAATACGTTTTTTCGAGTTGTAGCCAACGGGCATTTTCAATGTTGAAAAGCTTTGACGCATACTATCAGGATCATGTAAATCGATACCAGCAATTTCTACTTACAATGAACAGTTATCATACAAAAACACAACGGTTGGTTACGCTTTTATTTATATTAGAAGTCTCGAGGTGAGAGTATGCTGTTTCTAAGGTCTCTACACACTGAAATTTGGGGATCCCGTGAAGTATGTCCCCATGCTTTACATTACAATTTTACGTAATAGAAATGGAAAGTCACATTCGTATTGCATACACATTGAGCTGAAGCAGCATATTATGTTTCCATGATCGGTAGCATGAATCTTTAATTCACAGAAATAACATCAACTTTCTTCTTTTCAGCAACATCTATACCCAGGCTGGGTTATTTTCAGTATCAGATCCGTGCCATGTTGTTTTCTCTGTCAGATGCTTCTTGTGCAGCCTGTGGGCCTTTCCTCCCGTCTCCTGTAGACCTGGCAGACCAGTGCCCTACAAATTAGTGCAGGAGACGAGAGGCGGGACAGTGGCGACGTGAGCCTGAATGCTAACGGCCGAATTAGCCAGTGCTCGGCTCGCCAGGAGCCGCTCCAAAACACGTTATCGCACTGCCGCGAAACACCGTGTCTCAGCTGTTCTGTTACTACTTCTCAGACCAAACCTTAACCACAGAAGAGATAGTCACCTACAATTCGCGAGACCCTTCGCCTTTCGATTATGCTTCGTTCTAGACACGAATACCGCATGGGACAGCATAACTGGTAGGTGGTACACTAAATCCATGATAAAATAGACCTCTCATACCCAGCACTTTACTCAAGACTAAAAAACTGAGCCCGCGCGGCAAGATACTCGCAGACGCTCAGAGGCAAAGTTCGGAGTTCTACAGTAAAAATAATCACGAATATCACCATTTTAGTCATAATAATTATTGAAATAACCAACTCGATTGATCATAGAGAGATGATAACACTTTTTTCGTAATTTTGATAACCATTGTGTATTTTTTCCCCCTCGAATAAACAATTCGTTAGCAAACGCAATTATATGGCGAATACCGAAAAATCGCTAAATTACGCACGGAAAACCAATAAGAGAGTTTGAATGGACTTAGTTACACTTTCTAGAGCTGCAGCGTTATAGAACTGTGTGTGGCAAATACACACAAAGGTTAAGGGTTAATAGAAAGAGATGAGGGAGGGGGGATTTTATAATTTTAGCTTTTAATAATAATAAAATTCTTAAAATTGAATTATTGATTGGCAAGCATCATGATACTTCATACGCCGGGCCGTTATGGACACCTGACATATAAAATAAATTTATTAAGTTCAATAGGCTGCTACACCGCTAGGCACATTTACATTTAATATTAATATAAATTAATGCAATGTCAAGCAAGCCTAGACGTTACAATTGGCCGATCTACTCAAGCAAACAATTATATGAACTTTACTTTACTTGCAAATACTCTGACGAAGTTACATTTAGTGAGCGGGAACAAATGTTCGCAATACGCTACTACAAGAAAACAATCATCAATCAAAGAGAATACATGAGATAAACATGAATCTCGGGCACCATCAAATAACAATTAGAAAAGCAAGGAACTCGCGAAATGCAAAGATTCCATTAATGTTCAATAAAATGCCGGCTAGCTCAGGGTCAAAATTAGCTCAAAGAACATAAGTCTCTTGCTCAAGTCGCTTACGGGTCTTTCGCAGTCTCACAAGAACTCAACGATACCAGACCTGGCGTTAACACTTTACCTAGTGTAGGCAGCAACACTGAAGTTCGTCACGCTATCAGCTCAGCGTGACAAAAATGATCACCAGCCAGTGATCTGGCCTGGCAATAAGTCAGCTCGACCTCTCTCTGCCCGTGGTCTGGGCAGAAGTCAGAATCGACCGCACTGGATCGCGGTCTGACCAGAAGACTCGACTTGTCTCGCCCGTGGTCCGGGCAGAAGTCACAATCGACCGCACGGCACCGCGGTCTGACCAGAAGTAACTTCCTTCTCTCCGGAAGGTGATGGCGTCCCTCTCCCGCGCAGGAACATGGCGGGCAGAAAGAAATACACCCTGTATTCACATGTGAAGACCCCTACCGATGATTTCATAGGCAGGTTGGAAATCACGTGGTATCGATGCACACTC
Source organism: Vandiemenella viatica (assembly GCA_031002005.1). Lineage (NCBI taxonomy): Eukaryota > Metazoa > Arthropoda > Insecta > Orthoptera > Morabidae > Vandiemenella > Vandiemenella viatica. Next base: position 3,780,674 of record JARYHS010008075.1, on the reverse strand, counting down.
AGATTCGCGGCTTTTCGCTAGCGTCCCTCTTCGCGTCCATGCTTGTTGACGCGGAAGGGGGGGGAAGGTTGACCTTCACCTGTTTGCTGCAAGAACCGTTTGAGGTGACTGACTGGCCTTGGGGTGGCGACAGCCAGGCGGGCTATTGTCCGACCACTTCCTGTGGCTCCGATATACGACCCTTCGCTTCAAACAAAATCCTATGCTCACACATTTTCTGAGCTTTTTCAAAGGAAATACCCTTGCATATTCATACAATTTTGGGCTGCCCGAGATCAATATAAATTAATTTTAATCTGAATAAATTAAAATAAATCACAATTTAATAAAAATAAAAATTGTATCGTGGCGTGATAACGTCACGTTACAATATACGGCCAACTACGGGAAAATAAATTATTACAATAATTTTATTTTAAGCCATTTTAACTCCCTTCCACTATAACCAGTAGTCGATATTTTTACATATACAGGGACCCACAATGCTATGATTCTTGCCACAGATACTAAACTGAACGACCGTCCATGACCTTGGACTGTTTTACAACATGTGGACAACCATACATGATTTCTTTCCTGCCTTTTCATATTAACTTATCGATTAAAAATTCTTATCTTAAACAACACAAAACATAGTAAAACATGAAATAAAAAAAAATTGACAAACACAAAATTATTTACATGTGAATGAAATATTTCTTTGCCTAATTATTTTGCAAGTTCTGCTCATGTCGGAGTCCTGTTACCTCTATGAAACTCCAAGAACTAAAGCAAAAAAAAAAAAAAATGAAACCGCGGAAAACTGGAATGATGTTGCATTTCTAGACCGGATTGTGCCATCCTCCTACTTAAGAATGCACCAAGATCATCGTTATAATTTCCCAAACATAAAGTAAAAGAAACCGCCATTGACTTTTCATTAAAAACATCTCCATTCAAATGATTAGCCTGAAGATTCTACTGAGGGTCTTATGACTTCATTCAAATACCCGGGCCATATGCCATCCCGTATAACAGTGAGTTTCGAGTATGTGTCTCACGCAATAAGTGTATTCTACACAATGCAAAGCGTCAGTAAGTGATTTCTTTACATATCCCTTTTTTTGTCAGCCGTTTAGCTGCAAATTTGAAAGGCTTTGTGGCGGTAATACTGGTGATGTACGAGCCCATCGGTGGGAACCTTATAGGAACATTTTACTCCCATTGCCGAAATGGTGCAATCATACATCTGACTTGTGTCCTGACCTATTATAATAGTGACAGCGACAAATTAAATATCCGCCTTCTTTTTCGCAAACCAACAGCAATCCTAGACTGCACGTTGAGGAATATATCTCTTTCACACTTCATCTTTCCGACGCCACATCATTTCAAAACAACATTTTAAACCTTCCTTGCTTCTGGAGTGGTCAGACAAATATTTTCGTCCACGTTATACCGTTATAATCCCTAGGACCGGGCATTGTACACTTTCGCTCTTCTCTGTTCTGGGGGCTCCCTTCTACCTGAGTTTAGATAAGAATCTACACCGCAACTTAGTCGCAGGCACTCAGCTGTAGTAACTGTTCAGCGGTCGTTATCCTTAGACTAATGTCAACAACATTTGCTCTCCACAAGGCTTCTTACAAAATAAATTCTATTTCGCTAATTCAACAATTAGTATTTACATTTTGTTCCTAATCTTATCAATTTATGTATCACTTAATAGGAAACTTCATCATAATCATAACAGGTCTATGCAGAATGGTAGGATCTAATACTTCTAATTTTGTGCGAATTTTAATACAATAATCATCGCTAATTTATTTACAACTCACATTTCAGAAATTGGAACTCTTATGTGACATTACCGTCTGTTCTGTTTTTAGCTTTCGTGAAAATTGAGCTAATTTCTTCCGACAATCGCGTAAATAATCTCAATGCAATTATTGTTTACCAATCTCTAAATTATCAATGGGACTTAATGGTCGACAGATAACAATATCTAAAACTACTTGTATCCATTCGGGTAATAATTCAATGTCACGTCATCGTATGTGAAAGATTTAACCTCTAACTTACTTTTAACACAACCTTCTCCTTCCCATTTGTCAGTGAACTTGTCCTTCTTACAACTGCCAATAAATGTGGACTAAATTTTCCACACAGATAATTACAGTATACGTAATTATCCTTTGCCGTAGCAATATAAAAAACCATTGGACTCATATTCCATGAATGCCAACAAAGAAGAATCGCCACCTTTGCGGTACAAGACGATCTTACATAATTATTATTTCAGCAGTCAACATTGTAAGGACCCAAATACTGAGAAGAAAAGGAATCTTATCTCTCTCTCCCCAACTATTATTCTGAAGGTTTTCTTTAAATACGACAGGCCGTGACAATCTTTATCAGATGGCTAAACAATCGTACCCCTTTTTAAAAAGTTAACATCCCCTAATTACTTAGAGACGACTCTACTCAAGCAGTAAACACTTATTCACAAAGCTGTGCTCTTTCAGATCGCGAAGTGTTTTATTTGACCGCAACAGTCGTCAGAAATTTATTTGATAATGATGAGTTCTGCATACAACGGTAATTTATTATTACTTCTTACTTTTAACCCAGAACCATTCCCTACCTTCTTTTTATAATACATCAAAATTATTTTGCTGCAATTTAGAACAATTTTGTCTGCATAGATGCCCGCGTACTCTAACAATTCAATTTCCTTGTAAGAGAAAATCCAAAATTTGTTTTCTCCATTCCATTTTCAAACGTCCCATGTTTAAAATGGAATAAAGTCCTGTCTTTGGATCTACAACCAACATTCAATATTACATCAAATTTTAATTTACTGTTGCGTCTACTCATGCGATCACATTGAGCATATTTCCAGTATCCATCCCTGTTGTTCAGTATCGTTTTTCGGCAAACAGAGCTCTCGAAATTTGTTTCTAACGAGTTTCGTTTCAAGAAACTGGTCAGCTGAAATCTGCCGATAGGAATATCCTCTTTAAAGCTAGCAAGCAACCCGCCTCTCAGGTAATGAACAGTTTGGAAGGCCACAGTCATTAGAGTCTCACTACCCAAATTCCAGGAAATTCTAAGTCGTGATTCTCTGAAGTTCCCTACAGAAATCAGACCCGATAAATTTTCCCTGATAAAATTCGCGTAACCACGATCTCTGTGAGCACCACCAAATTTAACTGATTTTCGTGGCGAGCAACACATCTCAGCTATTTCCCTTTGAATATGCAACAATTTCTGGGAAATTTCATTTCTTTGTAATCTAATATCTGCTCTCCCTTTAAATGTAGCTATGGATTGATCTGGTTCAAACAAACTTCTTTCAATTTCACAGTAACTCCCATCAGCATTTACAGTTATATCAGCAGCAGACAGATAACTAGAAAATTCACTTATCTCCCCCTGCAAATCAATATCATCCTGGATTATCATTGGAACTTTATTGTTTATATTTTCATGTATAACATGTTCCATATTCCTATTCACCTTTTCTCCCGAAGATTCTTTTGATGAATTTTGTGTGCACGTACTTCCATCTTGGAAACTATAAGCACCCACTAAATCTTTAGTTCCATACCCCTGAGAATCTTTAATGCGTTCACAATGACCAATTTCACACTGGGAAATACTATCCGATACGTCATTATGAAACAAATACCCCTTAATGCCTTCAGTGTCAGCTCTACATTGAGCTACATCGAGCCCTGAGACTATACTCGTCATTTTGCAATCCTCTTTAGAAACATTTACTTCAACCTCACTATCTTTGCTTAATTTATTCCCATCCAATGTGTAAAACATCCTTTTTATATCTGCCCTTATCTCTTCTTGTCCCTTTCTGATACTTTCTTGTCCCTTTATCAACTCAGCCATCATCACTCGGGCCCAGGGAGGCATTTCTGGTGGATATTGCATGGTGGGTGAGGCTTCCATATTGATTTCTTTAGATTATGTCCGGTTCTCAAACGCATAGGACTATTAAATGGCATAGGAAAATTCCAATAACGACTAAAGATTTCAGCAAGCAACGTGTTAAATTACCAACATCGCGATCTTTAATACAAGTCAAAATCTTAGAATTTTCACAAAACATAGGCACAAATCCCATCAAGAATATTGAGCATCAAACCATTCAAAAAAATGTGCAAGACCACATCACAACGTTGAATCATGCGACAACAAACCAACATGAGCAAAATATGCACCAATAAGTTCTTAATTGCTAACATGTTACACAGACAAAACACTGGCTCGACATTATATGCATTCAACATGAACTTTGCATATTGAAAAAAATTAATTTGCAATTGAAAGTCTGAAACTGACTTAACATGAATCAGATTGCATTGAAAATTATCATTTTGCAAAAGAAATTCATCACTCAGATTGAATTGAACTTTACACAAGCAATGACAAAGTATTAATTACTTTCTATGCTACAAAAATAAATGCCTAAGGTCATGAACTTGGTTCTTTTGAGACTTTGAACATCTGATTATTAATTAATTCCCCGGATTAATTAATTAATTGCCCCACGTTGTAAGCGCAATTGTAATAGGATGAGCAAAAAAAGGGGGGATTTTATAAAATTATTATTTTTTTAATATATAAATTAATAAAATTTATTATTAATTATTGATTGGCAAGCATCATGATACTTCATACGCCGGGCCGTTATGGACACCTGACATATAAAATAAATTTATTAAGTTCAATAGGCTGCTACACCGCTAGGCACATTTACATTTAATATTAATATAAATTAATGCAATGTCAAGCAAGCCTAGACGTTACAATTGGCCGATCTACTCAAGCAAACAATTATATGAACTTTACTTTACTTGCAAATACTCTGACGAAGTTACATTTAGTGAGCGGGAACAAATGTTCGCAATACGCTACTACAAGAAAACAATCATCAATCAAAGAGAATACATGAGATAAACATGAATCTCGGGCACCATCAAATAACAATTAGAAAAGCAAGGAACTCGCGAAATGCAAAGATTCCATTAATGTTCAATAAAATGCCGGCTAGCTCAGGGTCAAAATTAGCTCAAAGAACATAAGTCTCTTGCTCAAGTCGCTTACGGGTCTTTCGCAGTCTCACAAGAACTCAACGATACCAGACCTGGCGTTAACACTTTACCTAGTGTAGGCAGCAACACTGAAGTTCGTCACGCTATCAGCTCAGCGTGACAAAAATGATCACCAGCCAGTGATCTGGCCTGGCAATAAGTCAGCTCGACCTCTCTCTGCCCGTGGTCTGGGCAGAAGTCAGAATCGACCGCACTGGATCGCGGTCTGACCAGAAGACTCGACTTGTCTCGCCCGTGGTCCGGGCAGAAGTCACAATCGACCGCACGGCACCGCGGTCTGACCAGAAGTAACTTCCTTCTCTCCGGAAGGTGATGGCGTCCCTCTCCCGCGCAGGAACATGGCGGGCAGAAAGAAATACACCCTGTATTCACATGTGAAGACCCCTACCGATGATTTCATAGGCAGGTTGGAAATCACGTGGTATCGATGCACACTCAGATTCGCGGCTTTTCGCTAGCGTCCCTCTTCGCGTCCATGCTTGTTGACGCGGAAGGGGGGGGAAGGTTGACCTTCACCTGTTTGCTGCAAGAACCGTTTGAGGTGACTGACTGGCCTTGGGGTGGCGACAGCCAGGCGGGCTATTGTCCGACCACTTCCTGTGGCTCCGATATACGACCTTCGCTTCAAACAAAATCCTATGCTCACACATTTTCTGAGCTTTTTCAAAGGAAATACCCTTGCATATTCATACAATTTTGGGCTGCCCGAGATCAATATAAATTAATTTTAATCTGAATAAATTAAAATAAATCACAATTTAATAAAAATAAAAATTGTATCGTGGCGTGATAACGTCACGTTACAAGGGTTAGTAGAAAGAGCATTTACGAAAGAACTCTAATGGTAAACTATGTCACGAAATATAAATAAACTATGTATTTCTAGATGATTAAATGATGCGGAATATTAACACCTGAATTTTGTTTTCATCATACCATATTTAGAAGGTAAGCTAAATTTGAACGCAGTAGCAACAGTTTTAGTAGTCATAATAATAATTAAGAACAACAAATAAATCCGCCTGCAATGTGAATTAGCGGATCCACATTTTAAATCTGGAAGATGGAAGTTGGAAAACTTTCATATCTCTCTTTGTTTCTAACTTACACTGATGATTCTATAAAATTTTCTGTCAAGTTTTACTTCCTGCCTTCCAAGCCCGATGGGTTATAGGTAACACTGTTGCCTGGCATTCGGGAGGATGCGAATTCAAATCCCGTTGGGCATCCAATTTCAGTATTCCATGATTTTCGTAAATCTCTCCAGCTGAACTCCAGAAAAGTTCCTAAATTCTTACCCGATCCTAGTTTCCAACACCATCAGCATTCATATCACAATGGCGTCGAAGTGATGAAGAAGACGGAAAAAAAGAACGTGGTAGGTATGTGGTATCACTCTAATCCGGCTTTCGGGAGGACTTGGGTTCGAAACCGCATCTACCTATCCAGGTAAGCGTTTTAGATGGTTTCCCCAAATCACTCCAGGCGAATGCCGGGATTGTTCCTTCAAAAGGCCATGGCCGAATTCCTCTCCATTACTTGGCCACAGACCTCAATTAGATGTGAAGCTAGAAGCTAAAAATAATTTCTCAAATAAAAATTATTACATCTCTGTGGTGTGTTTTGGAGCTTTTCCTTGTTGGATTTATCTTATTCAACGGCCGAGCATGGTAGCGAAGGGTCTAGAGTGCTATTTCCATATGTAGAGAGTCTCTAGTTCGGTGGTGTTTTAGGGCTGGTCGACGTCGAAATCATTATAGGGGAAAAAGGACTGGGGGCATATTTCTGGAAGGAATTCAGCCATGGCCATACCAGAGAATCATCCCAGCACTCTCGGAGTGATTTCGATTAATCATGCAATAACTAAATACGGATTTCAACCCCTGTTCTTCCGAATGCGATGGCTTGAGCGTTACCGGGACTCTCTGTCACTGGTGCGATTATGGCCAGGGGCATGGGTGTTAAAGTAGGTGTTGTTGTATGTCTTTTGTCGTCTTTCAATTGTATGAGCAAAAAGCATTTGGAAATACATCAGTACACAGGATAAACACACAAAACGGCTTAGCTGGATGAATGGCTATCGGGAGGAATGCTATTAAAAATTTAAAGACAATTTTTTTGAACCAAAAGACACTTTTCCGCCTTCAAAAATATCTCACAGGTCCACCTCATCCCACAGAAAATATTCTTTGTTTCGTGCCAAGTAGTAACATAGCTAAGTTCTCAAAACATATTACGATAAAAAATTTGGAAAAAGGAGTGCTGTACTTAGAAGCTCTTTAGTGCACACGGGAGGGGTATTTAATTTCAGTTGAGTGTATAGGATTTAATCTCTTTAACATTATGTGTGGTTATTTCGTAAGGAGAAAATCTTCCTGCTGGCTCAGTTCAGACGCAAGGAGGAAATAACCGTCCTGACAAACGTTTCGAGGAAATGTTTATTTACCAGTGGCTCTGAGGAAGTGAAGAACACTTGTTCAGTAGAATTTGCTCTTATACGGTTTGTGATCATGATCATCCGTACTCGAAATGTGCACATTTTCGAATCACTAGCACCTACAAATACAGTGACAGCCATTTGCCGAAAGCTACAGAAACCACCTCATATAACATATTATTAAAGTTACTTGATCATAGTTAGAAGACCGATGAAAATGTTGAAAAAACATTGAAATAATATGTATTAGTCATTAAAAATTTCTTAGAATTGCTTCTCGAGGATTTTGACTTCAGCATACCCTCATTGAATCTTGCAATGTTCTACTTGCACTATTTGATTACGAAATGAATTGATCAATATTCAGTAATAATGGAGCTATTAAAAAAAAAAAAACCTGGAAGTGCACGTTATTGAAAATTGACCTGCCTCCATCTGCTGATCTAAATATTTATGACCTTCGGTGCCTTTGAACATTTAACCAGCTGACTATTGTGTCAGCCTTTGTTGAGGTAAGGTGGCATTGTATTGTGAACTCAACACAAGGCGAACGCTACACTCATTCAAAAGCAGCCATATGCGAGGAAGAACTCGAATCCGCGGCCTTTATTATTATTATTACTCCGCGATTCACTAAAAGTGTGTGGCGGAGGGTGCATTGCACCTATCCGAAAGGGCAATGGTTTGGAAGGGATATGGCAGAAGGCCTTACAATGCGATGTCAGTTTTCTAGCCCCTACATTGCTAGCGCCAGCTTAAGTATCTTGGTCGGGACTCTAGCGAAGGATTTTGTGAATGTGTCTGCCGTCGTGGTTTGCTAACACGGAAGACAATTCCGTAGGCCCACACAACAAGGAAATTATCAGACATTTCAGGCATGCGATTATCCTCTTCCTCGTTCAACTAACTTGCTTATGTTGCTACCTGAGGATGTTGTCTCACACAGTTAACAGACGAAAGAATTATACAGGAGTAGAACCGTATATCCTCGAGGAACCAGGGCTTTCTGAACTTTTTTAAATTTGTTTCCAGCTTGACTTCTCGACTTCGAGGTCATGGGAGACGGGAATATGGGCTTTTTGATGGAACTATCCCGACGTTCGCTTGCAGTGATATGGAAAACCGTAGAAAATCTAAATCTGGATGGCCAGAAGGGGATTTGAAACCGCATCCTCTCGAATGCGAGGCCAGAACATTATCGCTCGTCAACTACGCTCAGTTTTTTAATTGACCGTAACATATAGATATATAGGAACAATAATTACAAACTGACTCGGCCATGAATCTTTTTGTAATATATATATTTTTTGCAGCCTAGTCGTAGACGCACAAATATTTGATCAAGTAAAGATGTCATATCTTAATCACATCGTTTCTCATGAACCCGGAAACAACCATAATACACCCACTTTTATAACCACGTATGTAACCTTTCAATTAGTGTTTCGAATATAACATCATTTTGCTTTTACAAATGCAGCTTATTCCAGTTTGACTAGCAATCATCCATTTCCTTCAGAATGCAGGTATAAGAATTTAAAAAGCTGGACTGCTTATGAAATTAGCCAACGTCATTAACTGTAAGACTGACAGCGGTCTTTTTCCAAGACCATTCTTGCTTGCAGAAAATGCCATGGTGTCTCCCAAAGTGAGAAGAATTATTGAGCCGGTTCAAATTCCAATCGGCTATAAGATTTCGTTTTTCCATGTTTTCTCAAAACGTTTGCAGATTAATGCCAGGATGATTCCACTGGTAGGCATTGATCAACATGTCTTGTAATCTTTGTTCACAGTTCTTTCCAATATTTATTTACCTCTACAGTAACGAGCATTTAGACCTATATATATTAAAAATGGTTAATGTATAAAAAAGAAGAACTGATGTGCAGTTTGCAGAGGTGAAAATTAAATTCCAAAATACTGTAAAATATTAATTTGAGATATACAGAAATTATTATTATTGTTATTATTATTATTTGTATTGACAGGTATTTGACGAATAAATGAAAAGCATGTTTTTCAATCGTCGTTCATAAAACAAGAGATCAGTACGTTATTATCACAGCGAAATGTGAAAACTTATTTAGGATATTTTAAAAAATATTATTGTTTAATAGGTGGGATTAGGGGTAATAAACGATTCTTGTTTAATTTTTCTGCAGCACGTCACAGTGCCTAGTATTTAAAAGTTATTCACACATCGAAACGGGATAATTACTTGCAGTTATCAATTTGTAAAAGAATCTAATCCAGCAGTATTCTTGTTAAACTTTTACAATTATAAAATTTTATTTTGTTACTCCTTTGTCTAGCCTCTAATGAAGGAAAATGTTGTTTGATCTGGATGGCAGATAATTCCGAAGTCACAGTAGAAGGAAATACGGATAGTTTCCTTCCTGAAGACTTCCTCATCGAATGTGCGACTAATATTCAAACATTAGTTCGCTTCAGTATCCATTCGTACGCCAGCCACATCGAGTAATTTGAGTGATTTGAGAGGGCGACAATTATCAAACGGTTTTCTTACTAGAATCATGAATATAAACAAATAAACGGTGTTATGCTGTTTATTTGGGTTTCCAAAGGAAATAAATGTCATTGAACAGTCCGACACAAACACACCACGCAAAACAACATCTGGCGAGAATAGGCCTGGCAGCAGCTTTCTTTTTTATAGAACACTAGCTGATACCCGCGACTTCGTACGCGTGGATTAAGAATTTCTTTGCCAGTATTGAATATAGAAAGTTGTTAGTAACTAAGGATCGGTCCGAAACAACACCGAGTCGGCATAATATGACAGAACTGCCATCACTATATCATTCTACCGTCGAACCTGTCTCTTGAAGAGAATCATTTTCCAACATATTTAAAAACAGAAAAACAAACGAAGAGGCTGGGTGGGAGGGGTTGAGGGGTGTTAACCACAGCAGCTTTATTTCAGCTTGGCTTTCCTTCTTTCTTCAGCATGAGCACCGATTCTTGGGTTCTAATAACTTCAGCTGATCGTGCTCTGCTAGAGCTACACCTTAGGCCAGTTTACGCCTGCAAGGCACATAAAAAATGAAGGCAAAATAAGCTGGTGCCAGAAACATTTAAACAGATACAAAGTAATAGGACAGAAAAAATCGACATCTATACAGAATAATACGTTTTTTCTCTAAACGAAAATTATTAAAAAATTATACACTAACATAATGTGCGAGAAGTACAGCTTGAGCAAGGCACGTAACATAACAGACTAACACACACATCCGTCTCTCTGTCACCATACGGTAAGTTCTCAAAATTTCGTGACTATAACTGTTAATCATACCGAAAAAAATGTCCTGCGCCCTTCCTGCAGATACAAATATTTGCTTTAGAAATTCCATCAATATCGGTTTAGCCATTTAGTCGTCAAAACGTAACAAAAGGACAGAGACTTACTTCCGCATTTATAGTATTTTTTTTTAAATGGCTTTTTGGCATCTTAGGCCATACAGCAAGCCTGATGAGCTTTTTCCAGAAAATTAGACACACCACAGGACGGACATGACATTCACAGACACAACACTAAACACCCATACCCGCGGCCGGACTCGAAACGGCGACCTTCAGCACGCGGAGCTAGCACTCTAGCCCCACGCTACCGAGGCAGGCCATTTATAGTATTGTTACAGCAGATTACACACACACACTGACTACGAACAACACCTTATGGATCAATATAACGTATATAACGTAAACAAGTGTATCCCTACAGCATTGCGAGACTACCTACGATTTGCCTCGCATTGCACTCCTAAATTTGTTATATCTACAGTTTAACATTCAATCCGAACAACTGACGGTCCAGAAGTGACTCTTACGATCAAAAACAATTTTTACAAATCTTTGCCTCCACGGAGATGTGAACCAAATAGCAGTAAGCAAGCGCTTTATCCACTGAGCTACCAGACCACTATAAGGAAAAGTAGTACAAAGACCTACACATCCTCCGCGTCTGTCTATCGCCATTCAGTAATTTTTCAAAATTATGAGACAACATGTGTTATTTATACAGCAAATTTTTCAATCAAATGTAGACAGTATTTTTCTCCTCGTTTCAAAAGATAAGTGTGCAAAGTTTCATGGAGATCGGATGAAAACTAGTGATTTTTATTAATAACAAACAAACTAACATACAAACAAACAAACATACATTCATCTTTATATATATATATTACAGTTTAAAGATACATTAAGGATTGTTGTTTCCAATAGAATATTCGTCTACGAGGCGTCGCGAATAATTCAGCGATGAGGTCAAATATTGTCATTTGTAAAGGTGGGGTATTGCGAGACAGTCATCTGTGACCAACTTATTTATGAAAATTGTGTATCTGTTCCGTATAACACGATGTTACCATCTATAAGGCAGTGATTTACGTCGCCAATATCATGTCCCAGCAGCACAAAATATTTCGTCCACCTGACCCGCCTATTTTAGATGTTTGCTCGAGCAGCCAAAGACGCAGGAAACTGATTATCCCATCAAAAACGTTGACATGAACTCAGTAGAAAGTGTATGGGCCGACCGAGAGTGGTGGGTGAACGGTTAGCGTTCTGGCCTCGCATTCGGGAGGACGGTGGTTCGAATCACCGTGCTGGCATCCAGATTTGGGTTTTCCATGGTTTCCCCAAATCACTCCAGGCGAATGCTGGGATGCTTCGTTCAAAAATGCCATGGCCGAATTCCTTCCCGTTTCTTGTCCCCCAGTCCCATCCCGCCTCTAATGACCTGCCATCTCAATCCCGTATTTATCTCCTTATCGTTTTCCACATCTACTTTGCATCCCCTCCCCCTCTCAAAGCTTTTTGGACGGACTATAAATATTATTCCAAAAAGGAAGATTTAACAGTCACTAGACGGAACATGCAAGCTGCTAGATGTGGTTGGTGTAGCGATTGACAGTGAAGCAAACTAATGTTTGAATATTAGTCGCACATTCGATGAGGAAGTCTTCAGGAAGGAAACTATCCGTATTTCCTTCTACTGTGACTTCGGAATTATCTGCCATCCAGATCAAACAACATTTTCCTTCATTAGAGGCTAGACAAATGAGTAACAAAATAAAATTTTATAATTGTAAAAGTTTAACAAGAATACTGCTGGATTAGATTCTTTTACAAATTGATAACTGCAAGTAATTATCCCGTTTCGATGTGTGAATAACTTTTAAATACTAGGCACTGTGACGTGCTGCAGAAAAATTAAACAAGAATCGTTTATTACCCCTAATCCCACCTATTAAACAATAATATATATTTTTTTTAAAATATCCTAAATAAGTTTTCACATTTCGCTGTGATAATAACGTACTGATCTCTTGTTTTATGAACGACGATTGAAAAACATGCTTTTCATTTATTCGTCAAATACCTGTCAATACAAATGATAATAATAATAACAATAATAATAATTTCTGTATATCTCAAATTAATATTTTACAGTATTTTGGAATTTAATTTTCACCTCTGCAAACTGCACATCAGTTCTTCTTTTTTATACATTAACCATTTTTAATATATATAGGTCTAAATGCTCGTTACTGTAGAGGTAAATAAATATTGGAAAGAACTGTGAACAAAGATTACAAGACATGTTGATCAATGCCTACCAGTGGAATCATCCTGGCATTAATCTGCAAACGTTTTGAGAAACATGGAAAAACGAAATCTTATAGCCGATTGGAATTTGAACCGGCTCAATAATTCTTCTCACTTTGGGAGACACCATGGCATTTTCTGCAAGCAAGAATGGTCTTGGAAAAAGACCGCTGTCAAGTCTTACAGTTAATGACGTTGGCTAATTTCATAATGCAGTCGAGCTTTTTAAATTCTTATACCTGCATTCTGAAGGAAATGGATGATTGCTAGTCAAACTGGAATAAGCTGCATTTGTAAAAGGAAAATGATGTTATATTCGAAACACTAATTGAAAGGTTACATACGTGGTTATAAAAGTGGGTGTATTATGGTTGTTTCCGGGTTCATGAGAAACGATGTGATTAAGATATGACATCTTTACTTGATCAAATATTTGTGCGTCTACGACTAGGCTGCAAAAAATATATATATTACAAAAAGATTCATGGCCGAGTCAGTTTGTAATTATTGTTCCTATATATCTATATGTTACGGTCAATTACAAAAACTGAGCGTAGTTGACGAGCGATAATGTTCTGGCCTCGCATTCGAGAGGATGCGGTTTCAAATCCCCTTCTGGCCATCCAGATTTAGATTTTCTACGGTTTTCCATATCACTGCAAGCGAACGTCGGGATAGTTCCATCAAAAAGCCCATATTCCCGTCTCCCATGACCTCGAAGTCGAGAAGTCAAGCTGGAAACAAATTTAAAAAAGTTCAGAAAGCCCTGGTTCCTCGAGGATATACGGTTCTACTCCTGTATAATTCTTTCGTCTGTTAACTGTGTGAGACAACATCCTCAGGTAGCAACATAAGCAAGTTAGTTGAACGAGGAAGAGGATAATCGCATGCCTGAAATGTCTGATAATTTCCTTGTTGTGTGGGCCTACGGAATTGTCTTCCGTGTTAGCAAACCACGACGGCAGACACATTCACAAAATCCTTCGCTAGAGTCCCGACCAAGATACTTAAGCTGGCGCTAGCAATGTAGGGGCTAGAACACTGACATCGCATTGTAAAGGCCTTCTGCCATATCCCTTCCAAACCATTGCCCTTTCGGATAGGTGCAATGCACCCTCCGCCACACACTTTTAGTGAATCGCGGAGTAATAATAATAATAAAGGCCACGGATTCGAGTTCTTCCTCGCATATGGCTGCTTTTGAATGAGTGTAGCGTTCGCCTTGTGTTGATTTCACAATACAATGCCACCTTACCTCAACAAAGGCTGACACAATAGTCAGCTGGTTAAATGTTCAAAGGCACCGAAGGTCATAAAATATTTAGATCAGCAGATGGAGGCAGGTCAATTTTCAATAACGTGCACTTCCAGGTTTTTTTTTTTTTTAATAGCTCCATTATTACTGAATATTGATCAATTCATTTCGTAATCAAATAGTGCAAGTAGAACATTGCAAGATTCAATGAGGGTATGCTGAAGTCAAAATCCTCGAGAAGCAATTCTAAGAAATTTTTAATGACTAATACATATTATTTCAATGTTTTTTCAACATTTTCATCGGTCTTCTAACTATGATCAAGTAACTTTAATGAGGTGGTTTCTGTAGCTTTCGGCAAATGGCTGTCACTGTATTTGTAGGTGCTCGTGATTCGAAAATGTGCACATTTCGAGTACGGATGATCATGATCACAAACCGTATAAGAGCAAATTCTACTGAACAAGTGTTCTTCACTTCCTCAGAGCCACTGGTAAATAAACATTTCCTCGAAACGTTTGTCAGGACGGTTACTTCCTCCTTGCGTCTGAACTGAGCCAGCAGGAAGATTTTCTCCTTACGAAATAACCACACATAATGTTAAAGAGATTAAATCCTATACACTCAACTGAAATTAAATACCCCTCCCGTGTGCACTAAAGAGCTTCAGTACAGTACTCCTTTTTCCAAATTTTTTATCCTAATATGTTTTGAGAACTTAGCTATGTTACTACTTGGCACGAAACAAAGAATATTTTCTGTGAGATGAGGTGGACCTGTGAGATATTTTTGAAGGCGGAAAAGTGCCTTTTGGTTCAAAAAAATTGTCTTTAAATTTTTAATAGCATTCCTCCCGATAGCCATTCATCCAGCTAAGCCGTTTTGTGTGTTTATCCTGTGTACTGATGTATTTCCAAATGCTTTTTGCTCATACAATTGAAAGACGACAAAAGACATACAACAACACCTACTTTAACACACATGCCCCTGGCCATAATCGCACCAGTGACAGAGAGTCCCGGTAACGCTCAAGCCATCGCATTCGGAAGAACAGGGGTTGAAATCCGTATTTAGTTATTGCATGATTAATCGAAATCACTCCGAGAGTGCTGGGATGATTCTCTGGTATGGCCATGGCTGAATTCCTTCCAGAAATATGCCCCCAGTCCTTTTTCCCCTATAATGATTTCGACGTCGACCAGCCCTAAAACACCACCGAACTAGAGACTCTCCTACATATGGAAATAGCACTCTAGACCCTTCGCTACCATGCTCGGCCGTTGAATAAGATAAATACAAGGAAAAGCTCCAAAACACACCACAGAGATGTAATAATTTTTATTTGAGAAATTATTTTTAGCTTCTAGCTTCACATCTAATTGAGGTCTGTGGCCAAGTAATGGAGAGGAATTCGGCCATGGCCTTTTGAAGGAACAATCCCGGCATTCGCCTGGAGTGATTTGGGGAAACCATCTAAAACGCTTACCTGGATAGGTAGATGCGGTTTCGAACCCAAGTCCTCCCGAAAGCCGGATTAGAGTGATACCTACATACCTACCACGTTCTTTTTTTCCGTCTTCTTCATATCTTCGACGCCATTGTGATATGAATGCTGATGGTGTTGGAAACTAGGATCGGGTAAGAATTTAGGAACTTTTCTGGAGTTCAGCTGGAGAGATTTACGAAAATCATGGAATACTGAAATTGGATGCCCAACGGGATTTGAATTCGCATCCTCCCGAATGCCAGGCAACAGTGTTACCTATAACCCATCGGGCTTGGAATGCAGGAAGTAAAGCTTGACAGAAAATTTTATAGAATCATCAGTGTAAGTTAGAAACAAAGAGAGATATGAAAGTTTTCCAACTTCCATCTTCCAGATTTAAAATGTGGATCCGCTAATTCACATTGCAGGCGGATTTATTTGTTATTCTTAATTATTATTATGACTACTAAAACTGTTGCTACTGCGTTCAAATTTAGCTTACCTTCTAAATATGGTATGATGAAAACAAAATTCAGGTGTTAATATTCCGCATCATTTAATCATCTAGAAATACATAGTTTATTTATATTTCGTGACATAGTTTACCATTAGAGTTCTTTCGTAAATGCTCTTTCTACTAACCCTTAACCTTTGTGTGTATTTGCCACACACAGTTCTATAACGCTGCAGCTCTAGAAAGTGTAACTAAGTCCATTCAAACTCTCTTATTGGTTTTCCGTGCGTAATTTAGCGATTTTTCGGTATTCGCCATATAATTGCGTTTGCTAACGAATTGTTTATTCGAGGGGGAAAAAATACACAATGGTTATCAAAATTACGAAAAAAGTGTTATCATCTCTCTATGATCAATCGAGTTGGTTATTTCAATAATTATTATGACTAAAATGGTGATATTCGTGATTATTTTTACTGTAGAACTCCGAACTTTGCCTCTGAGCGTCTGCGAGTATCTTGCCGCGCGGGCTCAGTTTTTTAGTCTTGAGTAAAGTGCTGGGTATGAGAGGTCTATTTTATCATGATTTAGTGTACCACCTACCAGTTATGCTGTCCCATGCGGTATTCGTGTCTAGAACGAAGCATAATCGAAAGGCGAAGGGTCTCGCGAATTCTGTACATGCAATAAATCTAGCAAACCAAATGTATTTAAAATACGTAAAAGTTAATATTACGTTCCTGTTTCATTTAATTTGGTTTGTAACATAATTTGCCACAACAGCTTCTTCACTAACAGCCAGCGATACGGCTTTAGAGCTGATAGAATTTAACATCCAGAACGCCTCTCATCAGTGGTTCCTAGTAACTTCGCTAAAATGATACTATATCTCCAGATTCTAAACATGATATTTATACAAAGTAATTAAGAAAAGTGTTTACTAGGAATAATATACAGCCTTCCTTAATGATGTAAGAGTGAAGTAGAAATTAATAATCCATTCAGGAGTACTAAGTGAAGAGACCATGTAAGAGCCTACAGTTATTGGAACGAAATCTTTATTTATTGGTAGCCTCTGTGGAACAGAGTCTGAATGACTTTCGACAAATGTTTCTCAGTGTACGGTCTACGTCAAGAAGCAGTTGCCGTTTGACGTTACGATGTACAAAGCACTCAACTAGTGATGGTACGTCGATAGGCCACTCTAATTTCAGGTCGGTTAATTTCTTCAGAGCGCGAATTCGGTAGCAGTGTATCCCTTCCTGAGGAAAGAAACTAGTCGAATATTGATGGAGTCATCCGTTGTAATCGAACAATGATTCGATTGGCAACGAATTCCACAATGACGTCGTGATTTGTGGAGTGATATTCGAATAGTTAATTACGAATACTGACACGGAATCAATATAAGTGGCCTTCGTTAGTACTAATTGGCAAGGACATTCATTGTTTTTCTAACGGTTTAACGAGAAGAGAACTGTATTAGTTGTAAGGCTCAAATGAAGACCTGTAGAATGACCGGCTAACTCCATTCAGGTGAACAATTCACTTGGAAGAGAACCTTCTCAGCACTGAACTTACCCGTTATTACCTCCATATTAATCTGGATGTTAATATGGGGACGAGATTCTGAATATAACAAGAATTTCTGACTGGAATGAAAGCAGCGCCCACCATACGAGTTGACAGTTATGACGAACCCTTCATTTACCTCTTCCTCTTCTAGTAAAGCAGCTCTTCCACACACATTAGTAACTCGGAACTGATTGGCACTGAAGATGCTGCTGACTCGATAACACTGTAATTATCCGAAACTAACATGTTATTGACGCCATAGGCAGACCAACCAAAATCAAAGCCGAAAAAATACATCCTTCAAAATCTTCACCGGTGCCTGATTAGGGACAGTTACAATGTACATACCTGGCCCACACATGAATACAGCAAATTGACAGTTTCTACAGATTTTTGCTCTCTCTGTACACCTTAATTCCTGTACCATTATTCTCACTCTCTGTCTGTCCAAAGATACTATTACTAACTTATTAACACCACAAAGATTTTAAACAAATTAATATGTGTACATCATGTATATGAAAATAAGATTTTATTGCTTCTAGTTTTCGCGTCGTCAACGTCTAGATCATTAGAGACGGGAAAGGACTGGGCTCAAGAAACGCGAAGGATTTCAGCAATGGTATTTTATAAGAACCATCCCGGCATTCGCCTGGAGTGATTTGGGTAAACCATGGCAAACCTAATTCTGGATGATTGAACGGGGATTCGAAGGACAGAGCGTTACCGCTCATCCACCATGCTCGGTGGAAATAACTGTCTTTGAAAAATGTAATAGAGTACCATTTACACTTATTTTTATTGTGCTTTGTGATTGGTATGTTTTGAATGTTGGAAGATTAATGAAGGAAGATTTCTGAAATTATTAAACACATCACCTCTGCTGTTTCCACGAAATCTGTTAAAAACTAACGCTTAGTAAATAGTTGGTTCTCTACAAAAATAACTTAGAACACAGCAATCGGTGAAGTAATAATCGACCTGAGATTTGAGAGGCATAAACACAAAAAATAATTTTCTTATTGACTGAAGTCTCCAGTATTTTGTGAAACTGAAGTATTTGCTTAGGAGTCAGAAAAATGTGATTACTTTTCTAACCAAATTGTCTCAATGTATTTTGGTTTCTTTGCCGGATTAAACTTTCGGCGAATTGTAAAATTATGAGGAAAGTATCAGCATATAATTTCACCTTAATAACTCTATTTTTTTTAATTTTTAAGATTTTTTTCGTTTAAACAATTTGCTGATTGATTTCTCAACGAACATTACAATCAATATTTCGCTTCTTCAGTTGTTTAATAGTACCACATTGCTCTGTATGAAATGTGTTAACTCGTTGTACTGGGTGTGGAGCCGATGCTGAGTGAACACGTGGCAGCGCGCGACAGCTCCAGCCTCAGAG
The DNA here is from genome assembly GCA_031002005.1 of Vandiemenella viatica. Lineage (NCBI taxonomy): Eukaryota > Metazoa > Arthropoda > Insecta > Orthoptera > Morabidae > Vandiemenella > Vandiemenella viatica. Next base: position 3,761,323 of record JARYHS010008075.1, on the reverse strand, counting down.
GCAGGCGCCGTCCTTCATTAGTGTGCCCGGCCGGCCACTTGCGGTCGTCTCCGTGGCCGTATCGGAAACCGATCGGCCGTGGCTCATAGCGGCGCCAGATGGGCCGCTCTCACACCTGCACGGCTCAGATTTAGTCCCGTGATCTACCGACCAGCCAATACTGTGGAGAGGCGACTTACATTTAACTTAGGAAAGGACAGAATCAATTACGAGATAGTCTTCAATATGTTCGTGCCATAGCTTGTGGGTATTACACATGCAGAGAAACAGAAAATCAAGTTGATGAATTTCAGGAAAGATAATGAGTGTAGGAAGGAATCAAGGTACATTTTCTAGAGTACTATAAAGCAGTATTATCCGACTCAGTAGTGAAATATCCTTTAACTTTTATATTACTTTTTACTTTAGCCCATAATATTGCCAAAAAAGTCAAAAGCCTTATATTCAAGACTTTATCTGCGCTTTTAATTGATTCATGATTAATTAGAAGCTTAGTAGTAAATACTATAATTTTTTTTTACTAAGTTTGAAGTAAGCGCATCATCCTGTTAAAATTATTGCTAATTGTATCACTCTGAGCTGTGATAATACAATAATTCTTGGTTGTCTTAGTGACTAAGATTCTATCAGTTACGCAAACCGTCTTTGTCGCCTTTACCCCAAAATACCATCGGGTAAACGCGACAAAGGAACCAAGATATAAATAGCGACCTTTGTTCTCCAGTCAGACAAACTAACACAGAGTCACAATAGCACTTATTATTCAAGCAACTCAAACATCTCTTAGTAAAAAATAGCTATTTATGTTACAAGAAACAACTGTCTCCTACACGTGTGTTTCCCGTTTTATGGCATAGGAACTGTAATATTTACAATTCTACTGATCAAATTATGTTTTTTAAACGTCTAAATTCACAATGACTATAGTAGGATTGCCCTTTACTCTTGCCTCTATAGAACCAAAACTTGAGGATAAAAGCTGGGTCGGCAAAGTTTAACACCACGGAACACGGTCCTATCATTCAAAAGGTATGCATGTCGTAACTGTGATAGCCGTTACTACAATAAAATTGACTAATTTGGTTCCTGCGAATCAGTCGAACTTAAAATTAGTTTGGACGTCTCGTGTACGGACGCTCTCTGAAATGGGTTATGTCATGGTTAACACATTACCAGGGAAAAAAGTATAAACGTGAATTACTACGAATAATATGTTACCGCTCGCACGCTGAAATCAACACAAACATTTTCAAAAGTAATTCAACTTTAAATAGAGACCAATGCTTACCGCATATCCCAGCGTCTTTCAATAGATGTTTTTCCCACGCATCTCTAAATGCAAGTATTTTATGGACCCTTTTAACTAAATCTCTAAACTCTTAAACCTCACAAAAATAAAGCATACTTATTTTACTTCTGGCATCATATGCTCTACATTATTCGAAACCACATAAAATGCTGCCTATAGTTTTCCGAAAATCGGGTTCTACGAAAAATGGATACTAATTTCCTGGTAATTTTAATTTGATTTCTCAGCGTTTCGATATCATTTTAAAATGAAACAGCCACAATTTCTTTTAGGAAATTACTCAAAACCCCACAAAAATTGAGTCATTAGTTTTTGTAAGAATAACGTCCAACGAAAAATGGGTATTATTTGTGTACGATTTTATCTTACATTTCTGGACTTTCGACTGCACATCAGATTGAAATACATCCTATTTTATCCCAGGAATTTTTGGCTAAAGAGAAAATGAAAACAGAATTCCTGCGAGTAGTACGAAGCAGCTCGTACTCTGAAATAATTAAAAACATTTCGACTGCAAGAAGTAGCAGAACCCTACCAGTAGTTTTGCGTGAATTACGTTCAACGTAAAAGATACTGATTTAGGAACAATTTTCTGTCAACGCTGCAAACACCTGAAATTAGTACTGTTACTGTAGCTTCTACTAGGAATACACTACATACTTCCTTTTATTCCATTAAAGGTAATGCAATTAAAACCTTCAGACCAATTCGTTTATTGTAGTACTCGTAAATTATAAAGTTTCACACTTCGATTCCTATTATCAACACCTAACTTCTGGTATAATTTCAATACATATATTTTTTCTGTTGATAAAAATCTTTGCCAAACTATTAAAAACTATATTAGAAACTCATTATAAGAATGAAGAAGAACAATGTGTATTGACTGCGGGTAGGTCATGTACAGACCATATTTTCATATTACGACAGGCTCTGGAAAATAAAACGTAAAATCATAAAATAGAGGATTACTTTTCATAGATTTAGAAAAATTATGTGATACTGTACGAATAAAATGCTATGGAAAGCATTAGATATGTAACATATAGATAACTCATTAATTAATAAATGCACAAAATAAATACAAACTGTTTATGGATTATTACAAAAATTTAAAGCAAGGAAAGGTCTGCTGCAAGGGTGCCCTATGTCACCTACCCTATTTAAAATTTATATAGATGTTTGTTTGAAAACATGGTCTCAAACGTGTAATAGAATGAGTTTAGGAATAATAGATGGAAATTATCTATATCATTTACTGTCTGCCGATGATCAAGTCATCATAGCACAATATGGTGAGGAATCAAATTACATATGTAATCAACTATCAGATGGAATATAAAAAGTGGGCTCGAAGATTAACTATCAAAAAACGGAATATATTAATAATCACTTGGATAAATTGTACATTGATAGAATACAAATTAAAAAGGTAAATAATTTTTGCTATTGGATTCAATTTTAGAAAGAGAAGGAAAACTAAACATGGAAATTAATAAAAGAATTACAAATCGCCCGGAAAGTAAACGGGATGCTCAATTCAATTCTATGGAACCAGAATATTATGAGTAGAACAAAAGGAATTATATTTAAATCATTTTTGACTTGGATCAGAAACCTGGACAATCAACCAAAAACATATTAAGAAGTTGAAAGCATTATAAATGGATTTCTGGAGAAGATCAGTAAGAATTTCAGGAAAAGAAAAATATGGAATACCTAAATAATATGGCTAATGGAAGTGAAAGAAGAACTATATGAGTTATAGAACGAAAAAAATTGGAATGGTATGACCATGTAAGAAAGATGGAAGACACTATGATACCAAAAATTGTACAAGAATGGGAAGTTAAAGGATAAAGGAAATGTCGTAATGTGACCATGTTACCTGACTCAAAAGTGTACAAATAGCAATGAGAAGATATCTTGCAGAGAGGAAGATAAACAAGATTGAAATATCTGGGGAAATATTTTATGAAGATGAAGTCAAGTTCTGTGTTCCTAGTTTTTATTGTTATGTTGGTGTAAAGTGTGAAAAATCTCTCTTAATAATAATAATTTTTTTAAATTCACTAACAACACATTACTTAAACAATGTTATCTCTTCACGCTCTCGGGCTTGTACTTTTAGTATGAATGCGGATATTTTCTGTTCCACTGAAATCATCGGAACCGACTCTGAATTTAGCCAGCCAAAGATTCTCATTCTCTCCAGGCTTGATGGTATTTGCCTTTTGACCTTCATTTCGGATAATTAATATTACAGATATAACTTTCTATTAAATGTCATTAACATTAGTTTATCATACGGTGAGATCACGTACCTTATAACTGTTTACGCTGGTAGCTATATTTGTTGCATGATGCTTGCAATACCAATTCAGTACACTTCCAAACCGTGCTCCCGTAAAAGGTTTAATTAAAATATCACTTTACTATATATTCTAATAGATAATAACAAGTGTCACGTATTTTTCACTCTGAATATAATCAATTGAGCACATTTTGGACCAATTGTACCACAAATAGAAATTATCCTCAGTAAAAATGACATATTGATTGTTGGTAACTAATTTCTTACTGAGTTGGATATGTGTTTCTCTTCTCGCCTACATCCACATCCTAAACCGTGCTTTTTGGAGTGACGATATTAACATGCAGACCACCTCTGGTCTCTTTTTAATAATTTTGTTTACAATGCTAAAACATTAAGCGCGTTGCCATACAAAGAGATTGATATTCGCGAACCTCTGAAACAATATTAATTTAACGTGTTTGAACAGAAAATCTGTTCAACGTGATGGTTCAAAATTTGTACGTAAATATGATTACGTACGACCCACAAAGAGCTCACATGTTTCAATTGTAGTGATGTGTTATCCACTTCAAAAGAAGGAAACATTTTAATTAAATCCTTTGTAAGAGATGAAATGCATATCAAAGGCATGCAGATTGCTGTTATAGAGTCAACTTTTTGAAATTTATATTTTTGTCAAGAGATGCCAATAATGTTTGCAACTGACAGGTCTTCCATTAATAATTTATATACTGCGAAAAAAAAAAAAATCAAAGAAAATTTTATAAAATTGTTTTACTCACAGCAGGCTCAACGTTGCTGCCGAATAAAGGAACTTTTTGGGATGAAGTTTACGGAAACAAAATAGTTGACGATTCACTATTCCAGTTCAAGTTTTTTAGTTACTCCTTTAAGAGTAGTTTGGTGGGAATTTTCAGTCCTATTATTTGTTGGCATAGATCACTAGCAGCAATGATAAAATTGATATTATTGCATCACCGTGGCAAAATACGTTGAGTAAGACCATACACTATCCACTGGTATAAAATCTTTAACATAGTGTTACCATTATTCGATGGGTTAGCCATTGACATTAGTGATGGATATAGATATACTTGGGATTAAACACCTCTGTTATTCATTTCACTGAGATTATTTTGAAAACTAGAGAGGCACTTTAGTAGGTAAATAAATAATATACACTGTTCCATCCCCAGGCTATTTTTAAAAAATTTCGAAGTCAGACCATTATTTCTTTGGCATTTGGAAGAAAAGTCTAAAAACAAATAATGAATTTGTATCAGACATTATGAGATTTATTACTTAAATAAAGTTTTTACAATTTATTTTAATTAATTCGGAATGTATACGGAACGCTGAGAACATGAAAATAACTCACACTTCACTCATTATTTAATTGTAGAAATACATGTTTCATTCATTATCGATACTATTACAGCGTGAAATTACCTCCATCTAAGTGGATTTAATAATTATAGTTATAAAATATGGCAAAATTTAACTTTCATACTATTTACAGCATGCTGTTGCTAAGGAAATTGCACTTTTCAAATTTCAGTTGATGTTATCAAAGTCATGATGACAATTCAGGACACATGACAATTCAGGAAACCTTTAAGCGAAAAGACACTAGATAGTAAGTTAGAATAGTAATTACATTTAAGAACTAAAAGAAGCAAATAGATATAAAATCATATGAAACATAATCATTAATCACCAGGTAAACTGCTTAGTTCGAATTCGCGTTATCATGTTAGGAACTGCCATCACGCCAGATAAAAAATTGTTAGGTCTATGTTATGGAATATTGTGGGTAGATTCACAGAAACCAATATCATGCATTTCTAGTAAGATCTGAGCTCCAGTTCTATATTGATTTTCAACTTTATTAACATTCTGTGATATACGCAGATTTTATGTACTAATATACAATTTTTAGTAAAAATTATAATCAGTTTTAAATTGCTAATAATTAGGGAAAGGTGTAAGTTTCCCAATTTTTCCTCGCTGATGGCACTCTGATGCTGAGGTACCCTGGAAAAATTTACAAGCATATCGTTCCAGAAATTTAATTTCCGTTGTGTACCATAATAAATCGTTTGATCACTTAGGCTCACTGCTGAATAAAAAACACATTTTAAGTGCTCAGAACAGTCAAAAATGGTTTCACTAATGCATGTAAAATGCGATGTTGATTTTGAACAACAGAGAAAGACATTGAAACAGATGGATCAGAGGAGAACGAAAGATGACTGACTTGAAGAAATAAAGCAGCAGTACAGATACTATTTAACTTAAATAGTTTGAAAAGGGTAATAATAAAATAAACAGAATTTTCAATACAACTGTCAGAATGTATGTACAGAAGTTCCTCGTAGTTTGACCATACAGGAAGATCAGAACTTAAAGGAAAAGAGGACGTATCATCATTAGAGATGAGCCTTAGAAAAATGAACCACTGTGTGACGGGACGAGGGTTGAATTAGAATTTGTGCAGAAACAGATCTGAGATTTACATCACATTTCTGCTCAAGAAGTTAATGCACAGAATAAAAGAAAGGAAAATATACCGGGTACTGCTCGGAGCCTAACTTGCGTCGAGGAAAGAAAGAATGCAGTAGAAGTTATTTGAGCGTTATGATAAATAGAGGAGCATGCATTAATAGAAATTTTTCTTGGTGTTTTCGTAATTTTAATTGTTTAAATTTTAAATTTATAAATAATGCATGCTTATATCATAGACATGAAACTATACTTCGTAATCAATAGTGGAATAAGACAGTTGTAATAAAGAGTAATCATTAGTAAATTGAGTGAGCTAAGGCTGTATTCAAGTTGTGTGTATGTGTGTAATCATTGACGCGAGTAGAATAAAGTGAAATAGCAAGCTTTTCTCCGGTTTGCTTGTGATATTGTCATAACTGCAGATAATATTGAAGATTTAGTGATCTTATTGAATAAACCGATAATATTCTGTGACAAGACATTGGACTAAAATAAAGCAGGTCGAAGGCCAGTATTAACTACAGGAGTGGCAACCACCAGAATTTAGTAAGTTGGCGTTCTAGAAGTAGCATTAAAAATTAAACCGTTCAATGAACTACAAAATGACACTTTACTGTATTAGAAATGACTAGTGAAAGTACTTTCTATCGTTTATTTGCCCTTATTAATCTTCAAATTATTTAAGTTAAGGAGTTGTCGTCTCCATCCAGTCGGCAGATATCAGGTGATTTAAGATTCCTCAAACTCAAAAACCAAAAAAACAGAAAAAGTTTTCAAGTAACTTGGATAAACCAAGCAAATTTTCAACCTTATTTAACATTAATCCTTTCATTGCACAGGCTCACCGATCGATATTTACAAAATCTAATCAGAAAATCCACCACAATTATACCGCTGCCAATTATTCTACCATCCGTTGACTCAAATTTTCGAATAAATATTATAAACCAGTTTCGTAAACGCCACCCAAAAAGTTTCCTATAAATATTTTCATTGATATATTTTTAACTAGTTCCCGGCGTTGCCTGGTATTGTTGGCGTAGATTTACCCGTACGCAATTTGTATTCCTGCAGTGAGAAACATTTGTACAAAGTTTCATAAAATTCGTGCCAACCATTTTCGGAATTAAAGCAAACCTAGATTCACCCGCTCCCTACCAAGAAAGGGGTAGGCTGAAGCTTATTCGCACGTACACTATTTTCATTAGTCTGAAAAGATTCATCTGTATCAAGCTTCATTAATTTGGTACCAGACATTTCCTGTACTAAACTAAACGTTGATTTAGGCGCAGAGTGCCAAGAATGGGGTGGGTTGGGTATTTTGGTCCGGAATGACAGTTTTCAGGCTACATTTCAACCTAAAAACAAATTCTGCTAATTTTTTTTTTTGCTATCGTCAGTCTTTTGACTGGTTTGATGCAATCCTCCATCCCTTCCTATCCTGTGCTATCCTCTTCATTTCTACATACCTCTTACAGCCCACTTCCTCAATTATTTGCTTCATATATTCTGATCTCTGTCTTCCTCTACAGTTCTTACCTTCGACTGTACCCTCCACTAATAAATTAACCAATCCAGCATGTCTCAAAATATGACTTACCAGTCAGTCTCTTCTTTCTGTAGGCTTCTTCCACAAACTTCTTTTCTCACCCATCATTTCTAAAACTCGTTCATTTCTTACTTTGTCTGTCCACTTAATTTTCAGCATTCTTCTGTAGCACCACATTTCAAATGCTTCAATTTTCTTTCTTTCCGGAGCTGTGCTCCACACAAAGAGTTTTAAAAAGTTCTTTCTAATTCCTAGATCAATATTTGAAACTAAAAGATTTCTCTTTTTCATGAAGGCTCTTTTTGCTAGTGCTATTCTGCTTTTAACATCATTCCTGCTGCGGCAATCGGTTGTAATTTTGCTTCCCAAGTAACAGAATTCACTTACTTCTCCTATTGCATCCGATCCTATTTTTATATTTAATCTGCTAGTATTGGTATCATTTCTGCTACATTTCATCACTTTGTCTTGCTTTGATTTATATTCATTCTAAAATCTTCCTTCAGTATTTTGTTCATGCCATTCAGTAACTTCGCAATATCCTCAGCCCTCTCTGCTAACAAGACAATGTCATCAGCAAATCGTAGCATACTGATTTTTTCTCCCTGAAAACTTATGCCACATGGATATTTTTCTTTGACTTTCTTCATTGCTACTTCTACACACAAGTTGAATATTAAGGGGGATAGACAACAACCTTGTCTCACACGCCATAAAAGTATCTTTGTTTTTCTTGATCCTCCCTTCAAGTATTAATCTTAAAGACAGAATTGCTTCCCTTGTACCACGATTTTTCCTAAAACCAAACTGATCTTCACCTACTATCTCTTCTACTACCCTTTCCATCCTTCTGTAGGTTATTCTGGTCAGTAATTTTGAAGCATGTGATGTTAGACTAATGGTGCGATAATTCTCACATTTGTCGACTTGTGCTTTCTTTGGAAGCGTGAAGATGATATTTTTATTAAAATCTGTTGTAATTTCTCCTGTTTCATAACTTTTTGATATCAGCTTGAATAGTCTTTCGATTCCTTCCTCTCCTAGGGATTTAAGAAGTTCTTCACGGATCTCATAAATTCCAACTGCCTTATTTGCTTTCAAGTCATTAATTTCTGTCCTCAAAACAAGATCTCCTAAGTCATCAATGTCGACATAACCTTCCTTTTCCATTACACTATTGTTCAAGTTGTCCCCAACATACAGTTTTTCAAAGTATTCTTTCCATCGGTTAGCTCTATCTTCTGAGCTTAAATGAGGTTTCCCATCAGCAGCTTTAATGTTCATACCTCTTTTCTTCATTTCTCCAAAATTCTGTTTGATCTTTCTATATCCAACATCTACTTTTACCTACGACCATTTCCTTATCCACTTCTTCAAACTGTTCTTGTAGCCATTTTTCTTTTGCTATTTTGCATTTCTTATTTATTTGATTTCTAAATTGCTTGTACTGCTCTCTTTCTGCTTCATCCTGAGAAATTATGTACCTTCTCCTCTGATCCATCAGCTCCAAAATTTCTTCTGTGATCCAAGGTTTTCGGGCAGCTTGTTCCCTAAAGCCTAATGTTTCTTTGCCAGCTTTCATTATTTCGGTCTTTAATGCATTCCATTCGTCCTCAGTTGAGCTCCTTTCAAAGTTACTTCTTAGACCTAAGGCTACCATTTCTGCAAATTTTTCTCTCGTACTAGATTGTTTCAGTTTATTCACTTCCAGTCTGTTCTGCTTATACTGCTTCCTTATTCGCTTAAATTTCAGCCTGCACTTCATTATTATCAAATTATGGTCAGAGTCTATGTCTGCTCCTGGGTACACTTTACAGTCTAGAACATGATTCCTGAATCTCTGTTTGACTATGATATAATCTAGCTGATATCTGCCTGTATCCCCAGGACGTTTCCAGGTGTATGTTCTTCTTGCATGGTTCTTAAACAGTGTGTTCGCCACTACTAGCTTATATCTTTCACAAAATTCTAGCGACCTGCTTCCTCGCTCATTTCTTTCTTCTAGACCAAAACTTCCTACAGTATTCCCCTCTTTTCCTTCTCCCACTACTGCATTACAATCAACCATGATTATTAGATTTTACTCCCCCTTCACATATTGGATTAATTATCCAATTTCAGCGTATATTTTTTCTATTTCTTCGTCATCTTCCTGTGACGTTGGTATATACACTGGTACTAATGTGGTTGGGACGGGCTTAGTTTCTAACCTCATCAAAATAATCCTGTCACTAAACTGTTCATAGTAACTCACCCGTTTCCCTACTTTCTTGTTAATTACAAATCCTACATCAGTGACTCCATTGACAGCTTGTGTGCTAATTATCCTGTATTCCACAGACCAGAAATCCTGTGGGTCCTTCCATTTAATCTCACTAATCCCAACAACATCTAACTTAAGTTGTTCCATCTACCTTTTTAAGTATTCTAACCTACCTGCCCTATTCAGACTTCTAACATTCCACGCTCCGACTCATAGAATGTTTCTATCCATTCTGATGACTCCTCCCTGAGCAGTCCCCGCCCGGAGATCCGATTGGGGGACTATTTTATCTCCGGAATATTTTACCCAGGAAGAAGTCATCATGATATATGTCCTCGGGATACCCTTTGGGTCTTTAATGCAGTGGTTTCCCTTTGCCTTCTGCATCCCCATGCCGTTGATCATTTCTGATTCATCCGCCTTTAGGAGCCGTTTCCAACCCCAAGGGCAAGAGGGTGCCCTGGACCGCTCTCCTCTTTTCCGCCCTCCTTTCAGAGGCCGTTGGCAAGCAGTGGGTGATTCCTTATATCGGGAATCTTTCAGTCGCCAGAGCCTCGTCGGTGCAAACAGGGTGCACCACGTGAAGGAGAGGTTGACATTTGGTTGGAAAAGGCTATTATAGCCTCTCCCAAACCCTTACACCCTGCTAATGTTGCTGCTCGAAAATCGAACATATACCATACGCACGTTAATACATACCACAGATATAACAATATACCTGGTATGTGTCTGTTTATTCCGGCATTACGCAGAAAATACAGATTTTGAGTGAATTTTCCGAATTTGAAAGCTTGGGATCAAAATTTAACGTATGTCTTAAGACGTTACGACACATTTATTTTACGGATACGGATTACCTGAAAATTGCTGAGTTTTCACAGTATCAACCATTAGGTTTGTCTCAATATGCTTCCTCATCTACAGCTGGAGCTGAAAATTTTCTCATGATGCGTCTTCATATGGCGCTGGAGCTCAAAATTAAAATCTGTTCCGTTCTCTACAGTTAAACATCGAATATTTAGAATTATATCTCAAGTATTGAGAACTAAGCGAGATACGAAGAAAATATTTAATTATGTTTTTTCTCAAGGAGTTATAAATTTCGACACCATGGTTAAGAAACTGCATTACTAAACAACGCTAGATTATTTTCGAAACTCACATTTGATTCAGTTGCGAAGTGAATGGGTATACTTTTTGCTTGAAATACCAAATACTTTAACTCCGCGGATTCAGAATCCAGAATAATATTATCGTAAATAACTGATTTTATTGTGAACAGAAGACTAATGCTGATGGCGAGAGACTTTGTAGTTGTGCTGCCAGAGATGGTGTAGAAAGAAAATCTCTGTTGTTTTATCGTTATTAGTTTCTTGCATTCAATACAGTCATCTACGGCGTTTAAAAATTAAATCTTCCGAATCAAAGGAAATAATATTTCAAGTTTTGTTTAGCATGGAATATGCAACTTATGTTTTGATGCTTTCATTAAAAGCTATGGTCAGAGTTGCATTTTAAGTGCAGAGGATGCCACATCTAGTGACTCCATCTTTAGTATCTGTCACCACACGTTAAAAATATCATTTAATGCTCCAGCGTTATGCAATGTAGAAGCATAAGATATACCAATCAACTGAGTTGAGATTCTAAGCGTTTAAACGGTGAAACTCCATCTAAATCTGCTCTGTATTTTGTGAGTTTTTCTAATTCAAATTTATCCGGTTTTTGTTTTGTAGATATAGATAGAAGATAGAGAATGTCTCTTTTACCAGTTGCTTTGCGCAATCTTCCCTCTCGTCTTCAAGATTTAATTTCACTTCCTCTAGAGATACCTCTCATAAAATTGTGCATAAGGCTGTCCTCACTGTACTGAATAAACAAGCAACACTACTGGAGCGATAACAATTTAAATTTCTCGCTAACGTTACGCACTCTGACTATATTCACCCTTCTTATCCACGCAAACATATCTTCCAGAAGTGATAAAGAACAATTTAAATCAATGTTCTGGGGAATCGTTTCTAATGACTAACGGAGTTAACTGACCAACACCACACTACAACTCGTCTATCATTTTATACACATAAGTCCAGAACACTTAATCTCAGACAATATTCTGTACCCCCAACGAAACAAACTACTACTTGTTTGAACTTAGGTTTCCAAACTGGTTCCCAAACTTTTAGGGAGTTGTCTGGTGGCTCAAGTTTTAAGGCATCTGACGAGGTTGAAAGCTCCACGGCTCATATAGCAGTCTTGCTGGGGATTTTCATAGGCACGTAACCCGATCTCTACCGGTGGCAAGCTTGCTGTGTATTATGAAGTATGCTAGAATGCTTCCATTGTTCGGATTCCCCATTCCCTAAACAATGTAGGCTACAATAGGGGTGAATTGTGCAGCAGATAGGAAACCCTGTCGCCAAATCATTATGATCACACGAATTTACTTTTTTTGTTTTGTTTTTTAATTTTTTATGGCATGCAGCAAGTAAGGCAATACAGCCAGCTCAGTATGGTTATCATGATTCTTCCATTATATCACTTTCTCAAGTTGGTAGTAGTAGCTTTTATGTGTGGACACCACAGGAAGGACACGACATTGACACACACAACACTTAAACACCCCTGCCCTCGGCCGGAGTCGAACCGGCGACCTCCGGCACGCGAGGCCAGTACTCTAGCCCCTACGCTACCATGGTCGGCACGGATTTACTTTGTCTTTTAGCGATCAACACTCATTCCCGAAAATAACAGGTGAATTAAGCTTTAATGTAAGTCGATATTAACTTCCAGTAAAGACTTAGGTCCGCTCCCTCACAATACTTCAGGACCGACTACATACCATCTCTGACTGCTCAGTGACGTAGGGCTGTCGTCACATATGCTCACCACTATGTATACTTTTTTTTTAAATCTCCCAATCTGGTGTAACTTTGAGTCGTGGCTATTGGATATGGCTTGCACACAGAAGTCGTCTTGTGCAACATTTTCACGCGCTAATAGTCCTGACGCAAAATACTCAAATAAGACACTAAAATAAGTCCAAGAAATTTTACAACTCCATCGAAAAATTTTACTAAAATAACACATGGTGTAGAAGCAACTTACACTATAGAGAACAAATATTTGAGGGCGTAGTTTGTACTGTGTATAAAATGAATGGAGTCCACCGTAGGAGAGGAACCCCAGGCGCGCCAGAGCATTTCAATTTGCACGCCACCAGCAGCGGCCTGGAATATGCTAGCTCAAAAACCTCTACAAAGGTCTCATGGAGGTTTATTACTTTTGATTATAATTTAAAAAATCATCTGCAAAGTTCTCATTAATGGTTTTTACTTTTTGATTGTAATTAAAATGTGTTACTTATATCATCTTTGTTATATTTAAATATCTATTATAACTACAGGCACGTAGTATATAGAACGAAGGCTAGCTCAAAAACAAACTTGTGGCCCGCAGGCTAACTTAGAAAGAAAGTTGTGGCCCATCTTCAAAATTAGTTGGGAAACCTTGGTGTATAGTGTTGCCTGAAACTGTTTGAAGAAATCATGATTTGAAATACTAATCGTTGACATTCTGTTTCCTCAGACAAGTATAATATTTCGGTTTAGACCCTTATTCATGTGATAGGGAATGAGCAATTTGGTTCGAGAGATGTGCACACGCCGAAGTTTAAACCATAACTTGCTAGACAACGGAAGACGAAACACTATGATGAGTGATATAAATATATATATATATATATATATATATATATATATATATATATATATATATATATATATATATATATATATGGTAAAATGAATACATATAACAAAAGTGTACAGTGTGTTAAAGAAAATAAAAAATAATTTTTGAGGAAATTTTTTAAAATTATTACTGGTTAAATAATAGTAATGATTGTACTAATACTAATTATAATAATAGTGAGTGATGGGTTAAATGTTAGGATTTTTTCGATGGTTGAGGTCAGGGGGATGTCTGGTATTATGAATATTTTGGTATGCAAGTTTCCATCTGTGAAGTTCTAATGCGGCGGTGGTTTCGGGAAAAACTCTGCGCACACAGTGAAGCAGTCATTGAGGTTGTTAGAATCTCATTTGTGCCATTTTCTCTTCTCTGAACTATTGTATCCGACATTCATTGGTCAGTTCCTTCTATCTCTATATTAAAGCTAATAGGTTTGCGAGAGCTGAGGTTGTTCTACACCACACTATTCTTTTTGGCCCAATGGCAAAATTAGCTGAAGAGAAACCTTTTAATTTTTGGTCCCCAAAGGGTTGTGGAGACTGAAGAGTCCATGAATTAACTGTGAAGGCGCACTTTTATAATGTTTTGAGTCTGTGGCAGTTCACTGCAGTCCTGGCACTCGGTCCTGCATGTCTCACTCCAAACACGCCGCTGCGTACAATCCAGAGATCATATTAAGTGGCTCACTGCCTGACAAGGTGGTATCCACCTTAAACATACACCCGCAAGAGTTGTTTGACCCGGTAGTAAACACTAACAGCACGAGGGGAAGAAATGTACACTTGGAACACAAGTTGCAGTCGATAACAACTCCAAACTCTGACATCAGACAGCTGGGCAACTCTTTGAGATTTCTTGGCCACAAATGCGATACGTATCAATGGCACGTGTATTTTTATGTATTTTAACCAAAACAGCAAGCAAGAGTTTTTTTTTCATCCATTTTACTTTAATGAAGGCACCACTAAGTTATGAGTATCAGAAGTCCTGGTCCTGTATAGTCCTTCCTCTGTGAAATCATATGATAAAAGGGAAATATTAACTTTATTGACTATATTTATTCACTTTAGATTTGTTTCCATAAATTAGTGACTCGAGATAAGCAAGGTATGGCTAAAGTATCTTGGCGATATGCGCAATATTTTTTGTTTTTGTTAATAGTTTACAAAAAGTACACAACTAGTTCCAATTTTGATTTTGAGGAGAGACACGATGCACTCTGGTAGAGAAATGAGCTACCTTGAGGCAGTGTCGGAGCGGATTCGGTCTAATTTAGTAACTGGTGGAGTGCAACTTGAGTCTATTAGCGGCCTCCTGGAAGCATGCTTCGAGCGATGACCTGAGTGCTGTTTAAAAGGCCATTAATCCCGGTAGCGAGGTGAGGCGCGATGGTCGGCGTCCGATAGGCGCGCGGCGCAGTGCATTATATCAAGAGCCGCGGCCCCGGAAGTCGGCGAAAAATACACACCGGGCAGCGCGAGCAGATACCATCTGCCGCGCTGAAATAAAGACGGCGGGGCAGCGCCGCGCGGGAGGCGTGGCTGCCCCTGCACGCACCACGACCACTCACTCAACTCCCGCCTGCTCAAACGAGTGCGCGGATACATCTCACGCAGCCGCGTTCACTCTGTCACGTACAACCTTTGGCAAACTGGTTTTCAGTCTAATTTCGAGTGTTTTTATTGCTCCGACAAGGATTCTTAATCGGATCATTCTTTGGTATGTATTTTTAATTCCTTCATTTGCCTTTTAGCTTCTCTTCTGTGGAGAATTTTAAACACTTCTTATTAATTTTTTTGCTCGGCGTTATAAATACTGGCGCATCCGTATTACATCGAGGCTCATGGTGTGAGGGGTGACGCTAGTGCCTGGTATCCTGGAGCACACGTGTTCGACTAGCCGTCCGGCCATCCGTAATTCGGTTTTCCATTGTTTTCCGAAACCACCTCACGTGAATGCCGGAATGGATCCTTCAACTAGCCCTGGCCGAATTCCTTCCTGTTCTTAGTCCCTCCACTTTCGATCCTCAACTCTTGACGTCGACGAGTCGTAAAATCCGAAGCAAAAAGACAACAAATTTTACTGTTCGTTACAAGAAGACTTTTTCTATTGGATGTGTTGGGTTCTATACACTCGTTTGGTTTTCTTTGTCGCACCTGTATCTCCCTGGGTAACGGTTTAGTATTCATAATGAGCTCCGATTTTTCAAAGGAGATGTGCAAGTCTGCCTTTGCCATTTGTGTTTTAAGATGACAGATTCGTTTTGTGGTTGCACCTGGGGAATATGAAAAATATCGCAAGATGGTCTGCAAAAGCTAGAAAATCAATCTAAACGTTCATATTTCTGTAGCTCAGAGTGACACCATTAATTGCTCAGCACTTCGCGTCACTCTAAGATGATTTTATTGACTGCTCCTCTGAAGATTAGAGGTGAGAGACCATCTCCTTACCTGACTTATTTCGAATACAACTAAAATTTTATTATTATTCATCTAAAACACTCACGATAAAGCACTCAAAACTGTCTTGAATAACACTTACATAAGAGAAAAGGATATTCCGTAACAAGTAACTGTAGCCATAAATAGCAAGCATGTATTATACAATACAGTAACAACGCTTTCTTAATAACTGTCATATATTCGATTCATGAAACTGTTGTGGTCTTTTGTGTATCTATAAAGGCGGATGGACGGGCTTATAACCCGCTGACAGTCAATAATCAAGGCTGTTGGTAACATCGCACAGAATAAACTACTGCACAGTATACTTAAAGGAACTTCTAGTACGCCAGTATTTTATTCGTTCAATAATAATTAATTGTTATGGTACGAATTCCTAAGATGTATTGCATATTTGTGGTGACTAACTAGTCGGATTATAATGTTATTCATCTTTGTGTTTAATTTATACTGAATCACCATCTGAATCATCAGTCCAGGTAACATTTTTCCACATTTGTAGATTCCAGTGGCGATGTTCCCGCGTAATGCCACAAGACAGAATGTTAAAAAACTAGAAGCAGGAACTGTAAGAGATAATTTTAAGTAGTCGATAAGGCATAGAATTGAGAACTTCAAATTTGAGATAGCGAGAGTCAGCCAGGCAATGTATTTCATTTTTAAGAATTTAATACTGGCAGCTAGTGAAGCTTAGAGGCCAGTCAGCCTCTTCCCGCCATCTCCGTTGGCACAGAGAAGATTTTGCCCGCCACCAACCCCGAAAAGGCGTCTTTTGGGAGGGTTAATATCTGTGGGAGCCAAAGTATTCTTCCATTTGGTAGGGATTGTACACACGGCAACTGGGAAGTTAGGAAGTCAATTTTGGCAGTGCACCTCCCAAAAAGACATCAGACAATCCAAGTTACAGTTACCCAAAGAGTATTTAAGGCCCACGGGGATACAATGGGGTCCTCAGTTTGGCTCAGCGTGATTGATTGTGGTGACTACCTGCACCGCTGCCCAGTATGATGTAGGTCCATTTATATTTCTCTCTCTCTCTTTGTGTACATCCGCCACATCTGGTTACGGAGTGAAGTAAATTAAAACATTAAAAGGAAGTTAATAATTGCCTTGTGTTACTATCATGCTGAGTTGCTGAAATTTAGTGTCGCTACCGGGAGAACTGCATGGACTTGTTTAGTTGCTTACATGTCAACAGTGGCTTAGCTAGGTTAACAAAGGCCCCGGTGCAAAAAAATATTTTGGGCCCTCAGGTCAGATTTTTTTTTTTAGCTCTACAGAGTCTTATGAGATTTAGCTGCACTTGGAGGCTCCCTGAGCTTGGGGGCCCCGGTGCACAGCACCGTCTAGCCCTTCTATAGCTACGCCCTTGCATGTCAATCTTATGTGCAGACAAATTGGTTACTTGACAATTTTACTAACTTGCTTGATTGAATCCGAGTTCTCATTTCGAGTGTAGACCTTTGCATCAATGTGTTTAAGAAAGCACAACATAATTTAATTTTATGTGGTCATTATCTATCCACGTATTTTATTTTTGTAATTGTTCCTGTCCCCTACTACTTTACCATTGCTAAAAGTGAATACGGGCAATTTCCGGTAAAGAGAGGTCCGATAATAAATAAATTAGCCCAGAATTATTAAAGGTGAGGGGGGGGGGGTCGTAAGGTTACACCGCTCCTATATAAAACATTTCACTCTGTATTGTGCGGTTAGTAGACGTACTTGGATGACGGTTTCTTTACCGCATAGCGAGGGATGGTGTGTTACCACCGTTTAGTTGGAGAGAGATCTGTTTCACTGCGACTTGCCTACAAAATGGAACAATGCGAGCTATTTATTCATATTCAGAAATTTCTACATGTGCTTTATATTGTGTTTCTTCCTTGCAGTAGAGAATAAAGATTTTTTAAATATGGCTGTTTAGTTATAACTCTTGTCTCCCTTTAATTTTAAAAACCTCTAGTAATTTTGAAAGCCCAGTGATTGCTTCATACTGGTTCGATCCCCTCTCTGGCCTTTCAGACTACAAATTACCATAGTTTCATAAAGTCACTCCAGTACAGTTCCTTCAAAACGTCAGAGGAGAAGCTAAGCGACGTTGCCTAAAAATTCTGAAATCGACATTCTCTAACTATATTTTTCAATCAATATCAAAGTTCATAACCTTTTCTAATAGGAAGACTGGAAGTAATTTCCTTGGTTTCCCCAAATCACTCCAGGCGAATGCCGGGATGCTTCCTTCAAAAGGCCATGGACGAATTCCTTCCAGTTCCTTGTCCCCAATCTCATCCCACCTCTAATAACCTCGATGCCGAAGAGGCGTCAAGCCAAAAGTAAAAAAATAAAATAAATGGAAGTAACTGTATCCATCAGTGTGAGAATCGGATAAGTTCGTGTCCACATTTGTCAAGTTATTCTGAGTATGGAATTTTTATTTTTGAGGGCTCATCTGGTGATGGCAACAACATTCGCTGAAGTGATCACGATACGCAGTTCTTCAATCGTGATATGGCTGTTCGGCACGCATGTGCGGTCGCGATTTGGAGTGGTCTAGAAAAACTGATGTGCAGGAGCTCCGAATAGGAAAGGGCCTTGTCTCGCCTTGTGTCTGGCTCGGGAAATCATCGAAATTCGATTGAGTACAAAAGTATACAATCCCGAAATTTTTACATCGAGAGCTCATGTAGAGCCCTTACTTGACAAATCAACAAGAGCTCTTCTTTAGAAGCCTGTGCTTAGACTACTGTTGTGGAATAATTAAAAAGTCTCCGCGGTGGCGAGCGGGTCGCCTTGTTAGCGCCGCCCGTGGCCGGTAAGCCGCTTACCTAGCGGCAGGCGGGCACAACTTCCTGTGCCGGTACCCATTACCAGCGCCGCCCCGGACAGAGAAAAGATATGGCTGCCCGCTCCCGCCATTGTTACTCGTGCTAGCCGCCCTTCAAACTTTAGTTTCAGTTGAAATTCATCGGCAGAAATAAATTAATCCCATTTTGAAATGCAACTACTGTACATTAATTCTCCGCCGGAGTTTGCTATTCTCGTTTAGTATATATGATGGTTTCTCTTGCGCCGCCTTTAATGCGCTCCTTCACGGGTTCACTCAAAGGTTATGGCAAATTCCCGAAATTACATTGTCTCCAGTGACCAAGCTCACATATTACAACAAAACAGAGTTTCTACAGAGAAAATGTTTATCACATCAGTACGAAGCGAATAGCCCGATATATCAAAAGAAAGAAAAAAGGATATACAAGCATTTTATAAATTTCAAAGTTGGCGCTGGTGAATTTCAATATTTTGTTGTGTGGCAGACGGGAAAAAAATACTATTTATAATTATGAACCGAATGCTTGAGGTCCCATCTGCAATAAAGGAAAATGTCGTGATCGGATCCAGCAAACAGTGCGCTAGAGATACATGGAGGCAAATCCTCTGCAGCGCTAAGGGTTGAGATGACAGTGGGGCGGTTCAGTCCCGAGGAGCCGTTTCAGATGTTTGCAGTCAGCGGGGATTGAATCCCTGTCGTCTGAGCCGTAGTCAGCCACTGCAGCATCTGGGAATTGCGGCCACTCGTCTGTTATAATTACAGATTTTATTTTCTTTCAGTCCTAACCGGACACTTCATTTTATTAGACTAAATTATGACAAGATTAATATAAATTTTGCCATCGAAAAAAAATGAGGCACTGGACTTAAGATGTCTGGCGCGTATTTTTGTCACCAGTTTAACCAATTTTGCTTAGTCAGACTGAAAGATAAAAACATTCAGCGACGTTCGATCATCAACAGAATTTAATATATTCCTTTAGTTGAACGATGATCATATGAAAGGAGTACCACTGAAATAAAAATCAATATGATGCTTAAAGAATTATTGACCTTCACATTACAAAATATCTGTCCTCCAAAACTCATAAGATATGAATAGTTTCGGATTTGCCTCCCAACAGCTCACGGTAGAACTCCGGGTAACGTTATTATTGTCAGTACTCGCTGCGAACTGTGATTACATTGTGGCCTTCAATCGGTTCCAGAAGCAACAGTGAATAAACATGGCTCTTTAGCCACAATGGCGTATTGTGTAAATATTTGCTATACGGTGTGGAAAGCAACACATTCCAGAAAGCATTCACTGTCAGTCCGAAATGCCTGAGACGTCCACACAAAGCATACCACAGCATCAACGAAGCGTCCTTCACGATGCTATCTGTTAACTGACAAACGTGCTACTAAATACTGAGCCTATACGAATCCTTCCTCTACCCTTTCAGGATAGTCAAACAACTGCTCGATGGAGGACAGGGTAAGCGCTTTATCGTTTAAAAGAGTTTTGGTGGTGACTGCTGATGAAGAATGTGTAGATTGAAAGAGTCACTAATCCGCCAAGGCACGCGAGTGTGTTTCCAGTAGAGACTGAAATTGTTTTTTTTTCTTTGGGTTGACCAGAGAGTCCCTCCCTCAAAAAAACTTTTTCGCTGATAAGTTTCGCACCATTAAAATTGTTGGTGCTGATTACGATAACCTGCAACTAGAATGTGACCGCATCGAAACACGCAGCGGAAGTGGATAAGAAACATGAAGTAACATTTCACACTGCGAAGCTCAGGTGTTTGTGGTTGAAAATTGCGTGTCGCGCATGAGGAACGAGATCGTCCATAAACTACGTGGCTCGGTCGCAGGCTAACATTTTTCTGTAATCCGCTCGACGAAATTTCATGCTAACCATCAACGCTCTTTAATTTGACCCATGTCTTAAATTTTAAATGTTTTGTATCGTCTGGCACTTTGAACGGTACCATGTGTAAATCAATCAGATACTCTGGAATTGTATTGAATAAGTTGCAACCACTGTTTTTATACCAGATATCAGTCCATTTCAACTAAAGCGTTTGGAAGGAACAATTCAGTTATTATCAGGGAATGCTTAAAGTAAAATCATTTTTGATTTATGTTAAACAACATTTTCCCCTTTCACTTGCCTTTTTAGAGTTATCCTGCAAATTTCGGAACACAAGAAAAAAGCAACAAAATAGGTTCATGCTTTCTCGCAGGCGTGGGGTTACGCCGCTTCCACCCACCTAAAGAAGCTGCAGCTACTGCAAAACAGGGCGCTGAAAAGAGCCCTGCACCTGCCCCATCGCTTCCCGACGGCGGATCTACATGCGCTGGCCAAAAAAACCCCTACTACGAGACAGACTCAGGACAGCAGCCCACCGGTCCTACCAGAAGGCAGCCACATCACAAAATGAGCTGATCAACAAGATCGGCGACTACGACTACAGACACCCGAGGCCGAAAGCAATGATTACTTAATAATAATAATAATAATAATAATAATAATAATAAATAAAATAAAAAATTAATAAATCAAATAAAAACCCCTACACACTGCAAAAACTCTGCTGAGCAGCAGGTAATGATAAACTGTCAACAGAAATGTCAACCTGTCCAAAATACAGGGTGTCCAGAAAAGGACTCCCTGATTTCAAAATTAAATATCTCGAAAACAAAGATCGATAGAGGAATGCAGTAAACGGTATGTTTATTGTGACAGCTGTAAGAAGTGTATACAGCAGTGTGAAATAATAGTTACAAAAGCTGCTAACAGATGGCGCTGTAATCGCCATACGTAATGCCTAAATAGTGATCCGAAGCTCAGGGCGATCAGTTCCACCATTGAAACGTGAAACATTTTGAAAACATTGTGATGTGATTGTTTGCAAAGATTGTTTTCATACGATTATTTCACTTATGTATGCTGATATGAGCTGTACAGCGTACAGCGCCATCTGTTAGCAGCTTTTGTAACTATTATTTCACACTGCTGTATACACTTCTTACAGCTGTCACAATAAACATACCGTTTACTGCATTCCTCTATCGATCTTTGTTTTCGAGATATTTAATTTTGAAATCAGGGAGTCCTTTTCTGGACACCCTGTAAAATGTAGGGGCAGATTTCACCAATAGAGCCAACGCCGTAGGCGTTGGCAGAAGCTGCGCTTCTCGTCGAGCTATCTCAGTATCTGTGGGTCAGCCGGCCAGTGCAGATGTCTCCACACCTGATGAAGACGGCGGAGCTAGTCGTCGAAATATCGTGTTTCCACAACACAATCCGGCGGTACACCCGTGAAGACTTCATTGCATCAGAAATTTTGTTTGCCTTCTCTCAGTCGCAGCAAACATTTACATTTATGCTTACTTTATAGGCGATACCATAGAAGTTCAGGCAAAACTCTCAGATCTCCTTGACTGTTTCTTAAAGCATTAAGCTTCTCTACGATTCATCGACAGCCATTAGACCTTCCACGATTACAAGGAAATTAATGGGGCAACTGTCAAACTGACTAAGTTGGTGTGACCTGAAGTCCAACCTTGGAATAGTCTACCTTTACCAGCGTGGCTTGATTTTTCGTGTTATAGTAAGGTGTAACTATAATCAACTCTCCTTGGCTCAGTTAGTTTCGGCGCCGTTATTGGTGTCTGGCACTGACACGGGGCTGGCTGGCTTGAGTCCTTGTGGTGGAAAAAATAATAATACAGTAATCAGGACTAGGCCGATAGGGTAGGGACGGTGTGTTACACTGTTGGCTAATGACACATTGTACACCAAAGTTTTGGATTAAACCCCAAATCTTTCCGTATTGAGCAAGGACGACGCTGTTGATGGTAATTTTTTTATTTTATTTTGATGATGTTGACAGTAAGCCTGTTGGTCCGCTAGTTACTGGGTTCCACCCTTTGGCTTCTTTCATCACTTATTCACACCACAAACAACACTCTACACTGGACAAGCACGCTATCACACTTACCCACACTTGCAACACCAGATAGGAAAAATGTTAACAAGCTACGACCGGACACGGGTAAGGCGTTGATACAAGAAGAAGTATAAGCAACAGTCGGTTACCTATTATCACAACTCATTTTATGTAAGTATTCTATCAGTCACTAAGTTCGCGATTTAGGGTTCACTACACAGTTACTTTCCATGAGTACCTTTTCATCTGGCATTATCGAGGAAACGAAGTAGGAAAGTAAAACTTTTGATAAAGAGTGAAGTATCATGTGGTAATTACAAGAAATTGTAACGAAATTAAGGGACGTCATCGTCTTTAGAGTATCTGTTGTGAGGGAGGTGCCTGGGCAGGCCAGCCGCTGTGACGTATTAGCGGTCGCAGCAGCCACTTGCGAGATTACAGCTGAAGGCTCTCGTCAATAACGGAGCGAGCGCCGGCTGTCGGGTGGAGGTGCAGTTTTTCTTTGGGGCCAAATCAGGGCGGGCGGGCGGGCTGGTGTCCATTTGTCATAGCTCTCCCACAGGTCCGCAGATTTGTCTCCGGCCAGCGCACGAATTCCCCGCGGCACACCTCTCCACCGCGGCCACATAAATCAACGTCCAGCCCCGCACAACAGCGCCTCTCACCCACACACGGCCAGTCTCACAATCACATATCTCTACTACCAACGAATCGCATTTTTACTCTTATTTCCTGAGTCTGGATATTCGTGGATGTTACTGTACACTCCTTGTGAGATTTATTGACGACAAATCAGGCTAATCCATACTTGAAATTAAAAAAAAATACAACGTATATAAGATGGGGACGTTGTGAGGAAACATAATCCCCTCACACCTAAAATGTATTGTTTTAGTATTCCTTTATCTTTCTTTTTCCATTTGTTGTTTGTGTTCTATATTTAACATTGTGCTGGTGATTTAAGTTTGATGATAAGCATTGTAAATGATTGTATTTAGGATATCGAAACAGTTTGTATGAAATTATCTTTGAAGTAATCTGTGAGCGGACTGAGAGTATTCTTTGATCAGTCCAGGGGTAGAAATGATGGGGAGCGGAGACATGAATTGGTGTTCCTCGCTCGAATAGTAATTGTGTTATTAATCGAGATAGTAAGAGAGAATATTGAGTTTTTAATGATTTGTTGAAAGTGTAATTTGTGAAGCAAATGATGAGTGAAATATATAGAAAAGTGAAATGAAGTTCTCCTTAGTATGTTGTTTCAATCATACAGACCAATTAAGGAACAGAAACTGCACGACAATATTCCATGGATTCTGTGATGAGTAATATCCACCCGAGGTAAATCCAAGAAGCATAGAAAGGTCAGTTTCTTACTACATGGATGGATTTTTCAAAGTTTCGGTCTGGTTTCAGTTTTCAGCTGGGCTACAGCCTAATTAATCATGGGCAATAGCTGCTAACATCAACTATGCATTTAATAAGGAGTTTTAAATGTGTCAAGATCATGTTATCGAACAGCCAGTCTTTGTAAACCGATATTTTTAGTTCAAAATGCCAATTCTTTTAAATATTTAATTACTACCTCGTTTTAGGGTAAATGGTTTAATTTACATTTAGGATTCGTTAGTAAGCAAGTAATTGTCAACATCTGGGAATATGTATCAGGTTAGAGCAAAATCAAGCTATTAGTTGTTTTTATAGAGTTCTCTCTTACCCACAATGCTGAAAACTGATAGCGACCTATATATATTTCTCATAATAAAGACATTTTTACACAGTTTATCTCACAAATAACTGGGTCATGCGGAAAACAACTTCGGTATTTTAGTGTTTAAAGTGTATTACAAAAAATTCTGATAAAGAGTGTTATAAAATGTTTTTAACATGTTACTTTCGGCGTTACTAGTGTCCAAGGAAATGAGCTCGGCCCTGGGAGAAACTGAGCTTCATTGCTAATCTAGCGAATGATAAATGAGGGGTTTATTATATAATAACTAGTTTTGACAGTGATGATTGACGAAATAGATATAATCTTAAGATAATTTCTTACACTCACACAAGCTTATCACCAGACAGTACTAAATTTTAGTCAATAATCAACAGATTATAGCGATATTAGAATTACAGGAAAGTAGAAACATCCAGCAACTGTACAAATTTGCATAAAGCGTTACTTCATAGTTCAGTTACATTGTTTTTCAAGCTCGCCGGTGATAATTAAAAGTCATATGGTTTGATAATACATTGATATGTGAGTGCTTTCCTAGGAACAAGAAAACTGCTTAAGCATGGTTTCACATGGAAACTGTTTTATTGAATTACTAATTGATTTTACGGTTTAGACTGTGAGGGAATCTGAATATTATATTAGCTGCTTCTTCTTTTGGTCGTGGCAGAATATAAGTATTGCAGAGTGCTTATGGCAGCAACTCCACTTACCGTTTGTGAAAACTGCAACTTGCGGATGGAATGATCTGAATCATACCACGGTACAGAGCCGTCAAACGAAGTAGGAAATTGCCAGCAAGTGCCGCTATGCCTCGTCGATGTGTAAAGGACGTGAGTGAATTCGAACGTGGCAGAATGGCTGGTCTCCAGGACATGTGTTTGTCGATGGCATGGGTGTTTAGTGTTATGTCTGTGAATGTCTTGTCCGTGTTGTAGTGTCCTTTTGTCAATACTTGATAGCAACAAATCACATTGAGCTGACTGTATGGCCCAGTAGCCGAACGCCATTTTTTTTATTTTAAATCTCCTCAGACTGCAATAGGCACGTGGATGCCGTCACTGACGTGCTGAGTGGAAAAATGTAGTGTTTCCGGCGATTCCCGCTTCAGCTTCTCCCTCAGTAGGTGGTAGACGCTACCGTGCTAAACGCAATCGGGCAGACTGAGTTTCCGAGCAGCCTAACGGTCAAATGCCAAGTGTGATGGTTTGGGGCGCCAATAGCTATATATAAAAAGGGTGCTGCGGCTTCCCTGGTCTGCACGTTTGCTTGACATATCGCTCATATAACATGTGTGAGATATGGCCAGTCAGTAACTTGTTCATTTTGTACTCCTGCGATCACTGTGGATGCTACAAACCGCGCGTCAGTATGTTCTCCAGCAGCGTATTCCATGGCATGTCGTCTACTAGAGGTTCTGATTGCAGAGCGTGGTGGCTTCGAATCGCAAAATAAATCCCCACCGTCAAATTCCATGTGCAGTACTGTAATTTAAATCAGTTGAGTATTGTCACGTCCCTAATCTGTGGAATAAATTTCATATGACGCATAAATTTACCAAATTTTTACGCAATCACTGATCAAAAATAATTCACTTCGAAAGTTTTTTTTTTTCTATTTCCCTCTGCACATTTTTTCATGTTCTGTAACCAGTCAAAATAATGACAATGACTCGAAACGTCTCCGTAACCCAGACCCCTTGCTTTATTTTTAATTTCAGGTAAGTGAGTCAGCTGAATGAAAACATTTTCCAACTTCGTGTTTACGTTCAGAAAGAAAAGATTCATCTACATCTATATCCATACTCTGCATATCACAAACATTGTGGGTGGCAGAGGGTGCTAAGCATCAATCCTAAACCCGCGCATTCAAATCCCAAATGGTACGAGGAAAGAAGGAATACATAAAAGCATCAGTACGGCATCTTATTTCTCTAATCTTATCCCTCCGGTCATTGCGACCTAAATAGGTTGGCGGAAGAAGTATTTCATTGCACTCGAAATTTAAATTTTTTCGCACATTCTAAAATAAATTCTAACGCAAGCTACGTCGTCTATCTTCCAAACTATCCCAGCCCAATCTATGTATCAATTCTGTGACGCTTTCATAAAGGCTGTAGCAACCAGTCACAAATCGAGTAAATAACTTTATTTGGGAAAGTGTTTAGTAAGAATATAAGGTTAACGGTGATGAACATTGACAGCTTAAAGCTAATAAGAACTTGTTTAATCTATGCTGAATACTACGTGACACAGTGACCACTTATCTTTCATATCTGAACTTACACGGAAGTTAGACAATAGTACACAAAGCTGTTACTAATGTAAAATAACTTCCTTCTTGTCCAACACGTGAATGATTCTACAGATCCTAAAAATTGATCTGTTGTAGTCGCAGTTCTGTCAATTAAATGGTCGCTTGAAAGACGTGGCTCATTGATCGTGTCAGAAAGAGGCACTACAATGTAGTGTTTGGTCAGTCGCTGGTGACGAAGCAAGACAAAGTTGCTGGCACATGTCTTGCGTCTTTTGCCATCCAGGCATTTGAAGTGTTAAAGATAGCTAATGTAATCGAAATTCTGGCTGTCTTGTAGCCTCTCATGCAAGCAACCTCCAAGGTAACCAGCCTCGTCTTTAGAATGGATACAGTATGAGTGGAGCATGGGTGAATTCTGTCACTTCATTTTTATCTTAACGAGTTCGATGCACTTACGCGCCACTATAGTAATTAATTTATAATTACATATACCATATTGGCTAAACGTTTGCGATAAAACAGAAAATAATTTAGCATTCTTATTGAAATAAACGAAGTGCGAAGAAGATTAAAATAGTTTATTACCTCAAAATATCTATTTCCCATGGAGAAAATGAGAAGAGGAATGGTCCATAGTTTTAATACAGGGAAAAATGCCCTGTGGAAAAAGAAAAGTCAACAGATCCTATTAAACCCTCGATACCAGTAAGTTTTAGTTTAGTAACGTTTAATTTACTAACTAATCATGTAGGTATAAATTCTCTCTGACACCACCATGAAATGCAGCCACGATAGAAAATCTGCCGCCGCAAACAGTTGGATCATCCTACGAACAAACTCATTTGTTTAAACAAAATTATTTCTACCATTTGTAATCTGACATATAATTTGATAAAAAAGAGTTTCTCATACGACTAAATTTCATAATTAGATATAACTTCATTTACCAATCAAGATAGAAGTTACACGACTAATTCAATTTAATACATACACACTAAAATATAACAAAAGGTAATTGTAACATTAGGTTTGAGGAGAAAATCAAGCAATTTGTTTGTGTTAAGAAAATCACTTAAGCAGGAATCGAAATATTCAACTAAAAAAACTTAGCTCTGTGACATTCTTCTTAACAATGTCAAGCTATATTGATATAAAACATGAAATCTGGCTTACTTTACATTTTTATCATTTGCACCTTTTTACAATACATCATTTTTGGTACATTGTCTACAACCGTAAATGAATTACACCAGATAAACGTCTTGTAATGAGTGTGTGATACATAAACACAGAAGCATTGTTCTTAAGAATGTTTTGAATCCCGAAAATCTGCAAGAAAATATAATTCTCCTTTAACTACGCAGAGAGATTTCTGCAGGTATCTGAAGGAAATTCCTTCTATAAAATACAACAACAACAATAATAATAATAATAATAATAATAAAATCCTAAGTGTAAGTATTTTGACCTCATTTTAATTTGCAAGTAAGTTTTTATCTTTGACTTGGGAAAGAGAATATAGCTGTGAAAGGAACGGAGGGGAATGTAAATCACTTATAACGATGGTGATTGGTTGTTAGAAAATTATGTTCAATATGTATACCAGAAACGAAACCAATACTAATAAAATGTTACTTTGTTCTTCGTGTCTGTAGTGTGGTGACGTCACGTGTCTGGGCGTCTTCGGCGATACAGTAACGGCCAGAGATGCTATCGCTCTCCGTCTATAGATAACGCTAAGTTACGTTTTTTGGGTTCTGTAATTGTTGAATGTGTTTCAATTTGCAAACCAACCATTAGTAAACTTATGAATTTTGTTTAAATTCATATATTAATTATTCATTGCTTTTTTACTTATTTGTATTAGGTCGAAGAAGAAATAAACATGCACATTGCTCAAAATCCACCTTATGCGAGTTATTTGTTAGTAACTTCTTCTAGTTAACCAACTGCAAAGAAATTATTTTCCAGAAGACTGAAAGGAAAGTATTTCCTCTAAATTTTCATATTATTTATTAGTTTTTGTTCATTTATATTAGTTCTATATAGATGTTTTATTGTTCGATCACTGTTACATTAAGCTAAGAGATATGGGACGAAGTATCAATTTCGAGCAGAAATATTAGTATTCGTTGTTACAGAAGATGCTGTGAGTTGCTTGTTTTTTTTTTTTTAATAAAATAAATTGCTTTCACGAGCGCCATTTTACTCAAGTTATTACTTCATGCAGAAGAAACTCGTTCTACACTTATTGCGATCTATGTGCGTGAACCAGTATTGGAACCAATATTATGCTGTATAATGAAAGTTCTTAAGATTTATTTTTAATTTGCTTTGCTTTCATTGACGCCAAATTATCAATATTTCAACTACATGTTAGCAATTCCAACTATGGAGGCCATTCTAACATTATTAGTAGATATCTGAACGAAAAAGAAAAATTTACGCCATAGTACTGTTGTCATTATTTTAGTTTTTCTATCGCGATATAAACTAATGCCGAAATATGTAAATTACAAAATTAAGTTGATTATATCTAGATCAACTGCGAATGAATGTATTGCCAGGACAGTAGGTTCAACCCGTTATTTTTAACGGGGATAGAACCTACGAGTTCTTATGTAATATCCTGATTTCTGTCCGGACTTCTTCTTCTGCTGTTTCCTGTGTCATCTTCTGTTGAAAGATCCGGCGTCACTGAAAGCATCAGTTTAAGCCTGTACAGCATCAACGAAGCAACGATACCAACTAGTGCATTCAGATATTGCATATACAGTCTTACAGCCACTCGGGCATGAGGGTGAAATGAAACAGTTGGATAATTTTAAAGATATATTATTACGCAATGAACTCTTCACAGGTTTGCTGCCGGATAGCGTTTGTGAACGACAAGCTTTCGGCTACCAACTCCGTCGCCATCTTCGGGTCTGATGTTAGCGCTGCGGCGACCAGAGCTGCGTCCATAAATACACCGAGAAACTGGATACAGTGCTCAAAAATAAAGATCATTACAGATCAAGACTATACCTTATAGTAGAATTGAGTAGATGGAGAACAAGGAGACAGTTTACGCAACCCAACTACCAGACTGAAAGATCATAACTAACGATTTGCTTCTGCTCACCTTCCCAAACACAGAGACAGGTTTCGAATATTCGGGCAGCTGCGATGCGTGACACCTGCGTAATTATTCTGAATGGCTGGCTAAATTTTCCAAGATTTAACATTGTTGTAAGGCCCTCCCTCAAGATGTAATACTGTGCAAAGTGCCACTGATGGAATGAGCAAATCTCGAGAAACCTGTATGACTTGCTCCTAATAAACCTTCTATCTCTGTGTCCTTGTGAGTTGCAATAAGTGATCATCAACAAGATCCGACAACGGCACACCACGTACCAAGTCAATAGGCCGAGCGCCATCCTTCCAGGATTATAGTTCCAAGCCTTTAAGCACATTTGGTAATCGCAAGGAATGGTAGGGAATATCTATTCCATTTCACGTTGTAACCCACGCCCTTTGTTTCAGAGAAAAAAAGATAAGGTGTTTGGGAACCTGCATTTCTTCTAGTATCTTTCACAGTTCTTTCCATCTAAGAAAGCATTTATGTAGTCTAGTATTCACAGCACCAGTGGTGTGTTGCGTTCTCTAGATTTCTCGTATACTTTTCTCATATTGAGGATCTGCTCACATGTGTCCTTTTTTCTTTTCACAGAGCCCGCTTGCTATAGTGATCTTGGTTTTGCTGGAATGTGTTGTTATTGAAATGGTTCTTTAATTCTTACAGCATTGAGTTTCGTCTTTCTAACGGAGCGGCATGATCAGTGACATGGTCCATTATTCAAGCCATATGCCTCTGTTCAAAGTGGTATAACATATTTCATGCTTGATTTCGACACCCAATTCTCCAGAGGGTTTGCGGTAACCATATCACTCCAAGTGCTTCTTAATTTAACCATTTCTTCTGACTTCTGTCGAAATAGTAGGCATTTTCACGTCTGGAACTTTTTCATGGTTGAGTTTCACCTTGATTTATATATACTACAGACACCGAAATATTTTCTCTTTGAAGTTTCCACAATTCCCCATTTTTTCATATGTTTAATTTAAGTAGTTATTTTTGGTACTTCAAGTCAAGAACTACCTTATTTTGCTTCCTCCTGCTATTTGTATAACTACTTCTCTAAGTTTTTTATTTCTTATCTCTCCTACAATTAATCTTAATCTATAACATAGTTGCAAAATATCGTAATACAATACATTCAAAACATAAAAACAAATGAATATCACTGCTGCTGTAAACAATATCTACCTAAACCAATTTTGTTTCTTTATTTGGTATCAGAGTTCATTAATAATCATAGTGCACTTCAGGAAAAAAAATCGTTTCCATTGTCAACATGGTCATGGAATTTTCCTACTATTTTGCAATACTTCTTAGTCTCTGTACTTCTGGACACTGTCACTTTTCTAATCCCACAGCAAGCAACCACAGTATTCAATTTAAGGAACAACAGTGGTTTAGGCTACTGTATTCACCAACACCTAGGGGGAAAAGTGCTCGTACAGTTTAATTGACTGATTTTCGTGTACTGTAATCCGTGTAAACCATTTATCAACGGTTTTACAAACCCACGTTCAGTGGTTAGTGCCTTTAAGCTTCACTGTACTAATGCACTATTTGTTCATCTGCACTGCTCTTTCTTTGTGCTGAATTCCCATCGTTAAATAATACATTCACCACAACCTCTATTACCATCTTCGTTTTCTCCTCGCGTTCAGCTCCTTTTAAAATTTCATCTCCTTTTACCCTCTCGATGATATAATCATTTATCGATGTTGGTAGAAACGTTTGTTTCTCGCAAGACGTTCTATCATTTCACGTCTACTGCCAGTACGTAGTCAATGTTGGTAATTATTATTTTTGATCATTTCTTCCATTTTGTAACTTCATTTCCATTATTTCTCTTAGTCTGTTCCTTGATACTATAATTTATCATCTCATTTCTTTATTTTGTCAATTTTTACGCTCTACCGACTTCAGAAACATTAGAATTCTGTTCCTTTAAATTTTTAAATTCTTCCACACTTGCAATCTAGAACACGCAAGTTCAAATTTCCGACTGGCCATGCTGATTTTGGTTTTCCTTCGTTTCCTAAAATCACTAAAAGTGAATGGCTGGGTAGTTGCTTTAAGATCATGGCCAACGCTGAGTACCTTCCATTCCTTGATACTATATCGCATTTGAACAGCAAACAGGAAGTTTGTTATTTCGGCAATTAAATTAAATTAAATTAAATATGCTAGATTATAGAGTATTGCATCTAGTATTAGTCTTTACTTTATGTTTAGAGCTTTTATATCGAAAATCATCTTGCACAAAATTATCTGATAATCTTTCATACAATCAATTTTTGTTAATAGTTAGCTTCTAATCCCGTCAGAAACAACGAATCGAACGGAGATTTCTGACTCATCACTTATAATTAAAAATGAAAGCTTTTATCGCAAGCGCATTAATACGTTCACTGTGCAGCGATATAAATGTAAATCCATAAATCTTTTCTTGATATATCAGCGATCAGAGAGTAAAATGAAGGCATCTACATTGAACGGGCTTAAATAAGCAAAACACAAATAACAACTAAAAAAAGCAACTAGAAACATTTGCGCATGTATCAGTGTGAAAAATTACAACTCTTCCGGATGTACATAATGTCTGCAATGGTCCCGTGATTTCCAGTGGGTATAAAGTTTATAACATTGTAAGGGCGTAACTCGTAACGCTTACAGCTAACAATTTTCTCCATACCGCGTCCAAACAAGTATCGACGTAAAAAAAAACCCTCACACACAATTGCCAGTCATTGGGTTCTATCGACAGAAGTTAAAACTTAAAAGTGAATCGTCATATTTATAGCTACAGATATACTAAATAATAATAATTCCGATTGGTCGTAATGTCCTGGTAACAGGGTTTCTATTGGTTGCTCATTCCGCCAATATCTCAGCCGCCTTAACCTAACCCGGCAGTGATACCGGTACAGGGAACCTACAGTTTAACGTGGTATCCGAACCACGGAAGCGTTTCAGCGTACTTCCCATTATAGAGCAAGCTTTGTCAGAGGGGAAGGCAGGGTTAAGAGTCTAAGAAAATCCCCGCCGAGACAGGGCCCGAACCGAGGACCTATGTTCCCCAGTAATACACCTTAACCACTGAGCCACTAGACCACTACACTGCTACTGTTAACATTAGCATGTCGGTGAGGCGAACTCGAAAGATTTTACACATCTAAAAATCTCCAAACCTCGCCTAAAGAAATTTTCACTTCAGATATCTAACTTAGTTCACAAGGTCTGACGAATTTTCACGAAGGAGATGTACTAAGCTATTGTGTCAGAGGTAGGAAAGGCAATTGCTCTCCACAGAGGCATACAGTTTAACGTGAAATCGAAACCACGGAACATCCTGGTGTAGCTCATACAATAAAATACACCTCCTAACAATTCTTAGTCACCACGGGATTTGAAGCCGCGACCGGAGAAAGGAATTTTGGGAAGTAATTCCCTTAACCGCTAAGCGACTAGACCACCTTGTTTCAAAGGATACGTGTTCTAAGTATTGGCAAAATCAGATAAAAATTGTGGGTTTGTATGAACAACTTTGGCGGCCACTAAGGTGAGGGGGAAAAGGAGGATACGGTTTAGGTTTTTTTTAAATCAAACGTAAAAAGTATTTTTCTGTATTTTTTTTTAAGGAAGTATACGAACTTCACAGATATAAAAAGAAGACATTTACCTACTGGTCCAGGTCGCATTACAACCTGACATTTTCATTCTGGTCCAGGTCGCATTCCAACCTAACCGAAACCGCCTTACGCACGGACTTCACAGATATTAATAGACATTTTCCTACTGGTTCAGGCCGCATTCCAACCTAACCGCGGCTGCTTTACGCACAGGCCTCACAGACGTGACAACAGCGCGGAATTTGTCCAGGAAGAATTTGCTAGCGCTTGAGGCGACGTTTTGCTACTATTCCATTTTGTATGTAGGTGGATGTTCATGATGTTGAGTAGACTAATAGTAAATAGACCAAAGTGTTTTATTTTGCCTTTTAGGGTGTGGGAAGATTCTCTTTTTTAGGTAAGGGTGTCAGGGATTGGAACAAGTTACCAAGGGAAATTAATAAATAATTTACCAAAAACTTTGAAAGAATTTAAAGTTAAAATTTGTATAGGGCAAATGTCGGTGGTGCAGGAAAAGGGGAAGATGGGTGTTTAGGGAAATTGCGTGTGCTCCATTGCAATGTAATTAATTAAAGAAATTAAATGAAGTGCCTGCTAAGTGAAATCTAATCTATATATACCTACTTAAATAAAAACTAAACAAATAACTCCGAGCCATTTACTACTATTTTAATTATTTTCGTCCTAACAGGTTTGCAGCCATGGCAGATTTGTAAAATTAATAATCTGTGGTACAATATCGTTGGAAGCTTATTGTAAAGCGATGTCTATGGTACAAAATGGTAGCGCTGAGAGTAACTTATTAGTCATTGTTTTTTTTTTTGTCATTTCTAGGTTTGTACACTGAAGACATACACGAAATATTTTTTTTTATTGAACAATGATCTCTAGTATATATCTGCGTTAATTTCAAACTGGTAAAAATACATATTTCTTAGATAATAGATAGTAGTGAAGTGTATATTTCCCTTTATGTAAGATGTGATATCTCGGAAACTAAGCGAGATACCAAAAAAAAATATTTTTCATTTTCGATTTGTCTCGTCGAGATCTATACGAGTCAACCATCAAATCCGTAAAATTTCAGTGGCTTGGATATCGTAGAATCCCCCAAAGTTTCATCAAAATCGGTTAGTAACTGTGTGTTTGCATGAAGAATATTGTAAAAAAAAAAAAAAAAAAAAAAAAACATTTTTACAAATTAGATACAAATATAGTCCATAGTTTCACTGCTGTCCAAGCGTAACATGTTATACTTACAGCTACTGATATGCAGTTAACATTAACATTTTGGTGACGCAAACTCATAAAAGTTTACCCATCCAAAGAGCGTCCAACGCGCTTTTCAAACGCACAACAAGTCATCACATGTCAGTGACGGTAATTCGCGAACTCATTGATTTACTCAGTCTAAACATTGCCTAACGCGCCTATAGTAGTTTTCACTTCAAAGAAGATTGTTCCCTACAGTTATTGGTATTCCCCTGATAGTCTGAAACAGTCGTTCTCTCCCGTTCAGACAGCTTTCATTCAATCATTGTAACTGCTAGAATCCGATGACAAACTATTCTGAAACGTACTAGCCATTATAATCTTTTTAAACGGTCGAGATAAAACCTCATCAAGCAAACAAAAACAATGAAATCTCTTTAAGGTACAGTTACAATGTTAATCACAATCAACGAAATACTAGGAAACAGACATCCAAATCACAAATGTGCTACCGTAAAAACATTGGGCAAAGAATCTCACAACACAACTAAAAAAAAATATTTGGGCTTGAAACCGTTAACTACAGTTAATGAGTTGCAGCCTGAAGAAAGATGTAATGCAAGCTTATTAAGATAGAACTAAACAGTAAATGTTTAAATGTACTCTTCACATGTTCTCATTCGGATAGTACAAAAGAAAGACAAGCTTCCGGCGGCTAGCTCTGCCACCATGATCAGGTCCGCTGTTACATCTGTGACAGCCAGAACTGTACTGATGATGGTGGCACAGCTAGCTGCAGAAAGCTTGTCTTACTTTAGTACTATCCGGGGTAGAACCTGTGAAGGCTACATTTCAGCAATACGCCGGGAAAGTCTTCTTTCACACATTAAATATTTATAATTTTAAGTTTTGTCATTTCCGGCAACAGTTTCCATCTTCTACGGCCTGCACTTATCTGCTGTCCACCTACAGTTTTTGAGGCAGGTATTACGTTGAGAATATCTAAAGCACTAAATAAATTAAAAAAAAATAATGAACGGGCGTTTGAGAGTAAAGTAGCATAGTCAAAGCGAAACTGTGGGGATAGATATCAATGTACATGTTTACATTTATTGTGGATGTGGCTTTGTGTTTTGTTTTGCGCCAAGTCCTGCACCTGTAATGTATCTCATGTTACTGATTTCAGATTGTATAAGGTACTGTAAACCATACGAATGCACGGGGTAAATGAGCAGGTTAACTCATTATGAGATTCTAGCAAACTATTGGTAGAGGAGGAGACGAAGATGTTCCTCATTATTTCTGCCTCTTTTGCATAAATAATTGTAGAAAAAATAATATCGCCAATAAACTGATCAGAGGAGAAAATTATAAGTGATTATCAATTAGCTTCACGTTAGTTCCTTGGGTAGATTATGAAAAGAGAAGAAAACCTGGATACTATGAGGAATGAAGCCTGGTTGCTTCGCTTCGTAAGCAAAGTCGTTGGTCAGCAAAAAAGAAGGTGGTACTGAATCGTTAGAAGGAAGCATTTTCAACACGTTCGTGTTTCACTGTCTTTGAACACTGCTGGTGGTTTTGTCAGTCACCCCGAGGTTGCTGCCAACCAGTGGGGAATTGTGGTGGTGGCAGAGACCTTACGGGCAGCGTGTTCCTCGCGACCCTGCAGCGTGGGAGGGCGCATGCGCCGGTGCCGTCTGGGCGGCAGCTCCGACGGAAGCGGCCGCTGGCGCCAGTTGGCGCGCCGACCAGCCGGCGACCGCCTCGCTCCGCCGCAGGCACGTTGTCAGTGTGCGCCAGTGGTCAGCTCGCGACTCCTGGACAAGTGGACTGCCCGCCACCTCCAACAGGTCAGCCGCTGCCAGTGTACTTGATTCACTCCTCCACAATTCAACCATCCGTACTTATTTTTATTTTAGAAGCAAATAAATCGAAAATTAAAAACATAAAGCAGTGACCTGTCTTCAACAATAGTTCTGGTGCTAGCTTCTGTAACAACCAAGCTGCCACTTTAAATAATGCTCTACACATTGTAGTTTGTTCTACCGGTAGTTTTTTTATGCGAAATTAATTGTGAACTTGATCTTGAAGAGTGTTTCATAAATTATTCTTGGTTTCTTCGTTTCTACACATGTTCAGCTGCCTCATTATTGCATCGAGGCATACCTCAGAGAACCATATCCACACTACTTAACGTTGCGTAATTTGGACGATTCACAGTTAACTGTATTTATCGGTCTTGCGAAATTAGACTTATTTTTTTTTTTGAAACTGGGGACACGAATACATTACAGAGATAGGATAAGATAGAATAGAACTATATAATAGAACTTATGGCATTAAACAAAAGTTTATTAGAGGCGGGAAAGGACTAGGGTTAAGGAACGGGAAGGAGTTTGTCCAAGGCCTTCTAAAGGAACTATCTCGGCATTTGCCTCAACTGATGCGAGGAAACCATGGAAAACACAATCTGGATGGCCAGATGGGGATTCGAACCCACGTCGTCCCGAATGCGGAGCCAGAGCGTTAGCGCTCACCCACCACGCTCGTTAATGGAACTATACCTTTTGTAGTTGATGCAAAGATATTCAGTTCTTCGCTCTTTCCTTGAAATTCCACATTTTAGTTAAATCTGCGTGACAGTCGACTCAATACTGTAAATGGGAGAGACGTAGCAAGATATAATCGAATCATGCGGGTCGTTACTTCTCAACTGTAGAAAATAGTGTAACACTAGACACTCGCGAGAAAGCATCGATAAACAAATATTACTTTGCCAACAAAATGTTTCCCATATTTTTTTCTTCAGGAGTAGTCACTTCGCACAGTGCACATTGGGATGAAACGTTTATTTAGGTGGAACTGGTCGATAGGCCGTGCTCGTGTATCCCCGCAGCTTAGTCAGCGCCCACTGGGCACGGTGCCTACCTGCCTCACCGATGACGTCACCGCTAATAGTCAGCCAGCCTCTCTGTGTGCTGCTTCTAGCACGCCATCTAAATTATTTTTGAAAAATATTACTCCTATGGAAGCACCCAGTAGAGTAATATTGACGAAAACAGGCTTGATTTATTTGTTGTTTGGCTACAGCAAGATCATAGAGCATGAAAATTATAGTAACATTCCCA
Organism: Vandiemenella viatica; assembly: GCA_031002005.1. Lineage (NCBI taxonomy): Eukaryota > Metazoa > Arthropoda > Insecta > Orthoptera > Morabidae > Vandiemenella > Vandiemenella viatica. The sequence goes on along the minus strand of JARYHS010008075.1, from coordinate 3,723,329 downwards.
TTTATGTTCCATAACTTGATCACCTTTCTGTATGGGTGATAGTATGAATTACTCAGAATCCAGCGATTTAATATTTTGATGAATTGTTTACAGTTTACCTTTATGAAACAAACATGAGAAAATCAGACTTCAAATACACCTTAATTTTTTTTAAATCTGTTTTACGTCACTCTAACAGCGAGGTCTTTAGAGACGGGAAAGGATGGGGGCAAGGAATAGGAAGGAATTCGGCCATGGCCTTTTGAAGGAAGCATCCCGGCATTCACCTGGAGTGATTTGGGAAACCATGGAAAACCCAAATCTGGATGCCCGGATCGGGATTCGAACCGCCGTCCTCCCGAATGCGAGGCCAGAACGCTAGCCGTTACACCACCACGCTCGGTCACCTTAAAAGAACTCCACAATTATGTGACGTCACATCACGGAAACATTGAACGTGTTGATAAGTAAACGTCATATTTACTATGGAGTATAAATTATCGTGAACTGATGCATGGCTGAAATAACTGTAGTAGTTTTTAAATCTGTATTTTAGACACGACTACTGATTTTCAAGCGAAATGTGGTTTACAATCGTGGTGTACGTTTCCATTCGGTATTCATAGTGGAATGCAGTTTGTCAGAATTTAAAATACTCTTAAAAGTTTAGTACATTTCCATCACATGTGTTATTTACTCTTATTGTTTAGTAGAAACTTATATTTTGAACACATAATATAATTCAGTCTATTATTGACCATGTGTGATGTAGGTGAGAGTTTTTGGCTTAATATAGATACTGAAATTGATAATTTCAGAAAACGGTATAGAATACAACAGTTTCATAACCCATGGTTTTGAAAATCATCAGTGCAGCGTTAAAATGTCTATTGTTAATTTATCACTGTTATAGCAGGTAATATTTTAGTTTGGAAAGTCCTAAACCTGGTATCAGGAAAGTAAAATAACGCAATTATGATCAAGCTTAAAAAAATCATTGAGGCATCTACTGGACTGAATTTGAAAAATCTTGGATATTCACAATCTGGCTGAATGGATCAGATTAGGATCAGATGATAAATGCGCCACCACATTCAGACAGGCAATATCAAAAGATCTTTTTTTTTCTTTTCTTTTCTTTTTTCGTCCCTAGTTAAATCATATTAGTATGACAGATTTTATTATTATTATTATTATTTTAAACGTACTGGCTGAATTGCTTCTTAAATAGGGAAAATTTCTCCCTGATGTTGTAAATTTAACTTATATTTTAAAAGAGTAAGTCATAGTACAAGTTAGCAGTGAGGCTCAACCATATTGCTGCAAAAGGCAGAAGTGTTCTAAGTTTTTACAACAAAATAGTGATTCTTCATGCTTCACTGACTTGAGAACTTATTTTTCAGTTATCCTAAACCAACAATGGCAGTGTTTATTACTCGATAATGACTCCTATGTCAGTAACGTGTTCACTTCAAAGAATCATCACTTCCTGTAGTGAATGGAAATTTGATTTTCAAAGTGATGAGGTTATTAACAGTTTCGACAGGGGGGGACAAAATATAAAAGAATTTGAGAAATCATGAAGAGATCCCAAGGGTGAACTACGTTCTTTAGCTTTGTCTTCTCATAACTGAACCAGTGACAAAGAAGTTCGTGCACCCTCGCATGCCGATACATCGAAGCCAACAGTACGGACACAGTAGTTGTGTTACGCGGGCAGCATGCAGCCAGGCGCAGGCAGGCAGACTGAGTGCTTGGGATGCCGCCGGCCCTTTGTAGCGAGCATCGCAATTTATAGCCGCTGCTACCGCTGTATAGTCGCGAACAACGTGTTGCATATCTTCCACAGAGTTGCATTTCTGGCCTTTAACAGTGCCTATAAATATCAGAGATGCTATCTAGATGGTACGCAGTCGCAATAAATTTCTCGTGTCGGCCGACAGGAAACGCTTCTCCAGGAATTGTGGCCCGCGAGCGTGCTGGTGAACTCCGAAGGCGGACCGCAGCACCATGGTGTCGTGGGGCAGGCATATGGACTCATCAGTTAAAATCGCTGTGCTTCATCCGCAATAACTCGGCCACTTGATCGAGTAAATTTTGAAAGAAGATAACCTGTCAACGTAGCGATATCTTGATATTACTGCAGCGTTTATAGATACCTTAATAAATAATGTATTTGTGCATATATTGGACTGACTGAATTAATTAAATAAACGTAATTATTTCTGAAACGTGTAACCAACACATAAAACAGGTAAGAGTGAGAAAATATGGCTAGTGTAGATTCCTGAACGATCCTTCGTATATATTTCGGACTTGTTTCTACCTTCTTTGAAGATTAATGTTCTTATTCTCTTGTCTCACATTTCAATATAAAGAAAAATCACTGTTTTTAAAATCAAATCGCGAAATTGTAGTTCATAATTTCCGTTGGATCATCCATTTTGTAATTTAAGGAAGCATTAAACTTATGATATTTAGTAGGGGATTATTTGTTTTCATATAATATTCGTGACTTTAGGTACTAATTATAGTTGACATATCTGCTCGTTGAACAACAATGGTAAGGTAGTGCAAATGCTTGAGTGGAAGTGACATTTTTAAATAGAAGCTCGGAACCGGACGAAAGTGTAACAGAAAACCTTTGATGAAACTCATAATTTACTTTGTCTGACCACTGATATTTATAACTACAACAACAATATCAAGATTATACGCTTCATAGATCAGGCATCCGTTGCCTTATCAGCAAGGAATTAGATTTTTCGATCTAGGGTTACAATGCCAATATCGAAGAAACCTTAAAGTTTTACTTCACCAAGGGCATGAGTCTTTTCTAGAGTTCAGGAACCCTCATAATATCGTCATGTATGTTTGTCCGTCCACGTAGTACACCCTCCTTATTCCACCGACTTTGCATTTATTAAGATAAAATTTTTCTCCGTAGAGAAATGCTCCAAAATAATTTTTGTTACGTATCTCCCACTCCCAAGAGAATAAAAAAATATTTTTTATCGTTCTATTTCGAGTGTGTTATCACTAAGTATATATTGTATTCTATTCAGTTTATTTTTTGGTTCTTATCCTTTAGTTGGGTATTTTGGAGATGCATCTGCATCCAGCATACGTGACTGAAAATCTTAAAAATTTCTATATGAAAATTGTTTTGGATAAGATATGTTAGCAAGATTTTTTTTTTTATTTGGATATTTTTCTGTGCAAACAAAATTAATTTTCTGGTGCATAAAATAGTCCTCGTGTCAGCGAACCCTCAAGAATCAGTGACCTCCGATCGAATCATGCTCTACCTAGGACTTTTTGTGGGACTTTAACTCGAACTTCATTTCTGGAAAAGCTTTGGTTTCTTTATGTGAAGCACACTAGGAGGCTTCTTAGTTCAGATTCCACGTTCAATCATAGTTGTAGCCACGACAGAGGCGGAATGCGCGGCCACTTGTAAATGTGATAAACAGTAGATGGCTACACCATATGAATTTTCATTCTTTCTTTAAACAATTAATATCAAGAGATGATACATAAACCAGATGTTAAATTTGTAACTAAAGAGAACCAAAACTGACATTCTCTGCGGAACATTATGGCATATGTGCCCTAAATGTACTACACAGTTGTATTAGCAACTAACATTTTCTTTCTGCTTCACCTATGCAATCGCGATGTTTTCGCAGTAATGTGTTTGCATTTTGTTTTTCTAATAGTAGCAAAAAACAAACATTTGTAATTTTGTAACATTTACTGTAAATTCCACATTTCCGTTAAGTTTATTGGAGTGTTAATCTTTAATTAAATAGTATGAATAAATTTTTTGGTATATTTTAAGATATTACACTTCAGAAAATTAAAAAAGAAATAAACAAAGATACTTAGTGAAACAATAATATTAACTGAATCGACAAGATGGAGTGTTTATCTATGTTGTAGTGTGGTCTATGGTATCTCGTAAAGGAATATTCATCTGAGATGCATTGTGTTTTGTGGTGCTTATCGGTTCTCGGCATGCATTATCATTTCGTGCTTCATTTCCCGATAATGTATAGTCATAAGACCAAAAATTATGATCTAGACTATATGTTTTCAGACTGTGAAAACCACATCCAGATTGGTTTGGTGAGTTTTGAGTGGTGCCCGGACAAAGGGACAGACAAACGCTACTCATTTGCACATTTATTGAAGTATACATGCATCCACTTTGAATCTGGATTTTTTGACGTCGTGTTGGTTATAACTTCAAGCACGGGAGACATTAATGTCGTTTTCACACTGATAATCTTCTGGTGTGTGGATGTTACATAAGACGAAGCTATTCATATTTATACATTAATGCTAAAGAAGTTTTGAGTAAGGGATGATTCTATAAAGCGGATTATTGCATATTTTCTGCAGTGATTAAAAAATAGCTTTGAGTGAAAATGTCATAATTTACTTAAGAACACAACAAATTATTTAAAATAATGATTGGAAAACTGTAAGATACATTTATGTAAATTTAACCTTTTTAAATTCTCCTGACGCTTTTAAAAATTTAATTTTAGAATCTGATAAATCATTTTTTCTTTAATAATAAGTAGAGAAATTTCCGTTTAACATTAAATTCTCATTTATACCCACTTTATAATATAGATTTTTTTCTTGTATATATTCTCCATTTGAAAGTATCTTTAGTAAGTTTTTACTTTTTGAAAAATGGTTCATTAATTATTTGGTAACTTTCGAGTAGAGCCAAAACTGGAAAGGATGATGATGACCTTAACATTGTTCCCTCAAATAAGTTATTCACAAGATGGTACACTTAACAGATTGAAATATGGATCGTTATAAGAGATACCATCTATTCGAATTGACTGCATGAATTCTTTCTAATATTTTTCTTGTTTTTGCATTTGATTTCACTTCTCAATGAGGTGTTAGAAAAATAAGACTCCGGCATATTTCTAAAAAGATTAGTTCATTTATTCCGAAAAAAATTATCAACTTTTACGTAAATTACAAAAATGTAATAAGAGTATAAATGTATTACGGAGCAAAAATTAATAAACTCATTTAAAAAATATTATTATGCTATACTTTGATGAAAGTTAATATTGTTGATGGGATGATTTTTTTATTAAAAAAAAGAGCCTGGGCTAAATCTTTTTTAACGTTCATAATTTTTCAGTTTCATATTATTTTTTATAAGGTTTTTATGTTTTCTCGTATGCTAATAAATTAGTTCAGTTTAATTTTCTTATATTGTGTGATCTATATTTTGCATGGTATGTATTAAAGAAATTCTCGTCATTTCTCATTTTTGCACTGGTTACATCTCAATGAGAACTTGAACTGATGGAACAGCAGAGATCTGATCTCGTATATTTCGTAGCTCAGACGACATGTCGATTGTACTTTGGGGAAGCTCTGGATTTACTACAATTTAGGATCTCGGACACCTTTATCCCGAATATGCGTGACTCTGTTGGCATATAGCCAACGTCATCTTCATTCGTTTCAATAATATGATTCAATGTAACATTTCAGTCAATACTTAACAAAAAAGATTTCGATCGAAAAGTAAATATACGAAGAACATATTTTACTCTCTTCATATACGATCTATGTCACAGCCGCACACCAAAATAGTTTTAAGGCTTCAAAACTATTTTACATTGTGGTGTTCCGTGTAGAAGGTTTTAAGCAACAGTTTCAGTAACCGATTTTTTTGTTTTTAATCGTTTTTTGAGAAAGGAACCACTCAGTTTTTCAAGAATTTTATAGAAAGTTTTCAGGTTGAGGATAAACTTGCGATAACTTTGGTTCACTCAATAAATTCTATTTTTAAGAGCTTCTTTCGATTTCACTTTGATTTTTATGTTCCTTCTTTTCTTCGATCGGTATGATCCAGAAATTTTCTTTTTCGACTTTTTTGTAACTTTAATTTTTTTCACATAATATGGTTAGTTGTGCCGTAAAAAATTCTTAGAGTATTAACAGTTGGAAGAAAGTAATGTTTTTCTTCGTATTTAATAACAGACAAACTTAATGTGTAAAAATAATGCCAGTTGCATAAATTTCTTAATATCATGTGATACTAATTTTCTCAACCCTTTTGACTATTAGATTAATAGCATCTTAAGGCCTTAGTTCACAAACAATACATTCTTTTTTTTCTCGCTCAGAATTCTAACATTTACACACCTTTGGTTTTTTATTTTTCGTTTATCCATTTTTTTTAAACAGCTAGTATTTTACACGATTGTGTTATTCTTTTCTAGTGTTACAAATAGTAACAAGTAAAATGAGAACAACACAACTCTTAATCGGGTCGTTCTTTAACGACAGACGTCTTTAAGCGAAGATATCTCCCTAGTTTTAAGCAACTGAAATACATGAATTTACGCTACAATGAAACGTGCATATAACTACAAGCTGTTATCTACTAAGGACTGCCTAGCCAATAGTTGCTCATGACATTCGAATCTATCAGGAAAAGAAGGACTACATATAGTGCCTGCGGAAGTCGTCTTTTGATGGCGCTCTTTTTCATGCCAACTGGAATTTAATATTGTAGGAATAATACTGTCGTATCCGAATATACTGGAAATATCATATTTTTGCTTGGTCTCGAAATATTCGTGGCTTATAACAGTACGAACATTCTGAATAATCTGCATGCGGACCACCTGTACCATCTCGTGGACTACGGATTGAGACACACTGGTCTACTGGTATGGTTACCGAACAGTAAAATACATCTTACTATGAGATATTATCACAGCCGGTGCTAAGGCGGTGGAGTTACCTGTGTGTTAAATACAGACTGACGGACATTACGTAATTATAAGGATTCAGTTTTTTTAAATTTTGCTTCCAGAACTCAAAACTGAAATTTTGTAAAGGTAACAGCCATTTGATGAAATCAAAAATTTACTATATTACTATTTTTCATTTCTTCTTCTTTTTTCCGATAAGGCCTGCTGGGACTACATGCCAGTTTCAATTCTTCATCATTTATTTTTGTTTTTTATTTCGTTGAATCCAATATTCCTTCATCATTTCAATATGTTTCTTCCTTTTCTCCTCAGACCACTTCGTAGAAGATTTCTTTCCTCTCCTGCCTTGGAATTCTTCCATACGTAATACCTTTCTTCTTAAGATCTCTCGTTCCATAATTTCCTCTTCTCTTATCTTATTTCTTTCAAAATATTTCTTAACCTCTTGAATCCAGCTGATTGTTGACTTTGTTTCGCCCATGGTAATTGAATATCTTTTCGTTATTCTGTTATCATTGATTCTATAGATATGTCCAAGAAACAGCAATCTCTTTTTTCTTATTGATTTTGTTATATTTTCTTTGCTTTGGTATATGACCTTATTACTTCTTAATTTCCATAGTTCTGTTGTTTTAACTGGACCGAAGATTTTTCTCATTATTCTTCTTTCTAGTAATTCCAGTTTATCCAATCTATAGTTCAACACTAGGCATTCACTTTTATATAGTTACTGGTTTCACGAACAAGCTGTAGTGCCTTATTTTAAGATTTTTGGTCAAGCGCTTTTTGCTATAAAATCTTTAGTGATTTTTCATTAATTTTATATATTTATTCAGTTTTTTCGAAGCGCGAAACAACTACCTATATATTTAGATAATCTTTGACGGATCATTTAAATGAAGGAAGCAGATGAAAAACAGTTATTAAAAAAAAGGAATCTTTTTCATCACGAAAATTTAATAGCTTGCAATTTTTTTTTCTTCAAATTTTGTATCAAAATTATTTGATTTGTTCTATGAAGTTCTTGTGGATCCTTTGTTTAGTGACAATTTTTTTCCTCCTACCTTTTAATATCATCATCTTAGCCATCATCTTTCTGGAATGTAGTTAGATAACGAAGGGTTAGGTTAAGTTTGAAAGTATTTAATTTTAAGTAAACACTTCATATCACCATTTTTCCATATGCAGAAACTAACTCGAAATTTTCTAACGGACAGCAATATGTTACGTTAGTATGTTTTGTTCTTCAGCGTCCTTGTTTAGTAGTATGCAATGACTTTAGTAATTTTAAAATATATTTCCTACTGTTCACATTTAAATTATTAGGAGACTTTGTGAGTTTTTCTAAGTCCTCCTGTCTTACCCACTTTGCGACTTACTGCGAACACGTTTGTTGGTATACTTCTTAAGTGTGATGAAATTTTTCCTGAATTAATTGATGAAGTGCCTACATCTTTCATCCTACGTTCGATAGCCCAAATCATTGATCTTACGATCTTGTTTAATGATTGCATATGGATGTCGTTTATGGGTAGAAGTGTAATCTTCTTCTATTGACGTTACGCCTTTCGTTCACTAAAACTACTTATCAATATACGTAAAATTCAATTTTTATATATCAAAGAGAAATTTAACTGCCATATGGCCAATTAATTGATTATTTTCTGCCCATGCGTGGCTGTATTGTACATAGTGTTGTAAAAAAACGTTGTTTTTTTTCTGACTTGAAAAAAAAAACCTGTGAAAAAAAAAACGTTTTTTTTTTCTGGGACACGTTTTTTTTCATAACTATTAAATCTCAAATTCGTAAGGCATTTATGGTTTAAAAGGACTGTTTTAGAGTTTATACTAAGTACTTATCTTAATTTTTTAATCTACTATATTTTTCTGGTTCAGTAGAAAAGAAAATTACGAAAATATTGGCAACATTGACTGAAGTTTTCTTTTACGAACGGGGACTTCCCGAAGAGGTTATGTTGCACGAGAAGGAATCCCCGTTCCCCTTTGTTTGGATTCATATTTGCTATTTGAACTAGCGCTGCCAACCCTGCGAATTTATCTGTAGACCTACGGATCTTTTCAAAATATTAGGAATTTTAAATTTATCAACATTTTTTTGCCTCTTTTTATTACTTATTGTACTTTCCTTATATTCGTATACTTGTTAAACTCTCAACGTATAGTGATACTGACTCATTAAATTGTCAGTAATTATGAATCGTTTCCTTGCAACCGTTGGCGTAAACCAACAATTGAAAAGAAATAAAGCTCCTATTTTGTATGATAATAAAGTCAAACTTAAAAGACCTTAATACAGAATTATCGGTGCAGTCTTTATGCACAGTGTGTACTTTGCTCACAATTTAATATTGCAATCTCAAAATCTTTTGCGTACAATACAAGGATAACCAGTAAAAGAAAATATAATTATTTCTGAAGTAATATCTAGGGGAGACAGAAGAAAAAACAGAAAATTCCGACACCGACCGAACTAGTGTTGGTAGTGTTGATACTAGTGAATGTGGTACTGACATAGAGGATGAATAAAATTATGCTACCCATATAAATACATTTATGAATCATTATTTAAGACTTTATATGATTCAGTAAGATTTAAAACACACATGTAAAATGTAAGTTCCATAAATAAAACTATAATTTATCAAGTATTCTGAAAAAAAACCAAATTTAGAAAAAAAACAAAGGTGCTAGATTTTTTTCATGTTTTTTTTTAACAAAGCTGAAAAAAAACATTTTTTTTTTTTTTTAGTTTGCAACACTAATTGTAGATAATCGATAATAGTATGCACGTGAGGTTTGAGAGAGGGTAAAGTTTGATATAGATCATGTTTCCAAAATTAAAAAACTGTTGTCTATTTGTCAAATGAATTTTGAAAACTATTATATACTCCACGCTTTTTTTCACATAAAGCTTATTGCTCTTTAGGGACGACGATAAATAAGAATCATAGCATGCAATAAATGAATATTATTTAATTTTTTGAAGTGATTTAAAGCGGTTCATATTTACATGCGTATTTTCTGTGAATTTTGTTGGTATCCTCAATGCTAATTAATTTCATTGATGTCGTAGCCGTTATCCTAAACGAAATAGAATCAAATTTCAATAGTGAAAGTGGTTGGTGAAAGTTAAAGTTTATGCCTTGTGTTCTGGAGGACGTGGGTTCGAATCGCCAACCGGCCAACCAAATTTTGTCTCTCCATAGTTTCCTAAGATCCCTCTGAATGAATGCTGCGATGTTTCCTTCAAAAGGCCATGACAGGAATCCTTCCAAACCCTTACCCCCAGTATTATTCCTCCTTTAATGACCTGGATGGCAACAAGGCGTAAGGTAAAATAAATAAATAAGTAAAACATATTTTAAATGTTCTAAACTTTCTCGTAATGCCATGTTAAGGTGTGTGATGTCGAGTACTTAGCGACGGCTTTTATAGTAAAAATATATGTTTTTAGCTCTTCAATTTCAAATCGTGCGCTCTTGATCTAATGTTATATTTCAGTTATACTTGAAAATGATCAAGAAAACAAGTTATTCAGTGCGAAGTGCCACATTCTTTCTAGTAGAATAGTCGCTATGACGACTTGCAATTGGTAGTTACACTATCTTACAGAAGACTGGGAAGAAAGATAGAAGCCCGCACTTAAGTGCCTGTAGTGATAAATTAATGTCAATTGCTCTCTAAGGCCACTCGGCGAGCACTGAATCACCGATTCGTTGCAAGCGTCGTGGGAGGGGGTGAGAGAGAAACTTTCAAGATTTCCTTGTCGAATACCTTCCACCCTTTTGTCTTCTGTGCTGTAGTCCTTTGGCATTAGTCGTTTCCAAGGGGACTGTTTTCATGTCACTGGTAATTCGGGGATACTATACAGTACCGAACTAAGAAAACGTTTTTACGCCGAAACCAACTGATTAGCAAATCCCTTATTTATCAATGATTCTTACAAGTGAGTAGGTAACTTGACACAGTAGCAAGGAGGCAAGGGTAAACAGATAGTGCATACATTATTATTATTTGTTGTCTATTATTGTTGCATTAATGATGCGAAACAAGGACAATAACAGCCACTGCGTACTGGAACACTGTTCATGTTATTAAGCATCTCAGTCAAGCACGAATAAGTACTGAGAAGTAAAATTTGTACACCACTCTGGAACAGAAATTGTACCTGTATCACAAGAAAAAGACGTTTTACGCGTTTTGAAGTAGAAGCTGTGCGTTTTTGCCTCCAAAATTGAATGTAGTTATAGTTAGTTTGGATTGCAACCTGGAAGAATAGAAGAACTTAATCACACATAGTTACGTTGATTTACTTTCTCTACCATAAAAATAAAATTTCACCATTACCGAATTACGAATGTGAATTAACTGAAATTTCCACTCATTTCTATTGCTAGAGCAAATATTTCGTATTAAATGTTACGCTTTTTCGTGTTGATGTAACTGATCAGTCACGAACCAATTCATACACTTGAAAATACAATGGGTATGGCGTATCGATAGTCTTAAATCACATTTTTAAGCGCTCTTCAGTGATCGTCAAAGCTAACTAGTTATTTCAGGATTAATGCCACAATAAACCAAGCAATTTACAACAAACGAACGTAGCACACAAGAAAAGAATAACATAATTCACTGGCAGGAGACTGCATTCTCCTTCCACAACAAACTTATTTTTCCCCATAGCAATCAGCGAATGGCTTCTCCAACAAGCCAACTGAATAAATTACCGTCATTGTAGTAGCTATGGCGGTTAAACATCCTTAAATCACGATTCCTATTTGCGATGGTGGGTTTAAGACTCCGCTTCATTCAACCATTGTCTGACTCACGATGATAATTAATCTATTACTGATATGTAATGATATGCCACACCACGTAATTTCGCATTTCTCCTCAAATAATCTGTTTCTTACTATCTTCCAGCCCTGCTTAATAGTTTATTAATCCATTTTACTGCTGTTGCATGTAACATTAATTACTCCAAAGTTCCGGCCAACATAAGACAAACACAACTCTTAGTTAAATCCACGCATGCCCCAGGACGGACTCAGACCTAGGCACGCCAAGCTAGCACGCCAGCCCTAGTACTATCTGCATGTCACACACAAAGAACTTGCTCGGATGGGGTTATGATGAAGTACGCAGAGGGAACTGGAGGCATTATAGGTCAGGCAGGAAGATACAGAAAGGAATTCGCCAATGGCCATTTGAAGGAACCATACCTCATTTGCCTGGTGTGATTTCGTGAATCGTGTATATTAGTGCGCAAAAGTAGCAAAAGAAATGACCTCCAGAAAGCAAAATAAAAAACTCATATTTTTATCTCGTTCGTGTGGACTAACCAAACAGATGTGTGCGAAAAGCAGAAGAAAATCCAATCTCTATTTCTGGTTATTAGCGCTGGACAAACACCAGTATTTAAACGAGAAAAAGAAAACCTATAACTTATTATTTACGAAATCAAAAGTTTCACTGTAACGTTCGATACATAGAATATATTGTATGGTGGATAGGACCCTTGTAATGATGGATTAAAGCGTGTAAAGGCTAATAATCCAGATAAAATTTTTCTATAAGCTGTTTGATCGCCGAATGAAGATCGATAAGATGAGGAATGACGCAATACGGGACGGAAGGAGAGATCATTTCGACGCTCGTCGAGTTTGCTATCTTACACTGGCAGCTGTTGTGGGCGAGGTTTTACGGCGCAGTTTGGTCAGTGCTGTCAACTGCTCCCTGTGGTGATAAATTGTGATTTGGCCGTTACCATCATTGGATGAGCAGCGAGGCGATCAGTTACGGTTAGTTCACAGCTTTCGTTTATCGTTGTATCATACACTCACAGAGCCGTGAGGTGGTTAGGGGCGTTACGGTCAATCATAATACTACATGTTGAATTTACGGATTGAGGAGCTTGAAATCCGAACCATATGATTTTCTGAAGTCACTGAGCACAACGCTATTATAGTTTTTCACTCTCCACTATGAAAACTACACTTTATTTCAGCAGAATAATACGAATGTATTTACACAAAAGCCTGAATGATTAGCAGACATTGGCTAGCTTGAATTTTTAGGTTGGATCATTCATAAAGAGACAGATTCTGAGTAAATTCAAAAAGAGACCTGCTTCATTCCCATAAGAATTGAATTTCTATTCAATGACGTAGGCTGCTACGTAACTGTTTGATGGGTATTGTCGTTGGTTATCGGTCTGGTGGCTCAGTACTTAAAGCGTCCAAATGGAAATCAAAATGTACCAGGTTGTAGTCCCGCTATCAGCTGGGATTTTCAGATTCCCTTAACCTGACTTTTACCTCTGATACAGCTTGCTGTGCAATGTGAAGTACGTCAGAACGCTTCGGATTCCATGGTAAACTGTAAGTCGTTTATACCAGGTAGGGTTATCGGGTTAGGTTGAGGCGGCTACGATACGGGCGGAATGCGCAGCCAATAAAAATCCTCACCAGCTCTTTACGACCACACGACCACTTCGTTGGTTATGACCTAAGTCTTGAGTTGCCTTACTGTAACTTGTTGGTAAATTCACGGTCCGAAGGGTTGTCTTTTCAGAGGGACGAGCTGTTTTGTTACAGTTTGTTTGTTGCATCTAGACTAATGGCCAGCTAAGCTACCGTTCGGTGAGATGTTACTGTCCACTGAGGGTCTGTTTCACGTTTATAGTTGGGTATGTATTTGGTAAAGCGGTTGAGTGCTGCGTTATGATACGGTCAGTGTCTTCTTTCGTAGTGGCGTGAGTAGCTACGTAAGGCCTGGTAACCACTTGAGCATGCTCAGGCGAATGAGCCGCTCATTCGTTTAAGCGTGTTCGTTTGATCGGCTCAAGAAAAAGGAATTTTCGGTCGGACGAGCCGGTTTTGAAATAACCACGGTGGCAGACAAATGATCGGCTTCTGACAAGTCATCACGTGAGCGTTTGGCAGCTGCGGCCTACATAGTTATTCATACGATGTCAAAGAAGAAAATCAAAATGATTGATTACAGAAAGTGTTTGTCATCGAAGAGATTACTTTAATAATATAATTCGCGAATTGACTTTTGAATGAGATAATTAGCCTTTTCAAAACTTTACGAAAATGTCAAGGATAGATTTCGAATATTTGCTACGTTTAGTTGAACCTCATATTAAAAATCACTTTACACCTATGCATGAGGAGATCCTACCAGAAAATAAATTAATGATAATTTTAAGATTCCTTCGGGAGATTCCTATACAAAGCTGTAGCATGTGTTCAAAGTATCAGCCGTTTTATACCGGTAGTCTGTATGATATTGTTTAATGGCTCCACAATTATATTTAGGTAGGTAACTGTTTATTATTTTTAAAGACTTTTGCTACCAACATATATTCAAAGGTTGTTTTATAGTTTTTATTATTTCATTTTTTTAATTACGTCATCAGTATCATGGTTTAATACATCGCTTTTTACACTCCTTGCTTCCTCTCATTTACCACGATTATAAATACTGTTCGTATTAGCTATCCCATATCTTCTTTCATTTACCCATTAATTATTTTTAAGTAAGTGTAGTTGTCCCGCATGCTCGTGCTCATTATAAAAACCACCAAACTACCGTCCACACTGAGCGCCTAACGCACACTGGCTCACCTTTGAATATTCTGAAATACCGACACACGATCGGCTCGCCCTGAGCGCGCTCGCTGTCATTCATTGCTTGGGCGTGCTCAAAAGGATACGAGGCCGTAACGATTCGGCCGTGTCTGGCAGACGAGCAGTGAATGCTGTTCCTTGTAGTCAGCAGAACGCGGGTTCGAACAGGCAAGCAAATTGCGGTTTAGCATGGCTTCTTGATAACACAGGAAGAGAAAAACGGGACGGCTTTTTAAAATTGGCCTCGGCTCAACTCCTTCCCGTTCCTTACTCAGCGTCCGTTCAACGCTCTTATAACCCTGTTGCTGACCAGCCGGGAAACACAAACCACAACATAATGTTACTGTTCGGTGAGCGCTAATGCTCGTTGATAAATTCTAAATTATTATTGGCTCGTTAAATTCGAGCGAGTGCTTTGAACTGCAGTATTTGGCCGTGGAGAGACTTATTGGTTACCAGTTTGTGGTTTTCCTAGTGTCGATTAGAACTAACTTACAGTATCTTCCTTCCTGACATTGGCAGGACACCGAAATTTCAAGGTTGTTGTTCGTTGATAATTATTGTTAGAAATTAGGTGAGGTAATAATTAGCAGATCTGTAATAATAACAATAATAATGCGTATGCCATTATTATCGGGGATATTTCCGAAGTGTTTGGCTGGCGAATGACAAAGTTTAATTATGCCGCGCATGCGCTTTTCTCGTGGCTTGCTTAATCTACAGTTTAAAGTCGAATCCGAAACACGGCAGCATGCTGGCCTACTTCACGTTGCACTGTAAGCTGTGCCAGAGGTGAAGGTCACCAATATTTAGTGCTCAGACATTTTGAATTCCACTTCGTAAAGTACTATTGCTTTCATTTAATATTGGTAGTACCCTGTTGTTTAGTGTTGTTCCTAGTAGTGACGTCGGAAGCTGTGCAACCGTTCAGCCAGTGTTTACCCTGGTTGCCTTATTCTGCGGGCCGTGAAATACTAAGTGCCCGGTTCACGTGCGCCGTTGCCTGTAATGTTAGTCGGCCAGTCGCTGAAGACGGAAGATTTTTCTTCCTATTCTCTTCGTCTGTACCTCCCGGATTAGGCGGCTTATGTTTGTTCTAATTTTTAGTGAGGTATAAGTTCTTGATTGCAGAATCGTGAGATGTTGATTTACTTATCATTTGGGACTCTCGTTTCTAAGTAGGCTACGAACATAAACATTAGGCGAGAAGGAATTTTGAAATATTCTCATGGTCAGCTTGTTAATTTTGGTCAACAAACAGCGGGAGACATGTTTTTATCTGTGTGACTGAAGGAGATTCCAAGTGCATTGATGAGAGTATGAATAAATCCTCCAAGCTTCCTGAAGAAATGATTATATTTCATGGAACAGAACACTGAAAGAAAATTTCCTTCACCGAAAAAAGAAATGGTTCTTGGTTTGATATAAAGAATTTATTATATTAAAATCTTTTAACCTGCATCATTAATTTTTCTATCTAAAATTAATCATTGTTAGCAACTCGAGAAATTCTTATAAATATGAAACGTTAGGTAGAACATGGTTTGATGTTTCGTGAATATAAGTTGATCCCTTCTCAAAACAATTAACATATTCTTGCTGTCGATATATTCAAATGCTACAAACAAACTACTAACTGTGACGCACAACCATACATGTGTATGAAGTAATGCCATGTTGACGAGTTCAGTGGGCGATTGTTTTTACTTTGGTGTCTGAAAGTGGAGAGGGCAGGGTTCTAACGCCGCAACAGCCATCCATATTTCGGTTTTCCAATGTTTCCTGAAATCGCTCGAGGTGATTGACAAAGTGGTTCCATCAAAATACCATGTATGAATTCCCTCGCGTTCATTAATAAAAAATCTCCGATGCATCTCTACGTAGACCAATAGTAAAGCCCCAAATGTTGCTTTATAAGGCTTCCTTTTTACTGTAAATTATGGAAGTTTCAAAGTGTCTGTTCAATATTCCACCAGTCACTTACTGCTGGAATTAGATCCAAGATGCTATTAGGAAAGGAACTATGGATTGAGAGTATCGTCTTGCTATTCAGAAGAAATTCCTTTGATTAAGAATACGAACGGTTGTTAAACAGAGTGCTCTTAAATTCAATAGGACGACTCTGTAGCAGCATGTCGGACGCTAAGGTTATTAAGGTGACAGTAACACATGTGGAGTTTCCAGTCCGCTATAAACAACGTTGACAGCGGCATAGCTCTAATTTTCCATCTGGCAGATGTTCTATATTCGGTAAATATTATGTACATGTAGTAACAAACTGATACGGACTGATGCGCGTTCGTGGCCTAAGAAATTCACCTCGACATCGAATAACGGAGCAAAAAGAAACAAGGTCTGCCTGCTGGAGGAATTAATAGGATTTGGTGTTTGTATGAGAAGTCGCTAACTCGGTTACAGTTGTTGGGAGTTTTAAACTGGTCTGCAGACTCGGCCATTAACTGCAGCCCGTCAAGTTGGCTAATACGCTTTGGCCAAGTTGCGCCTCTCGCTGCAAGGAGCGGTGGGCGGGCCTTTGTGGAGCCGTCTGCATCCACGGATGAGCTGGCTGCCACTCCTCACCTCCGCACAAGGTATCCACACAACTAAACGGAAAGGGAACCAAAGTCCTATTTCAAGTAATTACGTCCTCTGTATTAAATACTGCAGCCAAAAACACATTTTAAAAAATTATTAGCAATTCGTATTATCTTACGAAAATAAATAAACAGTAAATCGCCGAATATAACTGAGAGAATGTTGTTCCGAATTGGATTTTGTAACTTTCTAACCAATTGCAAATAGTTATAATATCTGAAACAATCATGATCAGAGATTTCAGGAGATAGAATAATCAGAATAAACATTTGGGACTAGACAATTCAGTCACATACGCATCGTATTGCTACAACTGTAAACACCAACTATACCACTATGTTGCTGAAGACAGTGTATCTGTTCCCCTATCCTATCATGTGCCAAGAATCCCTTATTCTCTATTTTAAATATAAAAATATAAAATAAAACTTCTCATACACCGTGAAATCAGTCAAATAGTAGCTTAGGTCGAAAGATGTTAGTGATTTTATAATAGTTTCTTTTTTTCTTCTAATTCCTTTAGGGCAATGTTGATGGTGAAAACTGCTGAAAAGTTTGTACTTTACTAGTTTGTTCTCTTTGAATTCATTGCATTTGTTACTAGCTGATATTATTTCTTGCATATGTACAGTACATCAGAGAAAAATCTGAAAAATTTAGTAATGTTAAAACACCATAAAGAGCTTACCCATTGTGCTGCCAGTTTAACTGAACATACAGTTAAAACAGTTTTCTGCACATTAAAACCGCATGAATTTTTACTAAACATATTATCACGAGTCGTACCAATGTTCTTGTTTTAAAACTGGCAGCTGAGTGTTTAAATGTAAATGCAACTTAGTGCTTGAGAACACGAAAAACAAAAACAAGAAAACATATTTTATTCCCCTGAAGCACCGCTTTATAACTGATCTTCTTTTAATTGTATTCGCTGGATTAAATTTAATAATTTACGGTTTTTCCAAATTAATACATGTTAATATTATTTTACATATGACTTAAGGGCCTTTACTGTTTAATTTTCTTCAGTCTCTTGATGATATTGTGTTATCATCAAAATGCACGATACATTCAGCGCCTCGAGGTGGCAGTGAAAACTGCAACATTGGTCAGCATAAGCATGAAATAACAACTGCATTCACAAGCTTATTTCTGAAGTGGTGTCTGACAGGTATACTACTATACAAACCAGGAAGACCCTCGTGCTCAGCTTACATCACTTTAAGCGGCTTGTAAGACATTCCTCTGCTCCTGAAAAAAAAATTCGTGAGCCACAGTAAGATCGACATGTCCACATGTGTAAAAGGATTGTAATTTTCGATTCTAGTAATCATAGCAGCGCCAGTTACTTTAAAATCACAGGTCCGTAGTATGGCAGCAGGTAACAGGGGGGGTTGTTAAGAAATTCCAACTCCACTGCCTCATGAACGTTAGTGGCTATGTTTGCTGCCAGTACGATGTATTTCTTACCACTTTCATAAGACTTAACTAATATTACGCTAGGCTGTTGGTGTCATTAATTAGTACAGAATTAAAAACTAAATCGCGTGGAATTCTTGCCTCCTGGTTGAGAGTCTTTCGCGAATTGTGGGATGGAAAAAAGACATTTTTTTCCTTCACTTTTTGATGTTTGAAGCGAAAAATCTTAGTCATATAAGTAAAAAATAGTCATTGACAGTGAGAAAACATCTACTGTAAAAAGGGAAACAGCATTAGGTCAGCAAAGGTAAACCAAATTGCATTAAAGCTAAAATAGTACGTAAACAAAATACTTGCGATATCCGATGTCTACGCGTATTCAATTATGATGGATTTTTGTTTTTTAAATTTAATTTAATTTGATTGCAATGGAGCACAGGCTCCGGTGGCAATTTCCCTACACACCCCTCTTCCCCCTATCCTGCACCAACCTACATTTGCCCTCTACAAATTTTATCTTTAAGTACTTTAAGTTTTTGGTAAATTATTCATCATTTCTCTTGGTAACTCATTCCAATCCCTGACACCCTTACCTAAAAAAGAGAATCTTCCCACACCCTTGTGCCTGAAATCGAGTGCCAGCTTGTGGTCATGGTCATCTTTTCCCTTCCATGCATTACTTTTCATACCTATTGCAATATCTTTCCATGCCTCATCGCCAGTATATGCCCTGTACACTCCCATGACCCTCCTCATCATTCTCCTGTCTTGCAATGAATCCCATTTCAGCTCCTTTATGATATCCGTCACTGATTGCATTCTGCGATAATTTCCAGAAACATACCATCCGCTCTCGCGGAAGTTCAAGTGAAAAGATTTCTTCTTCTCTAGTGTGAATATTGCTCATGAGTATTTTTGTATATTTATGTTAGTTTGATTTTAGTGTTTTTAATGAGAGATGAAAGAAAGGTCTTTTATTTCAAGTTAACTATCCCCATCCGATGGTTGAATTAAAATCAACGTTGTTGTATTTTTAATATGTCAAACTGCGGATAACGGTACATAATACAGGAATTTGATATATAATCTGTTGGTTATGAATCGTGCACACCCGCCTCTCCTTCGTCACTGTCCAAGGTGGTAATGGTGAAAACTTATTCAGCACTAGATCTAACTCCTCCCGTGACGAGCTCTACAGGTCGTGGCATCTCCATGATTTCGGGCACTGGAGTACGTATTACCAACTAATAAACCATACCAGTCGCCCTTCATTGCATTAGATATTTTTTCACTAGAACATTGTACACTAAACTAGTGGAATGCTCGAGATCTGGATGTCTCAGAGCAAGCAATCATAATCCAGGCATTCATTGGCAATTATTATTACAGCTTCATCAATCTTTATTTCAGGATGTAGCCTCTATAAGCCAATGAGCTATATAATACAATTTAATGCTAAGTAGTTTTGTTGCATTTCTCTCCAGTCTGATGGATCTTGAGCAACCTTCTTCCAGTTCACGCCTGTGACTCGACGTATGTCTTTATCTCAGCAATCGGGGGGTCTTCCTCAAGCTCTTTTCGGGTTCCTTGGTATCCAATCCAGTACTGCCGCAGTCCACCTGTCATCTCTTTCCCGAGCAATATGACCAGCCCATTGCCATTTTTGGGCCATGACTCTTTTCAATATGTTTGTCACTTTGGTTATTGAATGTATGTGCTCGGCCTTTTTCTTGTCTCTTCTTATAAACCCTAGCATTGCTCTTTCCATATTTTGCTGGCAGTTCTCAGTTTTTGCTTCGTGTAACTATTTAGGGTCCAAGTCTGGCAGGCGTATGTGATGACTGGTAATACACATTGTTCAAATACCTGTTTTTTTTAAAGAGATGTATTGGCATGTTATATTTAAAAACTATGGAATTTCTTCCGTTTGCTGTCCAGCCCATACGGAAGAAATTGCTCGAGATCTGGATGTCTCAGAGCAAGCAATTATAATCAAGCATTCGCTGGCAATGTGTAGTGTAAATTATGCACAAACAGTGCTCACTAAAGAATGGAACATGAATTTTAAAAATATGTGTATAATTATCCATTAATCCACAGACGTATCGAATCACTGAAGATCTTAAAATTCTTTGTAAAATGGGATATTTCTTCGAAAATTATGGCAGTAGTAGATGAAATAATCTCAACCATCGGAACGATTTTCGATGCCCGTACAAGTGGTTCTATTATTTATTGGCAGATAACCATAAAAACGTTTTTGTGAACAGCTAAAAATCACTGCTACTCTTTTCTCTTTGTAGAAGATTATCCAATAAAAGGAAATATTATGGAAGAAAAATAGTTTGGTATTGTTCCATGGCCCGTCCCGTTGGCTTAGTTGACTGCGGCTACTTGATGGTGTGCGGCGCTGACACGGGGGTTAGCTGCTTCCTGTCCTGCTGGTGGAAGAAATTTGGTCGTCAGTGTAGGAGTGGCGGTGGGGCACAATTCCTAACCTGGGTTGAATCCCAAACCTCTTCGCATTGCATATGGAGAGACGGTATGTGATACTGTTTATATTTATTCGCCCATCGGATAGGTACATATGCTACGTGGGCCTCTTGGTGTCTTCCGAAAAGGTATGTCTGAATGGGCTGGTACAGTGTACACACTATCCTTTGTTTCATCTCTGGTCCACAACACAAACAACACTCTACACTGAACATCGCACACTAACACAGTCATACACACTTAGACACTAAAACGCTTGTGAACACCAGCTCATCTCCCTATGGAAGAGTAAACGATCCCCAGGGTATCCACCAACGCCAAGACACGGGATAGACGTTGATAACAAGAAGATTGTTTCATGCTGTTTCGGAAAATGACGCGCGTGAATTTCGTGTTTCTATGTTTTTGTCGCAAAGCACATTTATCCTCTGTCGTGTAAAATAGTTTTCGGATTCTGCTGATAAAAAAATGAAAGCTTCCAAGAATGGTTTAAAAGAAGAATATTTTGTGTAACCTGTGTCGTATCATTCTGTTTGTAAAAAATACTATTTCTCGGGGATTAATTGGGGCCATCGCATCAACCATCGGTGAAACTCGTCGTAAAAATTATTTTTAGAAAATAAATTCGGCAAAATCAGGCATTCAGTCACGTGACAGCGAATACCAATGAGAAAACATTACGCCACGTCATCCGAGACGCCAAAGTTGTTACTAACATTTTCGTCGAACAGAACATGTTCCTTTGTAAATTATTCGTTTGTAGGAACTTTTGTCACATTAATACAGATGCTCTCAACTATGTGCATAAAAAAAGTATAATTCGCTATTGAAACAGGATTTAGTAAATGAAACAGTAGAAATTTGCCCAAAATTAACACCGTAACACTTGGCAGATTTATCGCGTCAAACATCGACTTTTGCTCCTCGGAATTCCGCAATATTAAAACTTCGATGTAAGTATACACAAGTGTCAGTTATACATAATTACCTTAAGTAGGATTATTTCAGTTTTGTAAATAATAATATATTGCTTAGACATACGTTTTGTAAATTAATTGATACTGGTATGAGGTTAAATTTGCGAAGTATACGCAAGTGCTAATAGCTAAACCAGAGAGAAGACCTAAGCGAAATAACAATATATTTCGTTCTTCGCTTCGATACTATCTTTGACGTGAATAAGGTCATTGAATATGGTTGTTGTTAGGTATTATTGTTTCTGTGCCTTGCCCGTATCGTAACTTTCCAGTTGCACCACGTCTAAGGTATGTTTCTTTTTGCTTTTATATACACCTTTTGTAGAAAAGTATTTCCTCAAAAACAGGTGTGGCAAATTTTAAAGCTATGGCACTGCCAATTTTCAGTCAGTTCTAAGCTACTTATCCGCCTAACAACATCACCTTTCAGAACCATGGAAGATATTAAAAAAATTATTCTTTATTTTCGATTTGTTTCATTGAGTTGCGTAAGAATCTATCGTCAGATTGTGGCACCACGATAAGGATAGTGCTGCCAGAGTGTGTTTATTATATTAAACGAAACACTAAAGAAAGATTATAAATCATAAAACCAAAACAACCTCAACTCATACGTTATCATGTTATCAGTACTTGAAAAGTAGTGGTTCTGCAAAATTCATCAGTTTTGATTTTGATTTAGAAATATATTGTGAACAAACACTTACATCATACTGATCTTCATGAAAATAGATTCTTAAATCTGCAGATAAACTATGAGCATCCTCCCTCCTTGCAAGTTTTAACCATTTTTCCCGCATCTTTTCATTGTTTGGAACATATATAAATTACTTTTTTGACGTTTTTACTGTGTTTTTAGACTGAGGCAGTACATATTACTTATAAAACGAAGAATTCATTTTTAATTAAAGAACACTTGATACCTGCTTTGTTTTGGTTCGGCTGGTGTGACGTCATTCAAGACGCCATGACAGTTTTGAGCGTTTTGACGGTAAATTTAAATTCGTTTTTTAAAATGCAAAATACATAATGTAGGCACTAAATGTTCAATTTTTGAAAAAATAATACTTTTTTGAGTAAAATAGATACTAAGATAAAATATTAACCTATTTTTCAAATTTTTGTCAACTAGCCAATTGTTTCGAATAGTTGGTGAACCTCGTATGAGTGAATATACTCATAACAATGTTTTTTTTAGTAAACTAAGACATTCAAGTTATGTTATGATTAACCCAGGTCGAAATTATATTGTGTAAGTAAAAGTGTATTAGTGTTGGATCAGCTAGGTCTCTTTCCATAAACCAAAGTAGAATTTCATAGCCGGCAAATTTATCTAATAGGTACTAAACTAGTAACCATTATTTGAACATACTGTTCCTTCTATTCAGTAAATTTTGATACTGATTAGCTCGTAAAATACGAGAGGTTAAACAATAAACTGAAGAGACGGTTTTAAAATTAATATGAATAATTTTAAAAGTAATCGTATTTTTCACTGTAGTTCTGATGTAAAAATTAATTATTTCGCTTTTCTTCTATTAGAAGCCATTTATAAAATTACACCAGTTAAATTTAATATGCTTTCCTGACTTACTTCTTATCTTTGTGATCTTCAAACTTATTGTATTTCATTTCAGGAAAAGAATGGATTATAGAAGCAACAAACTTCACACTTCTTCATTTGCAAAGCCTATATTTTAAACATTTATTTTGTATTTAAGTGCATCATTCTGTTTCATAACACAGGCAGACCCAATCGAACAATTGAATTCCTCTCTCCTAACGTTACTACAGAGATTCAACATCGGAGATTCTGAAAGCACATGCTATCCACTGGCAACCTCTGTGGCATAAGCCCCGATCATTAACAATAAATACATATAAATTTACATTTCTATACATTAAGCAATAACTGGAATCATACAATACAAACCATGAAATGCAGACATGACAGCAAACCTAAGTAATGCATGTCGTTTCTTTGCAATCGGAAAACAACATTGCTTGTCCAGACCTATTTAATTTTCGAACTGTGGTGATTCAGAGGTGAACATGCACCTTCGTCCGTGATATATTTCACCATCAGGGGGAAGTCCAAGTTGTGTGCTGGAGGAGTCATTTATAGCTTCCAGTGTTAAGCAAAGAGCTTGAAGCAGCTCTTGATACCACGTTCACTGAGGACGGCCTTTTGAACGTCTGCTATTCATTCATCATACCTTGCGTTCATTTATGGTGTATTGACGTACCTGACACGGAAGAAATATTGACTTCACCGCGCAGCTGAATGTTTTCCCCAGAGTGTTTCCCGCCCGAACTAAAGGAAAGCGCCTCACATTCAGAACTTAACATCAACAAAAATAACAGTCTCTAAGCTTGAAAAAGGACTGCTGTACGTCGCAGAAAAAAAAATAATGAGAGATTCTCCTGACGTGTAAAACTCTGCTTCTATTCGCTACAGTGTTATAGCGCTATAGAAGATACAACAAATTTTCTTTCCCAAATAATATTTTCTGCATAATATCAATTTATAGCTGCCTATTCTCGACTGGTTTTGAAAGTGCTGTTACTATTATAACTTTTAATCTAAATATTATGTTTAGGTCAATAGTAATATAATTTCAGTCTGATTACAGTTGGTACATGAGTGTTGTGTCTGAACTTTGTTAATTGTGACAGTAGTACGTAAAACCTCCCACCGATACTTATCCAATGCTGATTATTATCTCACAAATAATTTTTATCTTTAATATCGTTGCTCCCATAATACGTTGAAAATAACTATTATATTTAGCACTTGACTATTAATAATATTAACACAAATACCTTGAAAACGGACGATTGATTATAGTAGTCTTGTCAGTGTTCATTTTTTACTTCCGATTCTGATTTAGTATCGTGTATTATGGGGTTAGTAAGGAAGTAACATTCTGAACTTTTACATAATTAATTACGACAGATGGCTTGAAATCCGCACTGATCTTTGATATACCACACAACAACACGTGTAACATGCCTAGGCAATTCGGATATGGAGGAAACCTTTAAACAATAGGACAAAGCTACTTCATGTTGATTTTTGGGATATATATTGTTACTGGAAGTCATAATTTCGTAATAACCTAAATTTATTTTTTCGTAATAACTTTCATGAAGTCTATGAACCTTCGCATGTTAGAATCATTTCGTGCTGTTGATACTTCCACTCGTTTAGAGGAGGAATCTTTCTGGATTAAGAGATCAACTAGGTACGTTTCAAACTACCTGAATTAAACTAATGGAATCATAGCTAATTACAAGTTTTAAATCCTTAAAAAATCTAATTTGTTCCTTAGAATTTAATTACCTTTGACATTTCTCTGATGAGTATTCTGTTAAGCACTATTTAACTTCGAAATCGCTAGTAGGATTTCTACAGACCATCCAAATCCCCTTTCGTCTTAGATCTGTCAGTATGTACGATTATAGAGTAAGAGAGATGGTAATGTAAAACTTCAAAGCTTGTGATACGAATCTTCATGCGCTGTCTCAATACAGAAACTGTTTTTGACTCTTAAGAATCCAGGAACGAAAATAGTTCAAGCACTGCTTTAGAACATGCTAATTTCTACACCACACTCCCTCCATGCGAAATTCCCAATGCGTCTAGACTTATTTCCTCCCAATATTCCGTTTGTGTGAGAAGTTATTTATGATAGCTTTACATGTTTATTTTTCAAATAAGGCAGAGCGTGTAATAAGGGGACAGGATTTTTTATGAGTTGTGTTAGATGATATCAGCTACTCCAGTATGTTCGGTGGTTTGAATTTAACGTTAAACTATAGGTCCAAGAGGAAAGGAAGTGGCCGTCCTACCTCTGACACAATGGCTTGGGATGCCTCCTTTGGAAGGAGCCGACCAACATTTACATTTTGGACTAAGTTAGGTAGTACAGGCTGCGATAAAAATTACTCCCTTGTTTTGTATACGTGTAGGAAGGCGAATATTAGTTCCAGGGAGATTGTATCTGTTCGGAAAGACGCTGGAGAGAGAGAGAGATGATTTTGTTTCCTACCAGTGTTTAATAACCGCTATTTTTTTGGAATGGTGAGCAACGTATTTTTCGAAAATGGTAATTCCTCTGGCGCCGCTTAGCGTAATATTCGCAAATACTTCAAAATTACCACCCCTGCAGCAGTTCCAGATAGAAAAGTATAATATTATAGGCTTTTTATTTTTGCTTATAGCTTCACGCTTCGACGACTTCGAGATCATTAGAGGCGGAAAGGACGTCGGCGAATTCGTCCATGGCCTATTGAAGGAATCATTCCAGCATTCGCCTGGAATGATTTGGGTAAACCATGGAAAATCAAATATGGGTGGGCGGACGGGGATTCGAACCCGTGTTCTCTCGAATGCAAGGCCAGACCGTTACAGCTCACCCAAGGTATCAAACTTTAGATCAAGTGCTTCTGTGTTAAAAAATAGCGTAGGAAAGCCAAGCAGAGAGTGACCTCTTCGTCAACACAGTGCCTGTTTCCCTCGAATAAACTCGACACAAACGTTTGGTATTGGTGTGTACGGCACACGTCAGTTTCAGCCTTTGTTTTGCGCATGGAAGACGGTTTCCAACTTTAAAATATTGCTCCTTGGATCAGGACTGCACAGATCAGTCATGATTGATCTCAGAACTGTTGAAAACTATGGCCACAACCTAATACACTGGTGTGGCACTACGAGCCATACTATCCTGAGATTCATCAGCTGTAACAGTGAGGCAAGAGTAGGGGTCAACACCGAACATCATATGAACCTGATTTTGATATCAGGTGTCTTTTGTTGTGCTTTGAACACATTTCGTTTAATATGAGGAAAGGATGTGAAGCCAAATGAGTCAAAATCAAACTCTCCATTTATCACTGTCAGCAAGGCATGAGCAGCTTATTGCATTTACTGCTTGCAGTGTTGAAGTGAGTCATTCATAACTGTTCAGAAGTAAATGGCTTTTCAGTCTGTGGCAGTGAAGATCTCTCTTCCCTCAGAGGCACAGTTCATACTTGTACGAGCCAGTGGAGGAAAGACGATTCAGAATTAAAAATGTTGCTATCCATCGCCGTCGGTAAAATTTATTCTAAAGATATTTCACATTTCCTCCACAGGGTTGCTTGTCGGTGTAAAATGTGTGTCTTGCAGACAGACGTAAGTTAGATTATACCTTTATTTCAAGCATACCTTCTTAATGTGTAACTTAAAATAATAATATTTCCCGGGGAAAGTCGGAGAAATTCCATATTTTCAGATTTTTCTTATCTAAAGGGTCAGCTGCTTGGTGTGAACTGAAGATTGCTTTGCATCAGATGATTCTGATGACAAGTCATAATCGGTCGAGCAAAATAATCAATTCCATCATTTCAACTCAGCCAGTGCAAACCATTGTTCTTTTATTAATGTTCTCTTAAGTCCTTTACATACTATGTGTTGGCTTCTGCTAGAAGCGCAATAAACAGTGCCATGACAGAGATAGGCAACAATTTAATAAAACTACAATCACCTACGGCCGTTTAGCGGACCTTAAGTGCAATACAGCGGAGCAGTAGCAAGATGTAACTCTCCAGCATTCTCAATAAACCCTACCTCTAAGTTCTCAGAGATATGACAGTGTTTATAAAATAATAAGGCAGATTCGACAATCTATGGCCTGCGTGGTCTCACGGTGGACCGATATGGGACCGACCAGGATTGA
Source organism: Vandiemenella viatica (assembly GCA_031002005.1). Lineage (NCBI taxonomy): Eukaryota > Metazoa > Arthropoda > Insecta > Orthoptera > Morabidae > Vandiemenella > Vandiemenella viatica. The sequence continues at coordinate 3,695,721 of JARYHS010008075.1, read as the reverse complement.
TTCGAATGTTCATACAAATGAACTTTTTCGTTAATGCATTTTATTTCATATGTGCTGTAATTAGCAATTGTATTTAACTAGTGTAACGCCGTGCCACTTTATGACAGGTTGACCTGATCAGGCAAAATACTAACTTGACCTATGTTTCCCACTTTTAGTGAATAAAATCCCTTGAACTTCAAGAACACAGATGTATTAATAAACTATTAAACACAGACAAAGACGTATAACTGTTTCAAAGCTCGTGGTTACTAGAACAGAACTGGCTGAAATATGAACTTGACTTATATTTGACACCAAAGGTTCACCCTTAAAAATTTGAAAAATTTCTGTTTAAAGAGAATGCGCAATTGCTGCAAAAGAATTACGTTGTTTTTGACTAAGGCTGGCCAGACATTCATAATATAATCTTTGATCAACGTATCCGCAGCGGCCAGAGAACTTAAAACAATTTCTATAAAATTAAATATTCGAGCAACTCCGAAGAAACGAATTGCCAAAATAGTCGATTAGGTAACATATTTGGTCTGATGTCCATTTTAAATAAGCTAATAACTCACATACAGCGAACACGAACAAGACCATTAATGAAAGTGGTCAATAAAATACGTAAAAAGCAAATAAACCGAAATGTATAAACTTAGCAAAACTTTTAACAACTGACATCCGTCGTTTCAGCAGCGACCATGAGGAATATAAATTTTTATAAAGGTTTTATGTTACTGAAACTGTTTCAGTCGTAAAGTTTTTCCATAATTTTTAAGTATGAAATGCTACTAAAAGCAAACTAAATTAGTGTATTCTGGCAATTAATTTCATTGGAATTGCTTAGATATTAAATCGTGCACATAACTTCGAATTTCTTCTAACAATATCTGTGGTTGCTGTTAATTTGCGAGTGAAGGCGGGGTCTTGACGTTACCATATCCCAGCCGAGGTGAATGAGGTAGTGCGTGAGCTTAGGAAATTATATACAAGATTACTTGTATTACTTATGTGTTTTCAATGCTAACTGGAATTTTACTAACAGATAGTGGAAATGTTTTATACACTAAAAACTTACGTTCGTCTAAGTGTTTCCTAATTTCCTACCCAAATATTTAATTTGTCTGGTAAAACATATGAACTAATCGGTCAAGTGGATAAATTTCACTGCGAATGGAATATTTTGTCCATTGGTGGTCCTGAACCATCGTAAAATACTGAAAATAAACTTTTAAAATGTCTCTTGGTTGGGCTTCTTAATTGTTTATTAAAAAAACGCACAAAAAGAATTTTCCATACATAGATATTAGCTGCAACAAATGAAGAAAGCTTTTGACTTAGATGCACGATTTATTTTCAAATTCTGTGATTGTAGAAAAGCGTTATTTACATCAAAAAATATTTCTATAATCAGGAAGGTTGATAGCGACATAGATGTATTTTTCAAAAGTTTCGAGAAAATCGGTGGGGAAAGGAAATGCAAAGTATAAAACGTACTTTTACTACATCATGTCTTGTGTTTATTTTCTATCAGATATTTATTAGTATGAGTATTCTGATTTAATTTTCCACTTGTCAGCTATTTTCGTGACTGTTGAAACTTTTCAATTCGAAAATATGTATCATTTGGATCAGGTATTGACGTATATTACGTTTGAACTTTATCTGAAGAAAATTCCGGTTACCTTTAAAAAAATAAAGAAGAAAAAGTAAACTAACATAAAAATTTTAGTGTCATAAAGTATTCATTACTAAAACATAAATAACATGGTAATGACAGCTTACATGAAATAAAAAGTATTAAGGGAAATAAATCAACTTACACGGATATTAGAATCCGGATCACTCGCGTATTAATCTTTCACTTAAACTGCCAGACCACGGAGACAGTTGAATATTAATGCTATTTTGTCATTGTATAAACTCGAGTCAAGTTTTTGAAAAAAATTATAATACTTGGGAAGTGCTTCTTGACAACGCTCCGCAGTATTACACTTGAAGTCTACTATACGCCTAAAATTTTGAGAAAAATCCGAGATCAAACATCTGGTAGTTCCCTTCGATTACAAAATCTAGCTTATCTGGTTCGATCGTCAGTTATCAATAAGTTATCATCATTGCGCCCTAGGCCTGCAGGCTAGGAGAGGCTGCACGGTGTGTGGTTAATACTGGGGCGCGGCATTCGGCAGGGCGGAGCTGCGATTACCGGCTCAGCCATCCAATTTTCGGTTTTTCATGGTTTCTCGAAATAGCTCTGGACAAATGCCGGGATGGTTCCTTCAAAACGCCACGGCCGGTCTCCTTAACTTTCCATGGCCCCAATTCTCTTCCGTCGCTGAAGACATTGAAGACGAGGAAATGTAAAGTGTGGTGCGCAACTTCTAAACACTATATTGCGGTTCAGTATCCTCTCATATGGAATGAGTACAGAATAAAATTTCGTTAGTGATTCATTAATTTGATGGGGACATTAAACTTGTCAGTGACCTCGTTCTCCCGAAATGCGGCCAATAGTGCCCGTACCGGGTTTCTCTCATTCCCTTCTTTGAACGTTCATTTACACCACAAGCAACACACTTTACCGTAAGCCCACGCGCCGTAGAGATAGCTGTTGTTTCAGTAATATTTACCGACGCTGCGTACGGCGGTCAAGCTGAAGGAAACGACAGAGTTAAATTTCTACGAAGGAGCAGCTTCCAACACCGCAGCCGCCCACGCCTGGGATGTACTAACACAGTATTTGTTTATTCGGCCCCGGAAATTATGTTCATTTACTCTTGTTGGAGAGACCAAACAACTGCGTATAACTTCATGTCTGTGTACATTTAAACACTTACAATACAGTGGATATGCTTGAAGAAACGCTTTTCCAGAGCTGGCTATACAGTTTTGGATATTGTGAAGTAAATTTGTTGTTCCACATGAAGTCTGTGTTAAATAACTCTTTATGTCACTAATTAGTAGTAAAGTATCGCTGCAATAATGACACTTTCCTTTTCAAAAAATTGTGTGGTAAATGATTGCTATTTTCAACTACCAAAAGTTTGCACAGAAAACGTTTGTGTGTTTTCAAAATAAATATTATATCTACATTTTAATGAACTCGATTTCAGTTGCATTAAAGGAGATTCCTTTACTTTAAGATTAGGGATTGCAATCCAGCAAATCGGGATCCCGCAATCCCGCGGGATCGCGCATCATTAGACAGTCTGGCGGATCCCGCACAAAATTAAGCGGATCCGTAATCCTCAAAATCCGGCGGAAACGCGTGTCAGTCTGCGTGACTCGCTGCCCCGTCGTTTTCCGCCTCACTCGGTCTCTGTCGGATGTGCTGCACTGTTTGTCTGTACCCTTGCAGTTGACATTTGACTAGTGAGAACAAACGTTTGTTTTTGTCAACCTTCGTCATTCGTAAGTAAATAGATCCAATTTTACGTATTCATTAAAACTTACGTTTGTTTTGAGTACACATTTCTATAATTTGAGTTATGTGGCGTATTTAGTACGATTTTCTAACTATGTAATAAATATTTTTTATGTGCCGCACACGTCATCTGAACTACACAGTTAAAGCCTTTTACTCACGGTTTCATTATTTCCATATTCTGTATTTGCAAATAAAGTAATTGTGACTACCTGTATTTGCGGCTGAAAATTTGATTATTCGTTGATACTAAACTAATGTTATCGTAATTTTAACGATCGCATATCTATTTATTTAGCACCTATCAAACGGCAATATCCTTTGAGTTATTGTTGTCTCGCCCGCCACCTCAATGCGTTTGAGACACATGTTCTTTGACGAAAACCGCCTGCTTACACGTGCCACTCTGGCTTTTGAGTAATCCCTCTTGGGATGATTTGGTCAATGGCCACAATACATTACTTCTGAATGAATAACATGTGTCTTCTCAACTCCTTGTTATTATTTCGACTAAAGGCAAAAAAAGTTATAATAAAGTCTTCACGGGTGTATCGCCGAATTGTGTTGTGAAAATACCATACTTCGACGGCTGCCTCCGCCGTCTTCCTCACGAGTTAAATTTCGTGTTTTTACAACGAAATCCGGCGATACGTCAGAGAGGACTTCACGGCAATCGTACGCCGAGAAAGTCTCTTTTCTTATTTAAATAATAATAATAATAATAATTTCCACTCTAAGAAACTCGTTACGCCACTTAAACTAAAATACTTGACAGTTAACGTCTTGGTGAGTAATTTATTTTATCAACAATGAATAAACCAAGGAATGAGCAGACATAATAACGAATCCCATAAAAACAATTCTTGTGAAAATAGGCCAAGTTTCGTGCATGTGCAGTGATAAAAAGTTATGAGATCTTGTTCTGAGCCAAGTCGACACTTTACAGAGTATATTCACTTCACTTTGTAAAATACAACGTTTTCTCTCGGTGTTATGGAACATTTATTTAGAATAATAATTTTAAAAAAAACTCTGGTGACTTGGCCATTATGCATATCATGTTTATACAGATATGATGTGTTGTAAGGCACAAAATATGACCTAAAACTGAATATTTTCCATTTTTTATTGTTTATTTAAAAATTGATTTGGATTTAAAAACAAAAAAGTGAAACCTCAAAATATACTTAAAACGTGCTAAAAAAATTAATTTCATTTTGCCAATTAAAATATTATTAAATGTTAATATTTATCATTTAACATTAAAATTGATTTATTAATTTAACAGGTCATAGGAGAAATATAGTTAACAGCATGAAGAATCCAGACACTTCAGTAATTGTGGGGAAAAATAGGTTTGACCTGTTGCCAGAGTCAGGAGGAGATTAGCCTGATGTAGGTGCAGGAGTAGGTAAGATGCAGCAGGCCTTTAGGAATAAAGGCGTGCAAGGCAAGATTAGGAAGAAAAGGGTTCTGCTGCTAGGAGAGGCGTAGGCCTTCTTCTGCAGGATCAGTTAGGTACAGGTTACCAAGTCACAAGTTTTTTCAAACCTAGTGCAACATTAGGTCAGGTAATAGAGGATATAGGTTTTTTTGTAGGAGTTTCACTAAGGACGAAAGAGTAGTGATAGTGGGAGGGGCGGGAAATAGTATTGATAGAAACGCGAGTTATAGTATAGAGAATGACCTGAGGAAGGTGGTGAAGGAGGCACAGCATACCAGGGCAGGGTGGAACTCATGCAGGTCCTAAGACGCCATGACCGGCCACAATTGAACTATGCTGTGAGGCGGGTTAATGTGGAAACGGAAGTGCTACTTGGGAAAGGCATTAGTTCTGTGTTGGGGGTTGTGCCTGTAAATGCTATTGGTAGGTGGGGTTTCACTAGGCATGGCCTACTCCTAAATAGAAGGTGGAAAGGAGTACTTTCTGAGTTGTTAGCTAAAGCAGTAAGGGAGCCCATTTCCAGTGATGATGGGGTCAGGACTGTGCCTTTTTTGGGTTACTGGTTGCTGATGAAGTGACGGAAATAGATGATCAAAGTGATACTGATTGCAGATTCACATCATAGACGTTAAAGAAATAGATGAAATTGCTGAAACAATAACTGGCTGGGGTAAAACTGGAAAAGATGAGATAAATGCTGAAAATATAAAGCCGGTAATAAGGGTGTTAATGGTAAACTGTAGAAGTATAATGAACAAAGTAATCGAATTTGCAAACTTAATAGAGATACACGAACCACAAGTAATAATTGGGGTAGAGAGTTGGTTAAAAGAAGACGTACTAGACAGTGAGGTTTTTCCTGATGGCTATAGAGTGTACCGCAGAGATAGAGGAGCAATTGGTGGAGGAGTCTTCATACTAGTTAGCAAAAACTACCACAGTTCACTGGCGTTCATAGATCAAGACCATGAGTTACTTGGGGTAGATTTCTGGGGTAATAAAAAAGAAAAAATCAGGGTGTTGGTTGCTTACCGCAGTGGAAGAATGACAGATGAAGATGAGGCTCTTGGGGAGAAATTAAATTCATACTCAGATTTCAGAGGTGATAATAGAATGATCATTATTGGTGGGGATTTAAATTTACCAGGTGTAAACTGGGAAGTAAATAAGATTAATAACACATGGGAACAAAGATTTGCAAATACCTTCATAAGGGAAGGAAGATTTACACAAGTGATAGAGCAAAACACTAGGGGACAAAATATTTTGGATATATTCCTAATAAAGCCCGATGATAACCTTGTGGGGTGTCAAGTAACGGAAGCAATAAGTGATCATGACACAGTTCTGATGGATATTAGAGGATTCAGTGAACCAGCAGCTAAAATTGAAGGGGGAAATAGGTACAATTATAAAAAGGCACAGATTTAAAATTTGAAGAGATATTTCAGATAACGTTTCAGCAAATGGAAGGAAGGCACAAGTACAGTAGTGTCAAGGTGGGAAGAGTTCAAGGAGATAATAAGAAAGGGGGAAGAAAAATTTATTCCAAAGCAGAAAATAAAGAGAAGTAGAGAACCTGTGTACAATAATAGGGAAGTGAGGAGGTTAAAGAGGTTGGTACGAAGAGAACATAACAGAGTTTAGAGACAGCAGGGTAATTGAGAATATTTGAAACAACTAAACAAGGACTTAATAACAGCAAAGAAAGTGGCTAAAGATGGGTTTATGAAGAGTATTGTCAGTGCAGGAGGACCACTGACTGATGCATCTAGAAATTTCTATGGCTATATCAGGAAACTGAGGGAAGGGAGGGTGTAGAGACGCTTATAGATAAGGATGGAGAAGTAGTTACTGAGGATTTGAAAAAAGGCAGAGTTTTAGTGTGAGCAATAGGGACAATTAATCAGAAACGGGAAGGTCTAATTCGGAGAACGAGCTTAACAATACGATTAGAAATGAAGATACTAAAAAATTTGAAATTCATCCTGAAGAAATTATGAAGGAAATAAGCAAGCTGAAAAAACATAAGGGGACTGGTGTAGATAATATTACTACAGATATCTTAAAGATAGCCGGGTGTGAAATTGTACCTTATCTTGAAATATTATTTAAATTGAGTCTGGATACTTGCTGCTTACCACAAGACTGGAGAAGTGCGATAGTAGTACCGGTACATAAGGTAGGGGTGAGAAATAGAGTCGAAAATTACAGGCCAATCAGTTTGACTTCAGTGGTAGGTAAATTAATGGAAAGATTGATATGCAACCACATCAGAAATGTATGTGAGGAACGTAAGTGGTTTTCAAGTAGGCAACATGGGTTCAGGCAAGGATATTCATGCGAATCTCAGTTGGTGGGATATATGAACAAGGAAACGAGGATAGTGAACCATGAAAAATCTCATACACTATATGGGCATATCCCTCACAGGCAAAGACTGACGTCCAGGAAAAGTTTCCTAAGAATATCTCAGGAACTTACAACGACAACTGAAGAATCCAGGTTACAACTATGGGAAGCTAAGGTTCTCCTTCCGCATGGCTGGGGAAGAGTGTCTGGGATGGTTGACATGGATGTCATTGAATAGGCTGAGATCAGGAGTGGGCAGATGCAAAGTGAACTTAGCAAGATGGGACTATGGTGAGATCAATGATATCAAGTGCGACTGGGGTGAAGACCAGACTGTCCAGCACATACTCCAGTGTGGACTGTGTCCAGAATCCTGCTCGGCAGCTAAGCTGTATGAGGCCTCAGAAAATGCACTGGAAATGGCCAAGTTCTGGTCCAATATAATTTGATGCTGTGATTGTGTAACTGTATGTTTCTGATACGAAATAATAATAATGTCAGATATTTCAGATGAAATGGACAAGGGAGGCCAAATTGATAATGTAGCACTAGATCTTTCAAAGGCGTTTGACAGAGTAAGCCATAAAACGGTAGTAAATAAGGTAAAAACATTTGGAGTGGATGAGAAAGTGATTTGCTGGGTAGAAGCATTTTTAAAAGGTAGAAAACAGAAAGTTAGGGTAGGAAATGCGGTATCAGAGGAAGTGGAAGTAAAAATGGGAGTGCCGCAGGGTAGCGTATTGGGACCATTGCTATTCATTATTCTAAGGAATAATTGTGTTGATTGTTTACTATCTGAAATTAGATTGTTTGCAAATGACATAATGCAGTATAAAAGGATCAAAACGATAGAGGACTGTAAACAGTTGCAGGGTGATCTGGACAGGGTATCTAGTTGAGTTGGTAAACATGGCATGAAGATAAATGCAAAGAAGTGTCAGCTAATTAGATACACAAATAAAAAACAAAAGGTTAATTATGAATATAAGGTGGGGAAAGAATTGCTTGCAGACTTGAAATGTAAATATCTTGGCATTACATTTGATAACAAGCTTAACTGGGCAGGACACATTGGACAGTTGGTAGGAAAAGGTTTCAAAATTCTGCACTTGTTGGAGAGAGTGATGAGGGGATGCACGAGAGAAGTGAAGGAATTGGGTTACAAAATTTGGTCAGACCATTGCTCGAATATGGTAGTGTAGTATGGGACCCACATTTTGCGTATCAAATACAGGAATTAGAGAGGGTGCAAAAAAAGAGCTGCTAGATTTGTTTCTGGAAATTATCGCAGAATGCAATCAGTGACAGATATGATAAAGGAGCTGGAATGGGATTCATTGCAAGACAGGAGGAGGATGAGGAGGGTGATGGGAGTGTACAGGGCGTATACTGGCGATGAGGCATGGAAAGATATTGCATTAGGTATGAAAAGTAGTTAATGGAAGGGAAAAGATGACCATGACCACAAGCTGGCACTTGATTTCAGGCACAAGGGTGTGGGAAGATTCTCTTTTTAGGTAAGGGTGTGAGGGATTGGAATGAGTTACCAAGGGGAATGATGGATAACTTACCGAAAACGTTAAAAGAATTTAAAGTTGAAATTTGTAGAGGGGAAATGTAGGTGGGTGTAGGATAGGGGGAAGTTGGATGTGTAGGGAAATTGCCACCGGAGCCTGTGCTAAATTGCAATTAAATTAAATTAAACAGATGTTTATTATTTAATTTATTAACGTTTTAAATAACTATGTTTTAAATATATGCGTCAAAAAACTGTTGGCGCCAATCCCGCTGGATCCCGCGGGATTGATGCAAATCCGCAAAAATCCCGCGGGGTTGAAAACACTGCGGGAATGCAATCATTATTAAAGATGCTTATTTTTGGTACGTTTGGACAAACATTCATATTAGTGTGGCGGTGGTTGTTTACAGAGAACATACTAGCACCACACACTGAACTGAAAGCACCTGTACTATTGTCAATAAAAGCTGCTTTTAATGATATTTATTTTGCCTATCTCTGTCGTCTCCTTTATTTTTTTTTTTTTTTTATGATTGGCATTCCAGACAAACATGTCCAGAACTGTTCAAGGTGATGACGATATCCACATTTAATATCAAGTGAATTTTAAAATTCTGAAATATGTACTCATCTACATTTTCTTCAACTATTCACAGATGTGGATTGATCATGCCAGTGAGTACGGATGGCTCAAATGAGCGAAACGTTAATTTCCAGAGGTTAACAGCACTTTATTATAAAACATCTGAAATAATATGTAACTTTTCATGGTAAAAATCGTAGTTTTATTTTCGTTAAATGAGTACATATTTCAAAATTTTAAAGTTCACTTGTATTAAATGTGGATATCGTCATCAGCTTGAACATTTCTGGGCATGTCATGAACGCCATTGCACTATGTCATATCTCCGATTTCAAATTCATTTTATTCCCCTACCATTTAACTGCCCGTCACACTGAAGGCGCTATAAATGGAAGAGTAAGAAATTAAAGGGGGAAAACGTGTAAATATCCAGATGGCATTAGAAACGTATTAATACACGCGCCTTTAATCTGTACTACCGCTAGTCCTGTAAAAGGATTTCTGACGTGATTGTGGTTGCACGACATGAATTAACAAACTATGAATGCGGAAGGGTAATTACGGCTAGACGCGTGGTGAATTCCATTTCGGAAATTAATAGCGAATTCAAATTCCTCGATGTACGTCAAGAGTGTTCCGCGAGTATGTAATTTTCATCATTACCTCTTTCCATGGACAAAAAGTGTTCGACCACGTCTACTTAATGACTGAGATCACAGCATCGAGTTCTCAGTTTTGACAGAGGCAACACTCTATGTGGCTCATAAGGCAGACGGCAGCGAAATTTGGTGATGGGATATGGCAGCAGAGGACCGATGCGAAACACCAGTAAATCGATTTAAAACTGAAGTTTATGGACCTCTTGGCACTAAAGGTGGATTAGCACATGGAATTTTAACTTGCTGTAAGAATTATGGGTGTACGGAATGTTGAGGACGCCGGTTGGAATCCCCGTCCGGGCATCCAGATTTGGGTTTTCCACGGTTTCGCAAAATCACTTCAGGAGAATGCTGGGATGCTTCCTTCAAAAGGCCATGGCCAAATTCCTTCCCGTTTCTTGCACCCAGTCCCGTCCCGCCTCTAATTACCTGTCGACCAGCCATAAAGCCATAACTAAAAAAAAAAACCGGACTGTTAGTTATTTCGTGATGTTTGATTAGCTACAGATGTTTGTTGTTACTAAGAGCCCGCTCTTTTTCAGGTTGCGATGATGGGGCGACAGCACGCCGTCCAGATTTCCAGTGCTCCCAGTGGCTGCAGCACCTACGCAATGCTCTGCATGTGACTGTAGTATCTGTTTAGAACTGTGACTGTGCACTGACTATCTGTGTTTTACGCGAATAGTAGTTAATTTTTTTTTTCAAAACAAGGATTCAAATTCTTATAAGCAAGAAAGAAACCTGCCAATCAAGCACTACCTTCTAAAGACCGACGTTTGTAGGTGAGTATATTCCTTAAAGAAATTCTGTATGTATCGCTTTGTCATTGATTTTTTTAATTTTCACTTGATACAATTGCTATAATGTGAACATTATTCGTGTCACTCTTATTATTTGTTGGTCACTGGACGTGAGTGATATATTACAAAATCGATACGGTTGTTTGAACATGAAGCTATCGGTTACTCATTATAACATAACTGAAACATTAATAGCTTTTTTACCGAGACTGCTGGGTGAGCGGTAACGATCGAGTTGGACATTCCGGCGGACACGGGTTATTTTTCAGTCTGACTTTCCAGATTATTGCTGTCCCTGGTTTGCTGATATTACTCTAAGCAAACAGGAATAAGAAATTAATTTCGGAACATTTTCTACCCAGTTTATCCATCTCAGTAAATAATTTCTGATGTTATGCACACAGATTTTACATATATATGGTCTTGTTACTGTTGGTCTTTCGCCCAGAATCTGAATTGCCACTACTCGCCCACTCCTCCAAACATTCCCCTCAAACAAGAAGAGCGCTCGTGGGTATCTCCGGGCAGAATTAAGTGACTGTCAGTTATCTATGTCACTTTCCGATTATAATTTTCGAGATTAAAATCCTGGAATCTGAAGATAAAGGTTAAGTCAAATAATAAAATTTTCGGAAGCAGTGTTTTTGCGGAGAGGTCCTACGAGCTTTGGCTCTTTCCTGCTTGTCCCTATAAAACGGAATATGGTGATGGCTTTTCGCCTCGTCGATGTGCAGGCAATAAGAGGCGGGAAAAGACTGGGAGGTAATATATATTTATTTATAAACTTAGGTACCACATGAATCAGTATTGTTTCATGTTTTAATGTGGTTCGGTTTTCATTTTTTCCTTAGAAGAAGTGACTTACATCAAGTATTTAAATCCATTTTTTATCTTGCCTTCGTTCATTTTGCAATTGTAAAATGCAGTAATCCGAATTTTCTGCCTTTCCCAAACTATTTATTAAATATAATAATCCATCTAGTAAGAGTGAAGCGATGGCTTCTAAAGTGGATATCATCTATCACGTTGGAATTTTCTAACAAGGTAATTTGCATTTCATGTAGGATGAATGGAAACTGTCTAGGATATTTAGGCCATAAAAATCTTCTTAGAACCTAGACATTGTATGCAACAAAAGACTTTCATCGAGCGTAACCTCTTTTTCAGTCGTTGAGGACGATTAATCGATTTTACTATCGGTTTCCTAAACCACATTTGATATCGCATTTCGCTAGTAGCCTGCAAGTGAGGTTGGTTAAAATTTTCTGTTAAGGAAATTGTACCATCGTTCGCTTGGAGTGAATTTTTTGCTTCCTAGAGGCAACAAGGAGCAACGAGAGCTGAGCTGTTGCCATTTTACTAGTATTACGCACTGCAAACATCATTTCGCCTACTGCGGTTTTTACTATAACAATCAAGATGTTTAAGCAGCATCACAGATATAAAAAATACCTTTAACTCCCATCTTCCCCCTTCACTACCATAACTTTGACTACTCTAGTATTAAACGGTTGCAAGCAGCACAAAAGGTTTATACATCGAAGAGGCAAACTATTATAAGTCAGAAGTATCTAAGACCTGAGGATGGGAAATAAATAGTTACAAGCTTACGCAGTTTTTCCATTTGCATTCAAAAATTCTTCTTTTCATATCAGTGTTCCAGCTTAACAGCCCCAGATAAAAAGTTAGGAGACAAACACAGAAACAATTATGGACAAAGCAGCGTGGCGGCCGCGGCGCACGGCCTCTGGTCTTGTTCCATTCACAGTTCTCAGGAGGCGGCAGCCAAGAGAACTCGCCGGCAGTTGAAATACAAATCCGGTGGGCCTCGCTTCTCGGCGATATTAAAAATAAGAGCAATATCGGGGAGCAGTCGCTCACTGGAGGGGAGCCAGGCTCTCCGCCTCGGCCGGCCGCCTGTGTCTGCGTTTATATATAAAGCCGGTGGTTTTATTTCTGACATCGTTGTGCACGAAATGTCTCCATCGTATTAATAATTCCGCGCTCTCATTCACAATGCGGCGCGAGCCGTGATGCCGAAACTGGGCCGCCAACTCGGGCACGACTCCGCCGTCTATTGTCGTACCGCGCAAGTAGCTACACGTGTGCCTCCCCAACTAATGGCTTATCCTAAAACACCAGTTTTGTCGCCATCGACAAGTTGGTCATTTATCCATTAGGTTTATAACAGACAAATACCGTAGCTGTATACTCTCTTACTGCACAGCGACAACACTGATACAACAATGCGTAGATAATAGGACTGAGGCAGTGGCCACATCAGATCCCTGCTTTAACAAGCTACTTGACTATATTAGTCTGTCCCAGACGAAATTAGGAATTTACTTCTGATACTAGTGAGAAGCAGAGGCTTTTACAACATACAGAACTAACAATACCACAGTCAACAATTACGCCAGTTTTTATTCACTTGCGATATCAGTGATATGGTACAAGAGTTTAAAATCGTTTTTATCCCCCGTCAATGCAGCAATATCTTATCAACAGCTTATAGATTATGAAGGATGAAGCAATACAATGGAATTCAGGCTTGCAATTTGGGATCAATTATGTTAAATCCGCGGTCCGGTCATCCAAATTTTACTATAGTTTCCTGGAATCAATCCTGAGGGTGCCAGGTGTTTCCTTCAAATAACGGATTCCTTGTCCACAGTGCTCTCCAAGCTCTAATGCCAAGTTCTAAACAAAATACTGTTTGACTGAGAGGATCTAGCTTTCTTACATATCTGACAAACTTATGCTTTTGGGTTAATGTGTGTTACGTTATTCCATTGACAGATACATATCTTTAGGTTAGTGTTTTTCAACCTGTGGTCAGCGGATATGGTAAAGGTGCTTCGTAGGTACAATATTAAAAATTTAAATACAGTACTCGTACTATATGGCTATAAGTGAGTGTAAGGTATAAGCCCGATTTTTAATAGCCGTGAATATTTCAATGTCCAGGCAAAAGCATGGTATTTCCGGGGTTTCAAGCTAGGAGAGCATTGTTCCTTCAATAGCCTGCTCACTAAATAGATTATCAGGCGGCATTAAAAAGAGTGAGGTTCGTTTAAGGATCATGTTAATGATCGTTTTATGAGGGTCTTACAGTAGTGTAGCACCGCGGAAGGTCGTAGGGTTGGTAATGTAAGAGTGTTGAAATAAACAACAGGAAAGTTGTCAGGTCTAGTGTCTTTTATTTTATTTTGTCCATGTCGGTCGGCAGTATAATGTAGATTCCAGCCCATACAAACATTTTTCATTTGGTTACTAGATATTAAATGTTTGGTCAGTATGTAATTAACTTTAAACAGTTCAATTTCACCTTCGTAATAGTGTTTTCGTAGGAACCACTGCAGGGTGTCAGCACTGGAACCGCGCTGACAGCATTCATCTCACGTAGCACTCACTCGCCGAACCCGTGTACACGTCCTGGTCTAAACAGAGATTGCGTTAAGCAACGATTATCGCGAAATCCGTGTCCCGGCAGTTGAAGTGGCAGCACGTGACGAGCAGTCGAATTACCGCCCGGCCGCACGCGATATCTGTGTCGCAGCACCACCGCCGACCTGCGCTTAACGGCTGTTTGCTCAGGTCACTATCATTCACGTCCTCGGCTCAACAGCGATCGCCCAATGGAACGGCCATTCCGTGATCGGATAGTAGCGCTTCAACTGTAGTGGGCTTACACACCGACCAACGCGATGCCCGTGTCATGGTCGTACCACTTAACTGTACTGCGTACAGAGTCCCTCTCATTGGCTGCACTCACACCTCCCGAAGATAAAATTAAGCGGACAACCTTTCTGAATAGAAATGCAGTGAAAAGTGATGCACGTGTACACAGTGTTGAAAGACTGAAGTTACAAAACATATTTTCTTTAAATAAATGATATCATTATTGCCTAGTCTTTGAAATACGTCCCTTATAACTGTAACGGTCATACAGCTTCCGGATGATACCACAAGCGGTCATACGCAATGGTATTTAGAGTGGTTGTCACAGCTTTCTGTCTGTTTGTTTAGAGCTTTCGACCTCGTTGACGTCGAAGTCATTAGAGGCGCGAAAGTATGGTGAACGAAGAATTGGAAGGAATTTGGCTATGGGTTTTTAAAGGAATGATTCCTGTATTCAACTGTACCAATTTCGGAAAACAATGGCAAATCGAAATCTGGATGGTCGGGTGGGAGTTGGAACCCACATTCTGCCGATTACCAGGCCGGGACACTGCTTCCTTGATGTCAGATATCATGTGAAAGAGATGTCTCTCTGTCAATTTGTGCGAACAAAAGTACTCAGCAGGCGGCAAGTACGGCGACTAGTGAGGGTGGTAAAGTACGATAACGTTCTGCTTGCCCAGAAACTGCTTAAACATGGACCCTTCTCGTCCAAAATGTATTATTTACCAGATTTCCACATGCCATATCAAACACATCGAGCTCTCTTTACGGGCCGCTCCATGGCGTTCCTTCTTTGTTCGTCTGGAACGTTTTTTGTGAACTGTGTACCTTAGGTCAGCCACTCCTGAGATTATCTTCACTGTCCTCCAGTCCAACATGAGATCGTAAATACTATCAGAAGATATTCAGACAGTGTTTCGTGTCCATAATATTGGAAGAGCTTTCTTTGCATTTCACGTAGCTGTCGAGTAGAAATGTCACTGTTCTACGCTACTTCGTACTCAAACCCGTGCTTAGGCCTCTTCTAAAAGCCGATCGCTGCCTCAAATGATAAATACTATCGACATAGTCGAGTCAAATCCTTCAACGCAGGGTTTAGACTCTCTGCTACTTTGCTCTGTGAACAACAAAACTGCAAGTTCGCGTTCCATTCGATCTTCAAAGACGGGCTCAAACAATGTTACACGTACAGGGTGTCTCAAAAGACACGTCTTTTTCAATATTGTTAACATTTTTGGGTTCCGTTCACAAAGACAAACGGTGCGCTGTCTGTTCGTCACTTATAGCTCTTAAACGAAACAGATTTCAGACTTCAAATTGAAATATGTTGCGTCTTTTTCTAACCCAATATTGTATTCAATTTTTTTTAATCAGACGCTAGGAGCTTTGTTAAATTTAAAGAGACTAGAAAACCATTTTCTACACCAGTATGTGTAGTAAAGTTTATTAGCGCTCCTTGTGTAGAGGAGTGCTATAGAGAAGACACATACAGCCTACGTAAGAAACTGGTGTTACCACTCTATATGTCATTGAATTTGGTATAACTGTGAGAATTTCAGATTTGCTTCATTATGTTTCTTTCACATTAGTTCATAGTATTAATCGATATAATCAATTAATACAGGCAAATGGTTGTTACAACATATTCAATAAACGTTACGCGATAATTATTTAGGTTAATGGATATAACGTACTTCATTTCTTTTTCTAAAAGTACTAAAATATTTCAAACTTAAAATTCTATCTTAAGCAGCTACAGGGCGTTCGCCGGGAAACGCAACCCACTGTTAGCGCTACAAGGAAGAAACTGCTCCCGGCGAGCGAGCGGTCAGTTTCCGGCATTGTTCGACCGTCGGCCGCGGACTATTTCATAATAATTACGCTTCATAAACTTCATAAACTTGTGTGCTAAGCATTTAAATGTGACGTAATTCATTAGCTTACCTTATAAAAGATGCTGGAAGTGTTGACCCTCTTGTCTAATGCACATTTCACATCTTCTGAACATATTTCGAGACACACGCTGCCCTAACTGACTTAATGATTTTTTTGGGTGACTGTTCTAGTCGAAAAGCGATATCGTCAATTTTCTCCTCTGTGAGAATACGGTTGACCGACAGTCTCTTTTTGTTAAAAAATGAACCCGTTTCTCTTACTTTTTTAACCAGACGCAGAATTGTTGATTTAGCTGGCAGTAAAGCGCCAGGAAATTCGCGACGAAATTTACTGCGACACTTTTTAAACGACTTCTTCTTCACATATGTATCGTAGAGAAATATTCTTTGTTGCAAACTGTAACGTACCATAATTTTACTCACACTCAAACACGGTACAGATTAATAAGAGTATGAAGCCCCAAACCAGCCAAACCGCAAAGAAACGTTTATTCACAACACTGATTAATAAGAGACTGAAGTCACAAACTATCTACAATGCAAAGAAACCGTTCTTAACAATGTAAGGGTCACTGCACTGCACTGTTGGGGCAGCGGAGGTGTTAAACAGTGCGGTGATTCACGGTGCCGTGTGGCGGAAACTGCTGGCACGACTGACCGAGCAAGTTGCCGACGGCAACAGACTGGGAGGGTAGCGTTTTCCGGCGAACGCCCTGTATATGTACAACTATGTATTACATTATCCAAAAGAATTAATTTTCGAATAGGGTTTTTTTTTTTTTTTTTTTTTTTTTTTTACTTGGTTGCTTTAACCTGTTGACGTCGAGGACATCAGAGGCAGGACTAGATTGGTAACAAGGAACGGAAAATAATTTGATCACGAAGTACAAGGCATTCACATGTAGTGATTTCGGGAAAACATTGAAGGCCGTATCCACTATGTTCTATCCGAATAATTTAGAGTTTCGCACTTGGATTATAAAGTGTCACACGGATTACCGTAATATAAAATGCTACTTCGACTTTAGTGTTTAGTTATTTATGAGTTGTAACACTTCTCACTAGAAAAAATAAGTTGAAGTGAAAGTGGGCAATGATCTTACAAATGTATACACTTATTATATTGCTCTTTCTGCATGGAACCATAGTTACGAATCTTAGTGTGGAGTTAGATAACAAATTTATTTTTTAATAGTTTCTAATTAATTTAGTTGCTACTTAATTTATTCTGTTTCTCTGTTGCTCAGAATATTTTTCATGCACATTCTTTTCGCTATGAAACTCATCTCATTTAGAATATCAGAAATACAAAATTGTAACAATAAAGCGTCGACATTGCGCATTCCACCATGCAAAGTGCGGGACATTATATGGCTCCACTTTATATAAGCGGAAAACCGGTATAAAAAAAAATCAATTTAATGATCGTCGTAAAATATGAATCTATCAAGATTAATGAGTCTGGTGAATGAGCGGTAACGCTGAGGCCTGGCATTCGGAAGGATAGGGGTTCAAATCCCTGTCCGGCATTTTAGCTTTCGGTTTTCCATGGCGTTCCGTAATCACTACAAGCGAATGACGGGATAGTTCCTTGAGAAGACCATGACGGAAATCCTTCCCGTCATCGCCCCCCCCCCCCCATTCTCTCTGTAGGCTCTAATGACCTCAACTTTGATGAGATCCGAATCAGAAAGATATTTTGTGTTTTGAAACATGTTGACTCTTTGCCGTTAGTAAAAACGTTTCTTGGGGCAAGTTAATAATTACAGGAGGTCTTGTTCTACCATATAGAGTTTTGTTTTCACCTGATATTCTGCGAGTTTTGATAGTTGCTGCCCATCAGATACCTAAACTGCTGGAACAGTTCTTATAATCGAAACATTTTAACAAACATTAGATTGATTGAAAGACACTTCTACGTTTCGTTTAACTTATTTCAGTGGTTCAATTGGATTTAGCTTAAATAATACAGAGGATTAATTAAAACATCTGTTTGTGATTATGTTCCCCTCGGAAATGAGTTAGTTTCAACGTTATGTTTGGAAAAGACCGTCGCGTTGTATGCCCGTTAATTGTGCTGAAACGAAACGCGACATGCGTGCTTTCGTTGCCTTCGTTCTCGTGAATAATGTATGACCCATTTGCGTAGTTGTGAGCCTCCATTATCTGCGCTAAACTGTTCCGACAAAAACGGAAGCCTCAAACAATGTTAACATAAACATTTGTGGCTGAACGCTCGGAGCATATTCTGCACGCAAATACATTTTGCGAGTAATTGCAGACGAAAGATGTTGCAAGTGAAAGAGTTAATAACGTATCCAAGAGGTGGAATTGAACATTTATTTCCAGTTTATAAGTTTTTAAATCAGAAGCAACATTATTCACAGAACCAATTTTGTTAATAGATTACGACACGTTTCATACTTACAAGAAGTCAGTTTTTATAACGTTGCGTATCCATAGGTCCTCCAATTTTTTCATAAAATTTGCTTGGGATGGTATTTAGATTTTAAAGAAATGTTATCCTGTTTTTAAAAATTCCGTATTATTTTTTATTCATTGATGCAAAAATAATACTCTGAATTTCAAAATGAAACGTTTCCATAATTTAACGAATAATGCGGATGAAACTCTTAAATTAAGCTACCAAGCAGTATGATTAAACGAAATCGGCTTTTGACAGATTTAATTATTCAGCAGAAGTTGCTACATTGACAGCCCAGGCAGTGTAGGAGTCGCACACTTGTTTCCCGCTGCAAGGGTCGCCCAACACGGGAGGTTTTAATTAAACGTGAATAGGTCCTGCGTTATCTCTACTCAGTTGTAAACATGAAAACGGTGTCCACAAGGACCTACCACCGTTACAAACTAACATACGACGTAAAAAGCGAGAGATACGTTGTTTTGCAACATGTTTTACATCTATAAACGTTTTCTTTACACTCTCTCAACTTGCATAAGTGCACCTCTGTAGCCCTCGGGATATAGACACGATATATCTCTAATAACACACGTTACAGCGCAGCAACTTCAACCTTTTGCACAAACGCAACTATCCGTCTACGAAGTGTGGCAAGATCTGGAACAGCGGTTTCGTAGACACGATCCTTGATGTAACCCAAAATGAAAAAATCCATGTGGATGACATCAGGGGATCCATAACGGTCGATACCTCTACCAGGAAAATTTCTTTTGAAAAGGTCCCTAACATCATCAAGTGTGCCGTATTACTAGAAAATTATAGCTGTCTGCAGGTACAGTTACAAATGAATCACATCGCTGTAAATTGTTCCTGTAATCTCAGCAAATAAAAATGGGCTGATTACTCTATGGTGCATAAGAGCACACAGAACGTTGACTTTGCGGGTGATGTGTGTATTTTCAGAACCAACGTTATGTCGATTAACCTCTAACAACACAGAGATAATGCCTTCATCAAATAACATCACCGTCTGCAGGTACCCATCGTCGTCTTCGATTGAGAAGCATCAAATATAGCACGCTCAGGAAAGTCATTTGACTGGAAAGCTAGTGTAAGTATTAATTTATTGGTATGAAGATGCAGCCACTATTTCTCCTTTGAGACGTGAAAGCAAAACATTTAGTCCTAACTTTTTTTTTTTTTTTACTTATTGCTTTACGCCTGGTCATTAGAGGCGGGATGGGACTGGGTACAAGGAACTGGAAGGAATTCGGCCATGGATTTTTTGAAGGAAGCATCCCAGCATTCGCCTGGCGTGATTTGGGAAAACCAGGTAAAACCCAAATCTGGATGCCCGGACGGGGATTCGAACGGGCGTCCTCCGGAATGTGAGGCCCCACCACGCTCGGGTTTAGTACTATCGATTGGT
The DNA here is from genome assembly GCA_031002005.1 of Vandiemenella viatica. Taxonomy (NCBI): domain Eukaryota; kingdom Metazoa; phylum Arthropoda; class Insecta; order Orthoptera; family Morabidae; genus Vandiemenella; species Vandiemenella viatica. Next base: position 3,675,525 of record JARYHS010008075.1, on the reverse strand, counting down.
TGTTAGTCACGAGGTAGCAAGTCTGGCTGTGGGGCTGCCACATTGACGCTTCCAAACCAGCGTTTGATTTTCTGTTAGGGATGACTTCCATAGACCTTTGATAGTTCCCTGTCAAACTTGCAAGGCAGCAGGTTCCCCTCGCCTGGTTTAGCCAGTGGAACAACACTGTTGCTCGGAGCTACAATGATAGTTGGATGTCTGGCGTGGACCAGCCTGCATGTCTTGTCTTGAGTCAAGACATAGTCAGCCATGGTCGAAAAGTACTACCACTTCGATGCACCCTGTATCCCGGATCCCACGAAAACTCCTGAAGTACAATCCCAAGGCAGGAGGGATGTAGGAAGACTACCAAGGAGATGGAATCAGACTGTAACAGGCCACCAGGCCCAACACTGGATAGGAAAAAGAAGAATTTGCATCCGTTAATGGAGGACCTTATGAAAGTTGATTTCGGTACATACAATTCCCGTGAAACAGGAAACACCGATTTCTGAAGGCTGCTTAGAAGTACATGTTGCACATTCTTGACAATTTCTTACGACACATCTGGTCGCCCTCTTGATGACAAGTCCATTAAATTATCAGTATGTAGAAATTTCGTGGCCTATAAAATTTTGGAGGCTTTGGATAGAAGATCTTTTCCATTTCGCCGACGGAACTGTCAGTGAACAGTTACTATACTACCCAGAATACCACCACGCAAATTTGATTATTTTAGGTATATCAATTACCTGCAGCAAATGTAAACTTTTAAAGATGTAGAACATGATGCAAAAGTCGCATGTCTTTATCTCATATAGAAGATCACGTATATTTCATTATCGAGCTCTTTTATTGCAGAAATTCATTCACTGGAAAAATCGCAATAACGCTGGAGTCGAAGTGTGTGTGAACTTCTTCCTCCAGTCTTATTTAGCCGAAATACGCTCTTTGCACTGGAAATCAACATAGTGTTCCCGGTACGAACGGACGCAGTTTACTGTGGCCTGGGCTCGATATGATTTAAGGCACTGTACTGGTGACAAGAGAGCGCTGTAGTGATGCAGGTGACCGGGAACTAATGTAGCGTGACAGGCGGCACAGCGGGCGCTAAATTTACACCACACCAGCAGGAAGTAGGCCACCAGCACAGCAGGTGTCTGTCCAACAGGGACTGATCGACAACACTGCAAGACGACCACGCAACAAGTCCAGAAACCAAACAATATTGGGTGGACTATTCCTTCGTTTGTACTGAAATTGTTCTTCTTGACCGCATTCAGAAACAAATGTTCACATAATTATGCACATATCATGAGTTCTCTCACTTAAATCTCTTAAAAGGTCCGTAGTCATTAATTTTTACTCACCGTACATGCTTGTACTGTCGTGGGTATGTTATTTTTTTTTCGCTTATGGCTTTACGCCTACTCGACGTCGAGGTTATTTCAGGTGGGACAGGACTGGCGACAAAGAATTGAAAGGAATTCGGCCTTGAGCTTTTGAAGGAAGTATCCAGGCATTCGCCTGGAACGATTAGGGGAAACAATGGAAATCCCAAATCTGGATGCCCAGACGGGGATCCGAGCCGGTGTCCTCCCGATTGAGAGGCCAGAGCGTTACTGATCACCCACCACGCTCGATGGGTATGTTATTAATCCAATTCAATAGATAAGACGTTACTGTGTGACCAAGGCACTGGCCTAAGATAGTCTTATCGCCGAGTACTTTTAAAAAAAAATAAAAAGAGAGAGAGAGAGACAGAATGATTTACATCCATGAAAATAAGACTCGTCAGTTAGTGAAAAAACAATTGGACATAATGCTGGTTCTGGTACATGACAAGTGTTCAACATCGAACTTAACGTTTCAGTCAAAGAAATGGAAAGAACACTAGCACACTATCTTCAAATAATGAGCTTATTAACTTACGGCGGGATATACTTCCGCCATTTGTTTCGAAAGTTTACTGTTGTATTGATTTCGACCAAATTTTAAGACAACAGCTTTTACTCTTGGAAGGTGAACATGCAATTGTGTTGATATTTTAAGTTTTTTGTGTTTACATAAAAGACATGAATACGAATGGCTTACCTGCTAAGCACATGTATTTACATTTATTTTCGTTTCAGAAGAGCTGAATTGTTCATTTATTTCCTTTTAGAAAAGAAGTTTACTATAATGGGATACCTTACATTTACTAGAAGGTCCTTCAGGATTTCCCTTGTCGTCACGTAAAAATATGAGGAACACTAACAGCGGTGTTCAATATACGTCATAATTAAGACGCCATTTTCCCAGAGTCGTGTATAATGATACCAAGAAACGATACTATCGCGTCTCTTCAGAACCATTGGTGTAGGTGAGTTAAACAAAGTTTTTGACACATCTTTCGAAAATTCTTAGAAGATAATTATTTATTCACTTAGTAAAGATATACATAAAATTCTAAAGATGTAATGATAATGACTGTAAAGAATACTGGAAAGCATCCTAGTATCCACTCTTGTTGCTACGGAGGATTTTATTTTCAGTCTGTGGCACACAGTTTACTTTTCAGCAGTGGTGACTGACGTAACCTCTGGTAAAAGTAGCGTACACTGAAATATAAGTGCGCAATTCACTCAGTCCACGTTACAAACAGAAAAAAGAATGTACTTTGTCGAAAAATGTTTTCCGCCTTTTTTTGACATTTTATATAGAAAATTAGTAGGCTTTGGAATAATATCTGTGATGGCAAGTCTCTTCTTTAGTAACGGGAAGTTGCGTAAAGAAGTTATTACGCGGTCAGAGCCCACGCGCGCACTGAGCGTTAATGTAAATTCTATGTTTTGCGCAGCGCGGCTCGCTTTCCAGCCTGCTACGTGCGTCGTACAGAGTGGAATATACTGTAACAGAGCCTTCCGGAGCGCTTTCTCGTTGGCGTATTTCAACTCCGGCGGAAATCAAGCCGCACCGCACACCTGTGCTCAGCCGCACTCCGCGAGTCACAGCTGCTGCCTCGCTTATTGACGAAGCCTTCCTGTGTACTCTATCCATCCAGTGCTCTACTATGCATCCATACATGTCGTACATAATAACCTGGAAATATTAGACGTATTAAAAGAAATATTATCTAGCTGAAACGTACGGGTAACTTGAAATTACAAACATCGTTACTTCAGTTCAAATTATTGGTGTGTCCTGTTGGTTTATTATAAACATGTACTGGGATACAGAAATTTTGTGATGATTAATGGATATTTGTGTTTCATTGAAGCTTTTAAAGCTATTCAACGGTAATGTATTCCATGTTCAAATTGTGTCATAAAGTTTGATGGTGAGATATCGGTATAATCTTCTTAGGACAGCAAAAGAATATAACGTGGTTATCTCTCTGAACAAATCCAATGTTATGGCTTTTTTTTTACGCTCTAGAAAGCAATATATAACAACAAATTACGAACTTCACGAAAGTTACAGGAATAATAAACGGCACCTTCAGATCATCTCTTGTTCGATAGCACAGAATCAGGCTACATAAAATCCTGGCAGAACCTATTCTACTGTTCGGCAGCGAGGGCTGAACACTCCGCAAAGGTGATGAACAGAGACTAATGACTGCTGATATGCGATTCATGAGAATAACAACTAGTTACACACTACAAGACATAAAAATAAGATGAAACCCTTAAAAGAGTCAAAGTTAAACCAGATCTCCAAACTGTGCAAAGCTACAGAACATCTTGGATAGGCCATGTGCTATGGATGAAGACAGGCCGGGCACCACGAAATATCCTCACATACCATCCCAGAGGAGACATGCAGGAAGAAAACCAAGTAGATTGATTGAGACCGTAACAGGCAAGCGGACGTAACGTTGTATAGGATAAAGAAGAAGAGTTTGGTTGTGATCAAATGCACCACAATCAGTAACAATTTTTTATGAATGACACTCGGCCTTACAACCATTCAGCCAACTGTGTGTTTTGCAGTGTTTTCATACACAGTATCAATCTTCCTCAATGTTACTAATAATCAAGCGTGCAAGGACAACACAGAAAGGGCACTACACTTAATTACAACTACCCCTGCCTTAGGCCAGACGCGAACAAGCGACCCCTGCAACTTTTCACACTTTATGAGACATTGTAAATAGGTGCTGAAATAGATCAAAATTATGAGATTCAGACCTTCACGTAGATGGAACCTAATTAATGTAATAGACAATCAGTTAACCTACACTTCAAGACGGTGATTTTGAATCTAGATAGAAAAAAGACAGCTTTATTATGTGACTATAGGAAGGAAGAAACTCTTGTCAAGTACAAAATTTCTTCAACCACAATATAGTATAAGAATATTTTGAACGTAATTTTAATTTTCACGAAGAAAAGAAGCTGTACAGAAAATTTATCAAAACCATATTACCAGTAGTGGACGGGATACGTGAAAATCCCTGAACTGGACCACAATTGCTATAAGAACTCCAAGGTTTCATGAGTTTATACGAGAGACATCCACTTCTCCAGTGGTGACTACTTCAAAGAGTTTTGGCGTGTTTATTACTTGTTTTTGATGTAATTCATTCGTTGGTGTTGTGTTACATCGCCTTTTGATTACAGGAGAATAAAACCCAGAAATAAACCTGTATGAGTGGAATCTGAGAAAGACAGGTTAATCAATATCATAGTTAGGATAAGAACTCAGCAAAGCGGAATGCTCTCCTGCGTTGAAGTAGGAAGACTGTTTGCAACAAACATGGCCATCCCTGAGTACTGTGGTGTTCCTGCATCGCCTCAGCGTGGATGACCGCACATGGTACTCTCTGCAGAAGAATGACATTCAGTCTATAAGTAGGCATCGCTAAGTCGTTATCACGATCGATCAATACGGACATGTCAAAATGAAACAGCAGTACTGCCGTGATGTATCTCCACCTACAACTCTCATAAAAGTGGTATTTCATTTATTTTTACTATTGTAAATAAACTATGAAGTAATATTTCGTCGTCAGCCGCAACAAAAGTGGTTTCGATCCATTTGATAGTATTTAACACAACGTATCACATTGTTACAACTTACAGGTAACTGCGTTTTTAATGTTTCAAATCACTTTCGCACAGCTTCAGTTAATATTGATTACTGTCTGTTTGTTATCAAACTTAACAGTACAATAGTTAATACTGTGTCCAAGAAAGCGGAAAGAAATAATCTGTAAAGGGCTTACAGAGAGTAATCATCCTGGAATTTATCTGCAGTGATTGATTCAAACCACAAATAAGCAAAATTTTGATATCTGGACGGGGAAGCGAACATTGTACCCCTGCGAAAATATTGACCCACCACAATCCGTAAAACTAAAACAGTAAATTTTTCTTACTATATTTCTCACTTCTTTCGACTTTTATCCAATTCAAAGTTAGAAACAAGCACGAAACCACAACAACGAGTATAATACCTTGAAAGTATTGAAGAAATCAGAAACTGACATTTTACACTGTATTTGTGAGTCTTATGTTGTCAGTCAGAATTCTAAAACCATCCTCTTCCTTGTGTGTGGCTCAACTGTGAATAACTCAGCAAATAGCAGAAGTTTGCCTTCTGGCGATGTTTACGGAAGATAGACTGATTCTGATACCAGAACTAAAAACGGAAATTCAAAAATGGATGAGACTTCATCATTGACCATCCCAAACACAACTCTTAGGAAGCTTCTTGTCACTCGTAAATTTATTCAGCAATCAAACTGGGAAACATACGAGATAACGCGCAGGAATACACATCTTCTGATTTGCCTGCTTTCTTTATCTACAGAATGATGATTAGCTATGAATCATGAGGTATCCTTAGACGACAGCCGCAATTCTGTGCGCTATTAATATTAATTCTTTTCACGATTCACCCTTAAGGTCTTCTCAAATCATGCATTGCGCTAGGCTTTACATTTCAGGCAACGGATATCTTGGTTGGCAAGCCGAAAGAAACCGTCAATGCGTTCTTAGTTGTAATTGGAGGGATGAAATAGGAAAAATCATTGAAATCAGAAACAGAATGGCCGCATATTAACAGAGAATTTAACCCCTGCGACATCCACATCTTTTCTGGGTTGGTTAGTTTAGTCTTATCGTCTGTAAAAGATACAAACACAGGGAAACATGTCGTGAGGCCAGATTGCCTCAATTTGCCACTTAATGGCCACTGTACCATGTTCATTAGGATGTGGCGAGTCATGGTCACATCCCCCACACCCGCTCCTCACCTCATCATCTCTCGTTCCTACCAATGCGAGCAGACCGCTGTAAGGCGTGTAGTAAATTTCCCCTTTGAATGTAGGGATAATGGCAACAGTGTGTGGATAGAGCAAACAAACCTAGAGCCGCCTCTTAATAGAAAGCCTATAAGTGCAAACTTAAGTGAAAAAAAAACATACATTTTCCGGCGCTTTAAGGAAATGTTTCCCACTAATTTTTCAAGCAGTTACTTTCTTGCATTAGGCAGTCTTAATGCCGATTCATTTATTTATTATTTAACTTATATTTCACAAAACACACGTGGTTTTTCTGCTCTAATCGGTGCTTCCATTGATACCTAGTCTTAGTGGTATCACATGAAATCTGCTGTGAAATTATGATTCTTGACTATTAGAAAGACAAGTATACGAAAACGGCAGTTAAGGTGAATATTGGCAGGTGTAGAAATGAAAATGTAAAATGTCAATTACTGGATGTATGAACTTTCCGTTGTTTTGTAATATTTCAAAAAAGCACTTGAAGAAAATCAAGGACCCAACAAGACCAAGTTAAGTCGTACGAAAGCGGCTTCTTTTTTCTCAGTATGCTCAATACTTAAAAGTTTCATCATTTAATAATTCATTTATCACTGCATGTTTACATTTTGTCTAGATAACGTTGAATGTCTGTGCAAATAATAGATCTCTTCCCTTACATATCGAAATCAGCAACATAAAAGAACTCTCTTTAACTACTGCAGATATTGTCTATAAAAATCCTTTCCAAAAATTAAAAAAGTAGTCCTATTACTCTCTCTCCCGGAACACCCCATGTAGTGTGTAGATTATTAGTGAGTTCACTCTTGTTACAGTATTAAATACTTCTGAAAATCAAAAAGAACATCAACTTATGATCCTTCATCAATCACTTTACTTGTCTCGTGAGAAAATATAGCCAATTGAGCTTTTTAACCCCCCCCCCCACCCCCCACCCCCGTTAATTTTTCATTACTTGACTATTATTATTGACATTGAATTACGTTACATTTCTGAAGTTAGTATCTTGAATAATTGTATTAATGTTTGTAATTTGATATGTGTTAATGTTGGGTTTCCATAGACTGTAGTTTTTTTAGTAAACGGGAAGCATAGTGTTCTTATGTTTAAGTAACAATCATTGACGCTGGCCAGCACAGTTGGTCGGGCAGTAATTGTTGATTGGCCGCTTGCATTGCAGCATGTGTGTGTTGCGGCGCTTGAAGAAGGTTGTAGGGCGCGAGTTCATACTCTCTGTACATAAGATAAAATAGCATGTGAAATGTACATGAAACTTGTTTGATTGTAACATAAGTATTCTAAAAGTTGTCTGAAGGAGTGATATTAATAAATTCAGTAGTATTTCAACCAGAACAGTGAGTTTTTCATTTCCAGACGTTGTCATAATATCTCTCAATTTTTGTGGCGGTTGTATATCAGAAAATTGTAACTAAAACTATCCGAGCTGATGGCTTGCATGTGTTGAGAGAGGAGAACTGGGCCGTTCTCCTCTAAATAAATCGCCGTCGTCCACCAACAGAGTGGTTAGTTCACAACTGGCGGACCATTTCCAGGACAATAGGTATCTCACATATGGCGACCAATTTAACCTCACAGACTGGAATAATTAATTTCTAACAACCCAACTGTATTGTAAAGTATGAGAAGCTCTAGAACTCTACTACAAGCAAAAATCATTCAGTTGCTCGTTAGTTGACGATTTCTTGTTTTCTTTAGCTAAATACTCATACATGGATGTCATATGGAGACCCAGGAGCACTGATCAATGTATGTGTGGTATGTGTTAGCTCACCGCCTGCGGTAGTGCAATGAAGCCACGGTGTTGTGGTGCACGAAAGCTCTTGTCAACGAAGGAATGATTATTTCAAGCATCAGAAACTGCTGGCTGGCTTCCACGTCCACTCATGCCAAGAGTATTCGCCGCATACAACGGCGGCTCACAATGCGACCTCATTTGAGAGAAAGGTATTTGATGCCAGGTAACACCTGAGTGGGCTCTTTATATCAATACACTACATTAATCATCAACCATCAGAATATATATATCCCGTACTTGCACTCCAGTCACCCGCTGATTTTCAGAACACAAACGAAAAATGTCAGGAAGTTAAAACACTGTATATTTTACTTATAATTTTCTATCGAAAATTAGGATTAATAGTGAAAGATTTTAAGTTGGTTGTGCGTCTAATGCCATTCTCTTAACCCTTTAGTAATCAGAAAACAGTACCTCACATTTCTAAAGCCTGGCTTTTCTCTAGATTGTTCATCTGTAATTTTCACCCGAATCGCAAAGGTCCTGTATAAACGAAACCGGTAATTTGGAGTGAAAAATGTCTTTAAGACTTAGAAATATTCCTGTGTCTACTGTCAGCAATATCTACCAAGTTCTTACCGCCTCGTGTTACGGATTATTTAACCTTTTGCAGTTTGTATCTAATATTGAGAACAAGTAATTTGCTGTGCGGTATTAATCTGAGACGTTGTTTCATTTTTTGATAAATTGCCTGGCTTCGCTTTACTAGCTGAAGGCGCTCATGAAACAATCCGAACAGTAGTTCGGACAACCGTAACATTTCGAACTGAAAGTTGAGTTGAGCAGCAGAGCGAAGTTATTAGCTGTCAGCTTTAATCCACAGATAAGCATCAAACAGTGGATGGGTCTTCTCTGGAAATAAATTCAGTTTCTTATTTGTTTATTTATTTTTAATTTTCAGATAACATAGAAGCGTAACCTCTAAAGCTTTTTCAACAGTTAGATACATTTTTCTCCCTGTAAAATTTAATTACTTTACATGCTATGATTATATTTTAAATCGTTATGATAAATTACCTCACAACAATCCAGATTAATCCCTATTTGGGAAGGATCTAATGAAAGACATCACAGAAAGGAAGTACACAGTCTGAATGTTATGATGTAACTTAAGTTTTCAAACTGACTTCAAGGTTTCTTATGAAATATCATGTAATAAACTCCAATACCATGTACTACACTTTATTACTTCGTAACGTATGCCTGTAAGAAAAATAGGATTCTTATACGGAAACTGTTCCTGAATATGGTAGGATCAGCAAACAGTAGAAATGGAGTAAGCATATACACAAAATTAATATAAATTAGTAACAAAAGTGTTGCAAATTTCTGTCTTTATATGCATTGCCTTAGTCTAAGAGCAAGTGAATATTCTCTGGAGAAACTATATTGAATTCTGCAAACATTTTTCGTGCTGCTCCAAATCACAACGTGTTTTCATTGATGCTTTTGTGAAACTAGATGTTTTGTGATATTCGAAAATGACCTGTTTCTAATGAATGTGTAGTGCTTCTACTAAGTTCAAACTAATAAAAAATTTGCGTAATCTGATTCAGTCAAAATAAATTTCCGTATCTTTAACAAAGGTATTTAAAATCATTCTACACAGTACTTGTTTCAGTTACCCTCCAAACCGACAGTGTTACCTCAATTGATCACAACTGATGTCATCAAATTTAAGACTTAATTTTAAATGCCTTTTTAGTTTTTGCGTGAAATGGATTCCTAAATGAACTGGACGTCTTTGACCAATGCGTTAAAATTTTATTTAGAAGTAAAATATTTCTAAAAACAGGCACTACACATATTATGTAATAATGTTCCAGATATTCATAAATCAAACATAGTGTTGCTAAATGTACTATGCAGGAAATCCAGACTTCCAGAAACGATTTGAAATATGAAGAGAGCAAAATGAGATTAAAGATTTTAGCACATGCGCCGCCAATTTGAATAGGACTTATCAACCAGGTTGAGATGTTACGAACAGATGGAGTGAGCAGTCAGTGGCGAAGGCATCTCACTGGCGATCGAATGGTCTATGGTTCGTATCCAGGTCTCGACTGGGATTCTCAACTGTCCCTAAACCGACCTTCACCTGTGATACAGCTTGCTGTGTAACAAGAAGTACCAACGCTGCCGTGGTTCGGATTCCACGTTGAACTGTAGGTCGCCTGTACCTGGTATCACTACCGGGTTGGGTTAGGCGGCTACGAAAGAGTGAGATTGCGAAGCAGGTAAGAAATTCTGGTTTCACTCCATCACTTTACCGAGAGTAGTGGGTTTACCGCCTCTAATGACCTGGACGAGGCGTAAGACCATTAAAACATCTCTAAATTACTATTAAATAACATTTAAATGTATCTGTGTCGCAATAATTGTAGCTTAAATATTTCGGAAAGATTTTTGTGGCATGAAGTATAAAATGCATGTCTGTATTAATAACTGTTGAAGGGAATATTTTGTATCAGTAAAGGAAATAAAATTGTGCTAACAAGTTCAGTGTTCATATAGTTTTGTTTAATTCATAATGAGAGGAAATTGGACTTTGTACAAATTATCTTTCTTAACAAAGAAATTTTTTATATGGGTTGTCTTTCAACTTTTCGGCAGGAAGCATACTTTCTGTTTTACAGATATAAATAGTGAAGAAGAAAATGAGGTCCTGTGTCCTAAGAGTTTGGTGATGTAGATCAGAAAATAGAGAAATAGAACTTAAGGTCTTTTGTGTCAACTCCACAATGGCTGAATTGATAATAGAACTCAATATTTTGATAGCTGAAAAAGCAGTAATATGTCACTCCTTTTCTGTTATTATTGTTGTGGTAAGTCGTATACTTTACGCTTAACTTTTCATAATTTTTAAGTGCATATTTGTGTCAGTGTTTTTTAAGTGTACTTCGAATTATGCGTTTTTGATTTTCTGAATGAGATTTCTACGTAAATGATCGTTAAATGTCTCAGCTCGTCGCTCCAACGCTTATGTGCTGGGTGAAGTAGAAATGATCTGTCCTTAAAAGCTAGGGAGAGCGGCAATGTAAATAGAGGGTACGGTAACAGCATCGACTCTGCAAATATATGACATACCAGAAAATGACTATAAAGTAGTTTTCTTTTTCACAGAGCTACAACACGCATGGCTGATCCTCTGCAGCTGCCAGAATTGCTGTTCAGAATTGCGACCAACTCGGAGAGATTAAATATTCAGCGTTCTGAAATCTCCGTCCCAATGATTTTGATCAAGGAATATTTTGTCAGTGTATCAGAGCGAATGTAACATGTTTTAGAACCAATGGTGAAGGGATACGAAATATCAATAGGAATTCGATATACTTTTGATATAGTTTTGATAGAACAACCAAGACACCAGTTGTATTTGGCATGTGACATACACTTTAGAGCTACATGGTTGTAGCTTGAAAACTACCACACTTCCATTTTTAAACAATGGGTACAGTGCCACATCCGCAGCAAACTTACGCTTTTATTAAGTAGATGCCTAGTGTACTGTGAAAGGGATCGTGAAGGGTCTAGCCTTGCGTTCGGGAGGAGGCCCAAATCACTCCAGGCAAATGCCGGGATGCCTCCTTCAAAAGGCCATGGCCGAATTCCTTCCCATTCCTTGCCCCCCATCCTTTCCCGTCTCTAAAGACCTCGCTGTTAGAGAGACGTTAAGCAGATGAAAAAAAGGGAGGAGGCAGGCTGAATCCCCATCCGGTCTTCCAGATTTAGAGTTTGCATGGTTTCCCCAGATCAATCCAGGCGAATGCCAAAATGGTTCCTTCAAAAGACGCCTGCCTAATTCCTTTCCGTTCCTTGCCATAGTATGTTCCCATCTCTAATGATCTCGACGTCGACGAGGCGTAAAGCCATAACCAAAAAATAGTAATATTTCTGGCTCAGTTGGTTGCGGCACCGCGATGGTGTCCGGCGGGGACACGTGATTATCTGCGACGAGTCCTGCTGGTGGAGGAAATCGCCGCCAGGATAGCAGAGGTGGTGGTGCACAATTCCTAATCCCTGGCTAAATCCCAAACCTCTCTACACTGCGTTAGGAGTGATGGTATACGACACTGTTGCTGGTTCGTCCGTTGGATGGGGACGATAAGCTTGGCGGCCCTGTGCTTTTGTAATAGTACATCACCTCTCCCTTCTTTCATCTCTCATCCAAGACACGATCAACACTCTACACTGAACATACGCACCATCGCAGTCATTTACACTTACAATAAGGGGCCACCCCTGTTTCATTTCCCCAGGCCGTTACCCTAGAGGGGTAAACAACCACCATGGAGACTTCGATCGCCCACACTCGGTCCCAGGAAAGGCACCCATAGAAGAAGTATTATTTCTAAACAGTTTCTAAGCTAAACGTTCTGAATCGTTCGGCGTAATCATAATAAGATTTCATCAATTTCATTGGTGACAACGTTTTGGTAATTTACGGTCACTATAGGAATTAAAATAGTTAAACTGAGCTTGGTGGGTGATCAGAGATGCTTGTGTCTGACATTATGGAGAATTCTGGTTCCGTTATCTAAATAATCATCCAGATATATATATATATATACTTTCCTGCAATCTATGAAAGGTAATGACCGATTTTATTTATACTTACCAAGCGTGGAGGGTAGCGGTGAATGTTCTGGCCTCGCATTCATGAGGACGCCGGTTCGATTCCCCGTCCCGGCATCCAGATTTGGGTTTTCTATGGTTTCCTCAAATCACTCCAGGCGAATGCCGGCATGCCTCCTTCAAAAGGCCAAGGCCCAATTCCCACCCGTTCCTTTTCCCATCCCATCTCTACTGAACTCGTAATCGACAAGGCGTAAGGCTCTTAAAAAATATATATATAATACATTTCTGCTTGCTGACTTATTTTGCTCTTGATGAACCGTAAAGCAGTAATAGAAATACTTTTGAGATAGTGAATCAGGTGGTACTAACCGAGCGTAGTAGGTGAACGGTAACGTACGTTCGAGAGGGTGAGGGTTCGAATCCCTGTCTGGCCATCCAGATTTCTCTCTTCCATGGTTTACCCAAGTCACTACAGGTGAATGTCAGAATTGTTACTTCAAAAGACCATGTAAAAATTCCTTCACGTTCCTTGGCACTTGTCATTTCCCGATTGGTGAGGTGTAAAAGGTATAAGATTTTTTTGTTATTTATGGCTTTACGCCTCGTCGAAGTCGACGTCGAGGTTACTATAGGCGACATGGGTTTGAGGACAAGGAACGGGAAGGAAACCGTCCATGGCCTTTGAAATGAAGCATCCTGGCTTTCACCTGGAGTGATTTAGGGAAACCATGGAAAACCAAAATCTGGATGCCCCGACGGAGATTCGACCTCGCGTCTTCCCGAATGCGAACGCTCACTCACCACGCTCGGTGTAAAAACTACAAGAAATAATGGAAATATTTATTACTTGTATTGACAGTCATTGTATGCTTTACGAGGAAAGGAAGAAAAACTAGTGGATGCAGGCAGCACTGGATGTGGGTTGCAGGGTAGGGCCGGCGTGCGTGGATCCACTTTGGCCCGCCACCTGCTAACGAGTGTGCGCTGCAATTAGGAGTCGGGGCAGCGCACGCTAACCGCTAATTCAGCTCGCACCTCGCGCCGGGAAGTTTGTCCGTGATATCTGCAAAGTGCTGCGGGCACGGATTTGTCGCCAACTTTCACTACTAGCGAGCGTGCGTGCGTTGCTCCAGATTAACGGTCTGGTGTTATCAGATACGAGCCGCCTACCTGTATCCTTTTTTTTTTATTTTTTCTCGGAGACTTGGTCAGTTATCATAATGTTTACTTTAAACCATAGAATAGAATGTTGACAGGAATATCGGGTATCAAACACAAAGATTATCCTGATCTAGATTCTTGCTACAAAATATTATCTGATGCCCTGGAAAAATACCTCTCAGACTAAAAAAACGTTGCATATTAAGCATTTGCTGTTTTAGCTTCTATCAAAACTATCATAACTGTATAACAATTTTATCTGAATCGTTCCTTATTAAGAACTGGTGTCTTCTCGCTTAGTGTCTCCTAGTGAAAAAACAATATGTCCCCAAAAATTGGTTTGTGTGTTTCCCAGAGTTGGATTATATCGGATATTTGAACAAAGAAGTATTCCGACAGAAGTCTGCACGCAGTCACGTTCGGATATTTCAAAACTGTGTTAAGCAGACGGTTCCTCTGAACTTTAGGCATCTGTGATAGCTTGTGAGGAACGACCACCCTTTTCGATCTGCAGGAATAAGTACATCATGTAACGAAACAAACCAACAACTCGGGCTGAGCATCACACTGACTGTGGTTCATCCGCCCTATCTTGCGTGAAGATTGAAGTTGATTTTTAAATCAAACAGAAAAATACTTTCTACATTTTGCTTAAAAAATCCCAACACCTCTTCCACTTTACCCCCACCCCTTTTAATTTCCAATACTCTTTATAGAAACCCACAGTTTAAATCTCGTCAAAATCTGTTTAGCTGTTTTTAAGTTATGCCGGAATATATATATGTCCTAATGTCGTACCATTTACGTCAGATTTCATCTCGTACCCCAGGCTTTTAAGTTGGAAATTCATTCAAAATCAGTATTTTCTGCGTGATGCCGAAACAAAGAAATATATTCCAGATACAGATTTATGTATGCGGTATTTATTAATACGCGGATGGTATATGTTTCTTTTATCGAGCAGCAACTTTAACAGATGTTGTGATTAGATTGAAATACAGCCTGGATCAAAATGTAACCTGACATTCCAGATCACAGCTTACAATTCACCCCTTTCTGGGAATTATTTGGGTATATCAATGTTAATTTACTTCTGCAATTGGCTGATGCGAAATTAATGAAACTTCGTGCACATTATTCACATCAGAAATATAAAAATATTGTGTAGGTAAATCAATCCGAATTAGATAGGGGAACGCCGGGTTCTTTCTATTAGTGGGTAAAATTCGTATTTCTGGTTGTATGATTAAAAAAAAATTTAAAAACTTAATAGACATGGTCCAAAGCATTTATCTCGATAAGGTGCATCATTGGTACCAAAAAATGCTGTGAATGTCACTGTAGTACAGTTGGCTAAAAGTGATCTTGATGAAGTCAATGGCAGAGATAAACAGCTTACCGTGAGCCTTTACTAAGCAAAAGGTAATGACACGCAAATATTCAGTCGCCACATAGTTATTGTTCACTGAGCATCCCAACGAAGCATACATGTAGACTAAGTAATTCCTTTTAAGTTCACAGTAGGTACGCCACCATTTTAATACAGGGTAGTTGAGGAAATTGATAGTAGTAATAAATAATTGTTTAATGATCGAATAATTTTATCCGTATTTATTGCTATATATATCACTTCAGTAAAATAAATTGTAATTCATTTTGAAAAACAGTAGGATACTTAAAACAAATTTTATTTTTTTTTTGTTGTTACATTATATATGGTTATCCAAGAATTAAATATTTCGGCATGGTTTAATAGCCTTTTAAAAAATTCATAATCGGAATCAGTGAAAAAATATTTATCACTGTGGTTGAAACGAGTATGACAGATTTTATGGGCATGAAAGATAAACGCTACATGCAAGTTAATGTCGTAGAGGCCGAACAGACTGTTTACGAGCGGCAATTTATCGTTGGACAATGCAAGTGGATAATGGCCAAATCATAAATAAGTGATCGCCTTGGCAAACATGGAAGGCAATTTACGATCTGAAATTAGGAAATGGTATACTTTTGTTTACAGTCCAAACAAGCGCGATTATTCGTTCGTGGAAACCAAATTATTAATGACTAAAGATCGATGAGAGAACTTCGTGGTCGAGCCTGGTTTCGTTTAGTGCTGCGCATGTCAAGGATAAAGTAGTCCACACTCGCCTCTCAACGACGAGTTTGCCGACACCCGTTTCCAGAATATCTCCTGCAATCATCATCATGCAACAACGCCTCCCGTGAAAAATTCCGTTTCAGTTTTTTGTCTTTGCATGTGTTTAATTTTTATTAGCAACAGTAATCGATACATCAGTCCCACGATGTATATGTAACTCACACATGAATAAAAACAGGAATCTCTTTACATGTTTGCCTAAAGCAACTCTAGTAGGGGAGCGAGGGGCTTGTTGTAACAGTTTTCATGAAAACTAATATATCTTGAGATCCATTGATTAAATTGCTACTAAATAAAGATGGATGGATGCTGTAACTCTTCCTCTACCAAATCAAGTACAAATAATACCATAACTATTGGTCATTATTTTACAATCAATTATTTTCTAAAAGAAGTGCGGTGTTACAACTTACCTCGTGCTTAGGGCAAGTCGTAATGACAAAAAAAACAATAATACCTCTAATCATTTATTCTTTGTTTATTGTTAACAAAATTGACATCTTTCTAAAGTAGTTATTATGTAATTCTTATCAAAAATCAACTTAAATACACTTTTTAAGTAATCAACACCTAAAAATTAAGTAATTAACAGTTTTATTTAGTTAAACACTACTTATAATCATCATGGTACTTTTCAATCACAATAAGTAATTAAATTATTTATATCTAAGGTATGCTTCGTAATTATCTCTTTTTAATATATATCTAACAAAGTATTGCACTTATATAAGAATCAACATTTGGTGGGTTTCATTATAATTAAATTCAGTCATCATCTGAGCTACAATTAATACAAAAATAAGTAGGTATCTACATCATAACGTGGGGCATGTTGTAACAAGTTATGACAAGCCCCGGGATTTCGTTACAACTAACCCCATGGTATGATTTTTAACATTTATCAAGATAACTATTTAAGCAATTTAGTAATCTGAAAAACTGTTACAAATTATCAGAGAAAGATAAATTTGAATGTAAATAAGATATAGAAAGTTTGAAATTAGTCGATCATAATAACGCAAACCAAAAATTTACGACAGTAGAATTTTATATTACCTGGCAAAAGTGAAGCGCGCGCACACTTCCGCTCACTGCGCCGGCCGGCGGGACACTGGCTGTGGCAACATGATGCGGCGCGGTTTATAGGTCAAATCGACTCAAAGAAAAACGCTAATAAAGTTTAAGATCCTAGTGAAAAGAACCTGTTACTTCTTACTCCTGTTACAACAAGCCCCTCGCTCCCCTACAACAAAATTTAACCACTTAAAATGAAATTAGCATTTTCCCATTGCTCCGCTCCCGTCCAATGATGTTTAGTCTCTCTGTATTTCATTATTAGTTATTCATCCCATTTTTGGATTTTAATTAATTTCGATAAGCATTAATTAAAATTCATTTTTTGTGGCTCCGTAGCAGTATTGGCAAAGACGGAATCCTTATAATCTGGTTACGCCCGTCCGTTCATACATGCGTTATCAAACCTTCCTAATACTGCCGTGAATTCATCATTTGAAATTAATTTACGTAAGAAGATATGCTTTACTGATCGAAAAACAAATCGGTAGGCAAAAACTTTCAAAAGAAATTTAGGATTCCTCCTCACACATGAACCAGAGTACGAAAAAAAAAAGAAACATAATATGTTTTATCATGTATCGATTTGCCTAGAAAGTATTCACAGATGCGCTTAATCCTGATTTTAGATATTATTTGGTTTCGTATTTTGCGAGATATGATCTGCAAAATTCTTTAAAATTAAATAGTGTCTTCTTAGAATTTCTCAACCATATGCTTGAAAAAACGATTTGAAAATGGCTCTTTAGTGGAACGAAGTCTTGAGCAACATGATTTTAAGGTACGTAACTACGAAACTTGAGGCATTTGAAATGTGGTGCTACAGAAGAATGCTAAAAATTAGGTGGACAGACAAAGTAAGAAATGAACGAGTTTTGGAAATGATGGGTGAGAAAAGAAGTTTATGGAAGAAGCTTACAGGAAGAAGAGACAGGCTTTTAGGTCATATTTTGAGACATGCTGGATTGGTTAATTTGTTAGTAGAGGGAACAGTCGAAGGTAAGAACTGTAGAGGTAGACAGAGATTAGAATATATGAAGCAAATAATTGAGGACGTGGGTTGTAAGGGTATGTAGAAACGAAAAGGTTAGCACAAGATAGGAAGGGATGGAGGATTGCATCAAACCAGTCTAAAGACTGACGACAGCAAAAAAAAAAAAAAAAAAAAAAACTATATGTTATGTGTGTCTGACAAGTATTTATCCATTTCATATGTTTAGGTCATCCATTAAAACAGACATAACCTTCAGCAAATTAAAAAAAAAATAGAATCAAAGATTGGATATCTAACAAAAACTATCGCGTGATGTACTGATGTAACTCTAACTGTTTTGCTAGCAGACCTCAGCAGTGCCTCCATGATCTCGGTAGTATGGACCCATTTCAAAAGATTAATTGAGCGGTCTGGTGGCTCAGTGGTTAAGGAGTTTCGGCCGATAGTCAAAACGTCCTCGTTTCGAATCCCTGTCTCGGCGGGAATTTTAAAACGCATTTAACCCGACTTTCATAGAGTTTGCTGTGTAATTTGAAGTACGCCGAAACACTTCCGTGGTTTGGATACCACGTTAAACTGTAGGTTCGCTGTACCCTGTTAGGTTAGAGCAGCCACGTCAGAGGCGCAAGTGCAGAAAATCGTAAGATTGTTTAACCGGCGGCCGAGCTATCCTTCGGCGTCTCCCGGGTAATAATGCCATACGCTCATTTCTTTTTCGTTGCTTAGATACTGATACATCTGTAATTTGTCTTGCTTGATACTTTACCGTAAAATCTGACTAAATTGTTTGCCCACCGATTAAAAACAAACCATATTATTAATTGCACCTGTCGCTCTCTTCTTGCAAAGACACTAACAGATATTTTATAGGTTTCTTACTAAAACTAGACATACGCTGTATCCAAACAAAGCATGTCTATGCTAAAAATATATTTATTGAATTGTATTGAAGTATCTATAAAGAAATATTCTAAATACCAGATTGGCCATCTTATTTAATTGAAATACAGTGATAAATACCTCTTTATTTTGTGCAACAAAAGCTGAACCTGCATATTGAAAACTGAATGTAAGTTAGATCCGCGGTTCTCGAATTACAGGTGTACTAGCACCCAGATAGATAGGCATTTGTTTTTATAATACTAAAGTTTATCATCATGTAGTTTTTGGCTTTCATGTTGGATTGACAATTTTTTATCAGTTTGCTCACAGTCATTTCATAAGATATGGATTTTATCACTATTTTAAGACAGACACTTCCAATGTACACACATTTCACCTCGGTCGGATAGTTAGTTAGTTCAAACAGTTTACATCAGGGGCACTGCAGTAGCCTCCTCCGCTGTCACCGGTGAGAACGGCTTCGAGTGCTGACGGTGTTATTCACCACTATCACACCCTGTTACAGTTATTGTTCTGATATTCACCTTGCATGACGTAATA
Source organism: Vandiemenella viatica (assembly GCA_031002005.1). Lineage (NCBI taxonomy): Eukaryota > Metazoa > Arthropoda > Insecta > Orthoptera > Morabidae > Vandiemenella > Vandiemenella viatica. The sequence continues at coordinate 3,656,051 of JARYHS010008075.1, read as the reverse complement.
CTTTAGTCAGGATAGGCACTGGATGTAGAACAGAATACAACATTTGGTTCATCTATTGCCATTGGACGTCGAGTGCTTCGAGTAATATCCAACAACTGGAAAAAATAGACCCATGGCCATTGCAACAGCTGAGCGAGTTCAATACGGTTGACTTGTCAGAGCTCACATGTCTTAAATTTTGCAGTTCAAACCTAAACATACAAATTGACTTTCATTTCAAGTTTAGGGTTTATTAGCATATAATTTCGAAATTTCAGGTTGAAAATATGTATAATGAAATGGCAAAATGATTTATTTTAATTTAAAAACTGTGAAATTTTAATTTTTGATACTACAATTAATTTTAAAATGAAAATACCGCTGTTTCATATTTTTAAGTTTCCGCTACTCTTGGAAGTCCCCAATGACTGTCAATTTTTTAAAGAATATATTTATATATATATAATTCATCCAGGCGAGAACCACAGTAATATTTACTCGGTGGTGTCCGACTATTAACAATAAACAGGTAACGACGACGAAGTGGCCTTTTCATTGCTGGCGATTTTGCTCCTTGTATGTTTCCGTCAAACAGAGAGTGAAGAGAAGTCTGGGAATCTGTGTCGGGATTATTCCGGCTGCGAGGTACTTTGTGCCTGGGATGTACAAGGTGCGAACTGCTGCCAACATTTCATGGCTGACGGAGTTTACGACTGCTCCGTGCTTCCACGTGTGAGGACCGCCTTCCGCTCCAGCACCCAGCACGACGTGTGCCGACTCGCTGCTTCGCCTCAGCCTTATCCATGTTCACATCGCACTTGTATCTCATATCTTTAACGTATACTAAAATGTTCTGCAATAATGATTAGAATTTCGCTATTTCATACTTCGCTATTAAACTGTAATGAATATTTTTATGGCATTTCATTCAGCTGAAATTTTCAAGAGTGTGAAGTCAACCTTGAAACTTGGAGTGTTCATAGCTTTGAAGCACCTAAAGTTTCCGGTGGACTGATATTGCATCACTGAAATTTTAAATTGGATGTAAACGTTCTGGGAATGTTTCAATTTTATTTGAATGGTTTATGTAATGCAGAAAATATAGTTCTCTGAAAATCTTTTGTATTTAGATCTGAAGGCAGTTTCTTACTTCAGTGCCCCGTAACTGTATTCAGGTTCAACTTATTAGATTGGCTGAGACCGGTTTTCAGAGTTATATCAACTAAAGAATGGAAAATGGTTGTATTTTCAGTTGAAGATATATCTTTTCAAACACAATAAGTTGAAGAGTCAAAACAGAAACTATATGCTACTTCATAACTCTGTTTTAATTACTAGTGTAAGCCCGTGACTGTTTTTTGCGTATCGTCACGGGTCTAGAATAGTTCTAGTTTTTATGATGAAAGATTATGACAGGTTGATCTGACCTGGCCAAATATAAGCTTGACCTGTGTTTCATCCTTAGGATGAATAAAATCTCTTAAACTTGAAGAACTGTGTAACTGTTTCAAAGTTCATACACTCGAACTTGCTTAAATACGAACTTGACTTGTATTTGACCCTTAAAATTCACTGTGCAAAATTAAAAAAAAAAAAATCCTATTTGCTTCGAAAGCATCACGTTGTTTATTATTGAGACTGGGTGGACACTCATAATACGTTGGTCACAGTGTCTGTGACGGCCAGAAAACTTAAAACACTTTCCATATTATGAAACAGTTGAGCAACTCCGCAGAAATAAGTTTCCAGAATAGTCGATTCGGTGACACATTTGGTCTGCTGTTCACTTAAAATAACCCAATAAATCACATATAGCGAACATGAATAAAGACCAATAACTGAAGTGTTCAGTAAAATGCCTAAAAAGCAAATTAACCGTAATGCATAAATTTTGGTGAAGCAACAACTTTAATGAAAGTTGTAATTAAACTGAAATTTATCCTAAGCCGAAATGACAATTGCCATTCATGGTTACAGCAGAAGCTACAAGTATTTTTATTTAAGTTTTTTAAGTTACTTTAATTAGTAACATGTTACTGAAAACCAGATCCACGTTTTTTCAGCCAAAAAATGTATTAAATTTTTTTAAACTATGAAACGCTATGAAAAGCAAACTTAATGAATGTATTATGCCAATTAATTTGGTAGCAGTTGCTTTGTTATTAAATTGTAGACATAAACACGAATTCCTTCCAAATGTATCTCTGGTCGCTGTTTTGTTAGCGAAGGCTGACACGTGACAGAGTTCTCGAACCAATAGTTATCGAGGTCAGTGGGTGACCTTACGAAGTTATATATAGTAGATATAGGGACAGAAGATTTAGATCCCATTTAAATAAAGGTTATTTCAGTCATTAATGAGTAGCTTGCCTTCCAGTAACGAAATATTTAATTGTGCATGAAATTACGTCTGTCGGTACAATGTACGAAGACATTAATCAGAAATAACAATTATCAAATGCTCTCATGCCGTTTGACTTTTTCAGATATCGCAGTAAATTTTAGTGCTGTGTAGGCAACTTACGAAGTGACGAGGCACTTTATACCCGTCGCATATCATAACTCTAGCTAAAGGTGTCTGTAAATCCAATGAGGTCAATTTTGTATTAGTCGTAGCCAGTTCTGAAGGATGTTGTTATAAAGAAATATGATACTCTCTGATTACGAAATCCTCAAAAAAAATTTGTGGTGAGTTTGTTTGTTGATCCATTCAGACTGTTTAGCGAGCTGCTCACTTTATAAGTTGAAATAACAAAATAGGATTGTTTGTAGTGGAAACTTCGTTCAGAAAATAAAACTTATGTTATAAGAAAATCATTGGGCTTATATCCTGATATTGGGTGTTAAATGGTGACATACCCATAAATGCAATAATATACAGCAGAGGCTTGTTGAGCCTAACCTTGACCACAGGCACTTAGGTTTTAGAAAAAATAAAATTCAGTCTGTATGGTAGTGGTGCCATAGTACTGCGAAATGAACGGGTACATTGGGGTTTAGATAGGACTATAGCGTTCAGTTTGTTGTTTATTTGTAGGTGAACTAAACCAGTTTATTTTCCTCCGTGTTAGTACAGTACCTGTGATTTGTAATAATTTGATTTTTACAATGATTTTTCTCATGATTGGTTGGAATTTGTGTCCTTCAGTGAAATGAAAAATTTTGGTTCGCGTATAATGTTTTAGATTCTGTTCTATTAATGATTCATCCCGGCAAGGACTGTATTGAAATGATAGTAGTGAATTCTGAGGAGTCTTAAGTGTTAATGAGTACATGGTTTGGATCCCACATTATTTCTTTTACTTCTTGATATTCTTCGAGTTGTGTGCTGTAGTATTTTTATTACAATTTTGTGATATTTAGACTGCCTACTGGTATTACTTTAATTAATAGGAACTGTATTTTACTGTGTAGAATTTTGTTTTATAACACGTTAGTACCTGCAATTTTGTTTCATTAGTGAGTAGTAAATACTTCGACTGGTGCTACTGTCGCCGCGATACGTGTTGTGCTGGGAACGGAAGTGCCACCACCCTGCCACTGTTGCGTGCTACACGTCGGATACTTTTAACAGATTACAGAATGCAAAGTGAGCCACGTGTTTCAGTGAGTGTAGTGTGACGTAGGTCTGACTGTATATACTTTACCGTTTTAATGGCTTCGTTACTTACTGTGATCGAGCTAGCTTTCTATTTGTTGGACGAATTAAATTGGAAGAATCTGTAACGATTTGGATAAGCATCGCTTTATTTCCATAAAGCATGCGATTTGTTAAGTCACGTCTTTTTCAAATTTTGCGCGCAAATTGAAAAATGTTCGAGTACATCATCTGAGAAAGCAATACCATTTCAGGCACCTCCGTCAGTATCTGTTTTAAAATCTTAATTTATGTAACTTTTCACAACTCTTCTGTTCCACCTATTTTCCTTTAAATTAATAACGATTCAGACTTGAAATCAACGTCCTATTAATGTGTCTAATCTTTAATTACTTATTTCCACACAAATCCGATAGCACTAGTTTCTTAAATAATGTCCAATCATTAGTAATAAATACGTATACACTGTAGGGATGAGGACAAGAAACAATTATTTTAGCTGTATTTTTTTTTACCTTTTCTGTTACCAGATGGTTCGTTTTAGCGTGAAAATCCATGATCTGCTGCTGTGTATGTCACACTCCTCCTCCTGTTAGTCATATCCCTGAATGTTCAGACCAAAGATGCAAATGATTAGACACTTGCATTAAAGTACTCTCGCACACGACACGCCGATATACGACGAACTTAAGTTCAAATAGTGCCGGGTATTCAGCGAACAATATTAGATAATTTTTCACAGTCTTATAGATGAACCCAGGAACAGCAACAATTTTTACATCTATAACTACACTTTAAAAGGCAAAGCAACACTGCTTACACGGCTCATAGACTTGTGATGACATTTCTGTTCGCACGTACTTGGAAGGTTTGAAATGTATTTCCTACAAACGCAGGTCTATTGAAAGGAGATAACGCAAAAATCAATTTAAACAACAAGAAGGACATGAAGCTTAATCGCAGAAACTGAAGGTACTATCATTCTTCATTGTTTGCAGAATCAACCGATAGCTGTATCTGGATAGCACGCAAATAATTATTTAATATAGTTCTTTTTTTGCCTATGGCTTTACGCCTAGTCGACGTCGATACAATTAGAGGAATGGAAAGGAATTCGGCCATGGCCTTTTAAAGAAAGCATCCCGGCATTTACCTGGAGTGGTTTGAGTAAACCATGGAAAATCCAAATCTGGATGCCCGAACGGGGATTCGAGCCACCGTCCTCCCAAATGCGAGGCCAGAGCGTTAGTGTTCACCCACCACACTCGTTATATTAGTTCGTAACATATTATAAATATTAAATTTGTATTACTTTGAAGAATTTTAGACAAATTATGACATTCATTTTTCGTACGTTTTTCTTTGTCACATCGTCGGATTTGTGCTTCTAAATTTCTTTTAGAACGCGAATTTTTAAAGCTACATATTTTGATCGTATTTGAACAACGTAAGATTACTTGAAGTCTTTGATTTCGTAGGAAACCAATAATAATGTTATGATGTTTCATATCTTGGCTCCCACTGTTGTGCGCATTATCCACAAGCAATGTGTTTCAGATATGCTTTCCTGTAATTCAATACCAATCTTAAAATAATTAGACTGTAATAAAGATTATTGCACTGATTCGAATTGATCTGCTACCGATGAACTGAACCTGTTGGTTGCGTGATTGACATACTGACTTCGCATTCTGGAGATGTGTTTTTTAATACTGGGATACTGATTCCGCTGTTGCATTTCAAACGGGAAATGGAGTCCTACTGCTGAATCTCCGCTGTATGTCCGTGAGTCTGTCTGCTGCAGTCCTCCAGCACTTTAACAGAGTAAGCTTTATTATTATTATTATTTTTACCGCGTCTATAGCAAAATGGAATTATGTAGAAACTTTCAATTTGTCACCAGTGTCTGTCATGTCCTACATTTAAACATTTTTAAAATTTGCATTTAATACAGTTTCCTGTTTGAATCAAAACAAGCGAAAGATTTTATTTTGAGGTTATCTACACAGGTATTAATATTGTTTTACTGAAAAATGTTATTAATAGAGAATTTATTGCATATAAAAATAGTTAATTTTATTCAAACAGAATGATCGAATGATTGAATGATTTCACTAGCCGTTGTAGCTCCAACGTGGCATCAAACTTTTTTTTTTTAACCAAGCGACAGCGTTAATTGCTAGTTATATTATTTTTAAACTACTAACAAGATCATGACATACGCCGGAAAGCAGAAGAATATACAGTGGACCTAACAAGTCAAAATGGACCCAGAGCGGGCCCAAGTAGACACTTTGGAAGTTTTTAACAGGGACCTATTCAGTAAAAGGGTCAACAGATGGATACTGCAGCCAGAGAAAGAAGACCAGGAACCAAGTGGAATAAAGAAAGAAAGACAGCTCATTCAGAGAAAATGAGATCTATTTGGAAGATCTGAAAGGTGAATCATAAAATCACTGCGTCATCCAATTGGGTTGATACGCACATAATAATAGTAACATATTAATGAGATAGGATAATATAGTACAAAATAGATAACCACGAAAGCACAACCACTTATTACGACTTTATCATTATAATTGTTTTCTAAGCAGGTTATTTCAGACTACACTAACCATGAAGGTAAGCCACAACTTTCATGTTTCTCAAGTCCATTAAATGTGATGCAAATTTTCCACTCTATATCCCTCAATAATTTAAAGAAAACTTCTAAAATAATATGGAATAAATTCTACCTTTTGCAACTGGGTTTAAAAACAAAAACAGATAGCTGCTTTATAAACTTCATAAGTGAAACCTACTCCTGAAATTTCACACAAATTCCTTTTTTATTTCTAGTGTTACAATGATCACAAGCAGATCGCTCTTTACGAGATGAAGAATGAGCAAGTACTCATTAAATCAGCCCCCTTAATTAAAAGAGGCAATGAAGGAACCTCGTTTGGAAATAAGTCCACCATTCAATTAGAACTTTTTCCTCAAATGGCCGAACACACAAAACTGTTGGTTCCTTTATCACATCAAAGTTAAAACGTTAATGAAAGCGGCTCACTATGTAAGTAAGGGAACAGAAAATAAAACGGTAGCTTGTTCATTAGGTCTTTGACGTTCCTGTATACGATGTGTGTTCCATCAATCAGCTGTTCGTAACATAATGGGGCGACAGAAGCCTTGCTGACACATCTAAAAAGATGAAAGCGGTTCCGCGCAATGAGGCGCATAAAAGCACCCCATTAAAAGTGTTTCAGATTTCAGATATCTTTCCACGAAATTTGTGCGGAGAGCAATAAAGCTGATTGATGCTTTTGTACTGTAGAAAGAAGTGTTAAATGCGAAAACAATCACCTTTATATAGGTCTTGAGAGATCTTAATATGTCACCAAAATTAATTACTTCGTCCAATGTCTATTCATTTTCTGCATACGAAACTCTGAACTGTCACCCAGTATATCTAAATGAAGCAAAATATATCTTATTAGAGTCGTTAATAAGCGTAAAAACACGATGCAGGTTTTACAAAGAAATGGTCGATTCATTTCTCACTCCCGATGAGTCTGAATTATTTCTTCTAACGATTACCGGTATCACTGTTTTGGCAGCTACTACCGTGGTTTTGTGCGTCATTTGTGATACTTCATGTGCATCTGTGTTTCAGCTGTTGAAACAAAACATGTTTATCGGGTGTAATGAGTATAGTTAATAATAATCATAATACTGTATTTCTTAAACTATTCCAAGCTATTTTCTGTCAGTTAACTTCATGCCAAAATGAGGGCTAAGCTATTATTTTTTAACAAAAAATGATGCAATTTCACCTAAAACAAAACCTTAAACCAATCCTTTTTATTTTTAGTTTTCAATTTTACAGTGCATTATTCCATTTCGTAGTGACAGTAGATCTTAATTCCACAATAAGGTGAAAGTTGACGGGTCGTCTGCAGCATTCCTGGGATTCGCAGATGCGGGGCTCGCATTTCCATTCACAACCAGTCACTAGTAAGATGTGACTGGGTCAGCGCCACGCTCCAGCTGTTCTTTACCTCCACGGTACTCAATGGATAGCGGGCTGAGTGGCCTGGAGAGCCGTTCCGGAAGTTCAGCTTCGAAAAAAGATCTTGGGCTTCAACGGGGATCGAACTCCGCTCGTCCGCGCTGCAGGCAGACGTCTTATCACCTGAAAAACGCGGCCACAAAATCCGCAATACAATTCCACATAATTAGCGTTTGAATGAAATAAAAACAGTTTTATGCATTACTGACACAGCTTTCGATACTAACCGTCAGTCAGATGCTTCTTGGTGCCTCTTTACTACATAGCTCTTCTGCGGAGATGACGCATTATTGACGAAAGCGAAAAATAAAAATACAGTATAGTAACCAGATACAGGTGTTGTTCTAGTAAGGGCAAGGAAAGGAGGTGGGGTAGTGAATTTTTTTGGATACAATATATTTGAAAACAAGCCACTTGAGATTTCTTGCTCTCTTGAGAAAAATTGAGAGTTATGATTGAACGAATACTGATTTGTTAACAATTTACGAAACTTTGTTCTAGAAATAAGAAGTAAAACAGGGACGTGGTAATAATTTTTAAGACATATGAATATTTAACCAGTACGTGAGGAGACATACGTAACGTTATTTATTGGTAGCTGCAATCAACACGTCACTGATAATAATCAACAAACCCAGCGGGACTTGAAGGACATTGATAACTGTTCCATTCGTCTCTTAGAACAACTAAGGAATAAAAGACGCATTATTCTCTTCGATCGTGGATTTTTTATACAAAATATGGAAATAAGATTTGTGAATAATCTACGTCTTGAATCCCGGATTGCCATTCTAAAGCTGTCCCACTTAACCTGTCATGATCTGGTTTCTTAGTTCACTCCAAGGGAATGATGGTGTGGTTCCTTGAGATAAACTCGCGATGTATTGACTTATTCATACTTCCGGAATTTTCTCTGCTGGCACTCATTAGAGCTCATCTTCGGTGTAATGATAACAGCATTCTCTTCTGACAGCAGTCACTTTGGGCTGGGTGTTCAGACTTGTGAATGTCCACTGCACTTAAGTTGCAGGTGTCACCACGAAAATCTCCAATCAAAACTGCTGAGATTAAATTTGGAGGATAATAAATCAAAGAAATCTACAATTCTCTAGAAGACTGGAATTTTTAAAAATTATTTCAATACATTTGCGCAAATTAATTAATCATAAGTAATAAAGTCGACAAAAAGGAAACCTTAGTGACTGTAGGTAAATTAGCAACGGAATTTCTTAGATTAGCTTTCAAAAATATTTCAGTGTTAGATACACATATCAATTTTAACATATTAACGTAAACACAAAAACATTATTCAACACAAAGTTTTTATTATGTCCTACACAAAATAATTTTTTCTTAGTAAATTTTATACACGCTAAGTTGCAGCTAAAGTTCTGCTTTACAGAAATCCAATTCAGTACAGTTTTAGCTCACATTCAGTCTCCATCAAGTGGGATTAGTGTTAGGTCATAAAAAAAAATCCACAGAATTGTAATTCGGTAGCTGCCTTAATTAACCACACTACGTAAACTACTGAAAACCTCGAAATCAAATGTAGTTACTGCAGTCTGGGAGTTGGCAAAAACACTTGGAATACTTCACGACCTTCCATTTTGGAAGCATGTATTGTACCATTATGTATTTTACTTACAGAAATGGCTCAATTATTACTGTATATGCAGTTACCTTTCTTTCTAATCGCATTTCTATCACTGGATTTCTATTTACTATACTTCAGAACTAGCAGTTCTGAAATTTGCTCAGAAATGAGCAACGAAATGAAAAGTTTTCCCGAACAACCTTTCTGTTTTGCGGCAAACTTTTATAATTCTTCTTAACTCAAGCACAACGAGTTGAAGAGGGAAGTTAAAACTTGAGAAGGAATTTCGGTATTTTCCTCCCTGCTTGATCTCAACTATTCTAGAGGAATATAGCTGCAACCAAACGTGTTATATACTTTTCTTCAAACTCCTGTTTTATTCACTAAGACGTACTTTGCTGAAGGACGGTTTCTGGAGCACCGACATGGACAAAGGTTATCTTATGTATTTTTGATTATCATTTAGTATTATCTAGAAAGTATTCAAGTTCAATTCAGTGATAAAACATATAACTCTTTCTTGGTCAGGTTGTTACATTACTCTTTGTTTTCTTATTCAGTCGTCTGAACTGCTTTCTCGATAATACCGACTACCCGCAGTGCCCCTCAAAAATGGCTGGTTGAACTGTGTGTCCGGGGAAGTCGTGTCTTATTGGTTGCTTAATTGAAAAGAATTGTTATAAAATGAAGCTCAATACAATTCCTCGTGCCTTGCGCTGTAACAAAAAGATTCATTTCTTTATCTTCGTGTAGGTTGTATTTCAACCTAACCACAAACTCCACTACTATTTCCGCTGGGAAATCAACATTACAATCACACGCGAATTAATACGTTACTGTTTCGCATGCTAGTGGCATTATGCATCGCGATGTAAACTTGCCCCAAATTCTTCATGGGTTCTAACTTTCTTTATTGTTATCCGTGATTCAGATCGATGTTACAACATTTGAACAACCTCCACAATTAGATGCGGCTGAAATAAAAAGATGACGTCAGTGAAAGCAAAGGAAATTAAATAAAAATCTTAAAAACTTATGTTATTTCACGTAATATTAGTCTTAAATGTTATCTAGGCCGCATTACTGCAATGATTGTGGAACTGTTTCTTTCAAACACAGAAATAACAGGAATTCAGGAAAAAAAAAAAAATATTTTTAAAATATTTAAATTACTCATTCCCCTGCTGTAACGTCAAATACCAGTTGTAATTCCGACCCAGGCTAATCAGCTATCTAATCAAAACTTCCTCTAACATTGCTGACAAAAATTAAAGCAATTTATCTTGCATATCTAAGGGAAAGGAATTTAACGTAAGCACCTATATCCAACAAATATAAATATAAAAGCCTGATAAGTAATATTAGAATTTACTCGAAATACATACCTTTCTTCCAGTGTTCTAGCAATTCATTTATTTGCAGATGCTTAACTGTTATTAAATAAAGCTAGTAACCTCCAGTATGTAGTAATATCTCTGGCCGTTATTATTTCAGCAACGAATGCTGGCTACATGATGGCATATCGTGTTGGACACTGACAAAGTTTAGCGTTTTTTTAGTACATATATCTTGAATACAAGCCAAAATTTCGCAGTTCTGCTCTGGAAGAAAACAAAAAAAGGATGGTTGAAACGTCGGCTTCAAACATCATGACGCAGCGTCACCCAGCCAGCCAAGAATCAATCAAAATCTATAATCTGCATACTCCACAAAACATTTATCCAATATTTTTCCATAGAAAGCTAAGTAAAAAGATGTAGCACGCGCGTTTACAATAGAGATACTTCACGCAATTTTATAACCGTGAAATGCTGTTTAAGACAAAGTACATACATATTACGTTTAAGAAGCTTTGTGGCTAAGTACATGAGATAAAAATAGCTGTTTTGAATTTTTCTATGTATTGTAACGTATACAACACATCTGCGCATTTGGAATTTTTATGGAAAACCTAATGTGTTAATGGTCCTTAAAACCAATCAGTTTAACCACAATTTTTATGGAAACTTCATAAAATATTTTGAGAGGTTGCGAATCTCTGTCATTTGCGTATTCGCCGTTATCATTAGAAACATCCCCAGATAGAAATCCGAACTTAGGTCCCTTTAACAGCAAGGTGCGATCTCTGGCCGTATGGTAATCGACAAAACTTTAGGATCTAACAATACCTAGACTGTTACACATGGCTAAAATAATAATAATAATAATAAAAACTACGCAGCATCATTGAGTATTAACTTATCAGAAATGTTTGCTTTGACATGTACTAACATGCTCATTTGTATCTGAACCATCTGAATCACTCATCGTTGTATTTCCTCGAAAAACTTATTCAACCCATTCTACGTATCTGCTTAAATAGTCGTATACCCTGTAGGTCGTATACTCACGTTAATATCCAAAATTGAGACTCACCCACCTCACAAAAAATGTTTTATTTTAATTAATTCGTTATACAAACTAAAATATGGATTATATTTCGTTAATAAAAGAGTTGTGCAAATTGTTGTTGTAAATTTTTGAGTGACAAAGATCGTTTAATTTGTTACAGTACTAATATTTAGTTCAATGCAATTTCGTCTCATGTTTTTACATAATATTTTTGTTTTCCTTGACGACGGTGCATTATCATTATAGTCCACCTACGGAATTAGAGAAATAATTCCAACAACAAGTTATTTGATTCTAAAAGGTGATGTTAACTATATTGTAAAACAGTTATTTTCGAAACTTGTGCAGTTTGAAAAAGGACAGACAATGTGATTTGGACGCAGCTAGAAATCCAAGTAGCTACCTTCCGCAAGGTAACTGTAAAATTCAGATTCGATTCATAATTTGTCTAATAAAAGCTCATAACCAGAAGTGTAATGCGCTTCTTCACCGCTGTCGAGTATTGAAATATTCTGTTGGGTTCAAATGCTTCCCAGGTTAAGAAATTGTCAAGGCGAGTGTGGCGCAATTGTTTTTAATTATTATTATGAGATGATGAGATGCTTCAGGACGGTAAAAAAGTTACCAACGTGTACTATGAAGGTCATTCCTCCAAAGTGCATTACTCTCGTTCAATCTTGTGATGTGTACTTTTACCAGCTTATTTAATCGAGCAAGACCATGAGATCAGTTCCAGACGAGACTATATAAAAATCCAATCGATAGTCCAGTTGTCTTCTCAATTTTTTTCCCTTCATTGTAAGATACGTGTGGTTTCTAACGCACCTGACGAACCATAGAATATGCCTTAAAAGTTTAGCTGTGATGGTAACAAATTAATTGATACATAGTTTAGATTAGTGAATGTCAATCAATAATTTCCTTCCAGTACTAAGCAAACTATAGGAGACAGTTGATATCTGTATAACAAACCTTCATTAACTGATTTATGCGATTTGACCGAAATTGTTAGACATTTAATGATCAAGAAGTTTATCGCTTCTGAATATAATTTTGCCTTTAACGTCACTTACATAGGCCTATACAACGAAGAGAGCAGAACGATTTCTTCTGATAATAGGATGTCTGAATATCATTTTGAATCAGTAACTGCTACGCAAGCTAATTCCATCATATCGAAACTTTGACTTGCCTTTCTGTGTTAAAAGTAAGCCTTGGAAGCTGTATTTCTTTTCATGAAATCACTGAAAGTTTTACCAGTTCTGCTGGAACTGACATTTTGGATGTTCACTATCAAGTATATTTGTCAGTTATATTATGTATTCCATGGTCAACAAAATTCATGTTTTGGCTTTCAGAGGATTGACGAAATAGTTTCATGCTAACAGAGCACTAGTTCATATTTAAATACCGTGGCCGGACTCCTTTCCAATCCTTGTGAAATAATCTTTTGCGTGACATTTCAAAATATATAAAATAAACGAAGAAAACAATTGCCTTAATTTATCGATGCGTGCATTCTCTCCATTCTTTTATCATCTCAATTCCACAGAACAGTCAATACAAGAAGAACGTAACAGTTCATGAAAATCAGTTATGTCTGTGGCTGGACTCAAACCGTCTACTCCAGGAACTACCCGAGTGTTAGCCACCATGCTTCCGGGTCGGCAGTGGCACCCGAAGCGCCTGAGACCTACCAAGACAGATCAGAGGCGGCAGCAACTCTTATACACGTGTTCACCAGCATTACTTTTCTCGTTACCAGTTTCCTGTGTATTTTTCTGTAGTGTCATTAACAACAGTTTCAAAATATAAAAACAATTGTTCATGAATAAAGATCTGCATTAGTATCAGCTTGTAAAATTTTCGCACTTGTGTTACTTCTTGTTGTATTCTGGGTTACCAGATGACTGGTAACCATTTTACCCCTTAAATCGGCACGAGTTCTTTACGGGCTACTGTTGGAAGAGATAACCGTAGTATTAACATCAGTATGGGGTGAAAAAGTTGGTCTACAATAATAATTTCAAGCAGCAAAAAGCGGATAAATCGAGAAATGAGCCAACTATTTCGTGCGTGTCCTCTATCAAACGCAGCATTTTGTTAATTACCAAATTTTTTCAGTGCACGTCCTTGGACATTTCCTAAGGTGTTTTTTTTTTTTTTTTTTTTTTTTTTTTTTTTTTATCAATGTTTTACCTGTCGTTTGAGTTTTAACAACAACACCCACAGAATATCGCTATCGCGAAAAAGCCGTATTAGTTCTTTCTTATTTGCCTGCTTACAAAACCGCAAAGGTGACAAACCTATATGAAATTGTGTCTTCATCTACTGTACCATCATCGTGTTTTGTTTTTGTTTCAAAAGGAGTATGCAGTGCGCTTTAAACACCTTTCGATGTTACTGATAGGTGGAAATAAGTTTCTTGATGCTAAAATACTATCAACTCAGACTTCGATGACGACATCTCAACAGTAATTTAGTTTCATGTTTTTCTGTGTGTTTTTAAAATAAGTTTAAATGTAGTAGTAAAAGAACAACATACCTTAATAGCACACTACCAAATGAATTAACTTCAAAAATCAGTAATTATTTGGCAACGAACTCGCTTAAAATTATTTTTACCTAGAATAGTTATACATATAAAATATTGATTTCATCATTAATATCTACTTGTTTTAAGTGATACGTGATCGGTATAATGTCTTCCTTTCTTGTGACCCTAGTGTTTGTTCAAAATTAACGTTTTGTTTCAAAATGGTATCTTTTATGTTCTGTATGAGCACTAATTTCTCAATGTTTTTTAAAAACAAAAATGAAGTGCATTAAATGTCTGCACAACTCTTTTATTAACGAAATGTAATCCATATTTTAGTTTGTATAGCGAATATGTTAGAATATAACACTTTTTTGTGAGGTGATGTGTCTCAGTTTTGGATATTCACGTGAATATACAACCTACAGGGTATAGGACTGTGTAAGCAGATGTGTAGGAATGGTTGAATTAGTTTCGGGAGGAAATTTAGCTACGAGCGATTCAGATCGTTCGGATACAGATAAGCATGGTGGTATCTATCAAGATTCGAACCACAACCACCTAATCTCTAATAACTATTTTGCCATAGGCTTCACAAACTGAGCTTAAAAAACAATTTCCTGTACATTGGGAGTATCAATTTATTGTCGGAACGAATCAATTTAAAAACATGTTTCTACATCGTCACTGAAACCTACTTATAAAATGCACTTAACATCAGGTTGGTATCCGTGCGCAGTGTATAGATTGGGGCATTATGTTGTGATAATCATGAAACTTCAAAAGAGAGTGTACTACGTACTGGAGAATTTTCTTGTTTCTTTTCGATGAATTGAAAAGAGGTGATCAGTATGACTCCATCTATTGACGAAAAAATGAAATGTTTAATCTAGAAGGAACTCTTACAAAGGGGTTAGTTGCGATAAGATGCTATATATAGGTGAGTGAGCTACTGCGAAAGCTAGTAGGAGAGTTTGTTTAAATGTATCATTTTAACATCTATTGATACTTTTTATTTTTCATTCGCACGTATTGTCGAAAATAGCAAAGTTGCTGCTATATTCCAGTGACATTCATTGACTCCAGATTTCCACGCAACAGTTTAAAGATCACATTTATTAAATCTATAGGGCTTACATGTTTCAATGTTTGAACATTGATTGAGTGTTTTTTATATTTCTGTGGTGCCTATATGAAATATTTTTATTATTAGTGTTAAACAAAACAAATAAATTCTTTTTTCATCTAACACTCCTAAAAAATATGAAAAATATGTGTTTTAATACACGTTTCATATGTAATAAGAAAATAAAAACTGTAAGTAATGTGAAAACCAATAAATAACATTTAATAACAGATTGTTATTATCATTTACATGAACGTAGTACTCCAATATCAAAATATATACGAACGTGTTTTACAACACCGATGATCTAATAAATCGAAACACTTATGCCAAAACGAAGTTTTTATATCTTTGAGCTGCAGCAGATAGATAAAAACCACACAAAAATCCATTATTATTAAAAGCGGCTAAAGAAAACGGTATAAAGATCAACATGTGAATTCAATCATTTGAATCCTAGGATACATCCTCGTTCCCTAAGGCACTACAATATGCAATTCAGCAGGATGTTAAAATCGTGTCCAGCTATAATATTTTCGGTTTCCATGTTTTCCCCAAATCATTCCACGCAAATTTCAGGATGGTTACTTGAAAAGTCTGTAATCCTTCCAATTCCTTGCCACCAATCCCTCCACTTTTGACGGAAAAAGGTCCATATGACTCCCACAGCATCCCGCTTCCTGGACTTGACGCGGGGGCGATAAAACCTAGTATAAAAAAAGATTTTTATTTTATGTTTATACCCTTCATTGGCTCCTCCATGTCCCTCAGCTAGGCAATGAAGAGTAAAAAGGAAAGTAGCCTACATTCAGAGTTGTCGAGTTGGGGAAAGGCGCATTACGATCCCTACTTGCTCCGTTTTCTTTTACTGTACGATATCCATGTAAAGTTTATCCATTAATTGTTTCACCGTCGTTGTGAGCGTTTGGAGGAGTACCCTGTCTGCAAACGCCCCGGGACTCCGTGACTTGGGGAGGTGGGGAAGGGCAGTGTTGTTCTTGGTAATCGCCCCATGGTACTTCTACGTAGCTCAAATCGTTAAATTGCCCGACGAGTCTCGAACCTTTGTGGGAGGAGTAGGACGACAAGCGACTTGTATGCCAGGTATGGGCCTCCAAGGATTTGTCTTGTCGTCAGACATTCGGCAAAATGATGTCGCCGGAAAAATATCTTACTCTTTAGGCTAAGTAAGGACTCACACGGTAAAAGCTCGGAATCGGCTACAACTTCAAGGAAAAAAAAAAGCGCTAGCTTTGACTAATAAAGACACCACTCACAATCCCAACCAACAGCAGCCTCTCCTATTCCGACTAATCGAAATCCAACGTCACATAAAACTAAATCAAATGACTTTCGGTTAAGAAATAATACTCTGCCCTTTACCTGGGGAGGATTTGGGGGGGGGGGCGTAGAATGATAAACAATTAGGGAGACCTTCTTGGGGGAATAGGGCATGATAGATCGCTACAAAGGGTCCTTGAGATCCTATACAGGTCATCACCAGAGCTTCACATGGGAGGAATAAAACTATTTTTTTAATAGGCCTTCTATAATGGTTCTAGCCTACGTTACATGTGGCGACAGCACACCAGTATGCTGTACTTGCAGGATATTTCGACTGGAGTCATTGTCAACTTTCTTAATTTGTTTTGGATAGAACTGGTTGTATATTTCACAATCCTGATGACAGAACGTTTTGAATGTTGTTGTGTCTGGTCGCCCGTTGCACGCGGTCCTGTTTCATGCGGGCATCACTTTATTCTGGTATTTTAGCGGTTCTAGTTGTATAAGCGTGTTATTTTATTTTGTTAAATATATACCTGTTATGATGGCTGAAATGTTAGTTTTTTTAAAAAAATTGACGTCGTTCCACAAAGATAACATTCACTACGATCGTAGAAGTCTAAGCAATTAAAAAATATATTTATCGTTAAGCCATAACATACTTTGGTGCGTAATAAACAGAAACACCCAAATGTGGTGGGTTAATTCACATTATATATATATCGATCTAGAATTCTGTTTGGGTTGCGTCTCAAAATCTGTGGTGAAAGATTACTCTGTGAAAATTACTGTCATCGATTTGCATATTTGTAACTACGAAATTGAAGTCTGAGTAATGTAATTGACCTTTACTAAGTACAAACTATGAGTATATGCACGGCTATTTTCCAGAATTGATGTTCATAGCTTGAGCAGGTGGCCGTGCTTAATGAGATAGGCTGGGTGGGACGGAAGCTGAGCGTGGTGATTGGACTGGCGACGTCATTCATTACTTTGTGGCGGGCGTCTCCGCGCACGACACCGCTGCAGCACGCGACCCGCCCGCCCGCCCCGCCCCGCCCTGCCCTGCCCTGTCGGCAGCGAGACGGTCACTGTCCCATCAATAAGGCAGCGCCCCCCTGACTGACAGGCGACACCACTCTGCTCTCACACACACTTTACTCTTTCAACAGGTCCCAAATAGTCCCACCAGGGATACGGCTCTAAACAATCAAGCGGCGTCACGAAATATCACTAGTAAATCGTATCTGATGTAATCATTGTCTAATAACGAAACAATTTCTTCCCAAATTTATTTCTACAGCTTCAACAGTGAAATATGATATGGTTATTGTTCTGTACCATGAATTTAAATTTTTTATCTCTAATATAACAAGAATAATTTTCCTCTATTCTTATGACAAACGAGCAACAGAAGCGTGAGGAACTTATAAACTTCTAGTTTAAAAAAATAAAAGCTATAACAACTGCTTTGTTATGTACACTGATCTGTGATCGAATAAAGAAACGACACTTTCAACTTGAATTTTAATCGGGAGACTCTTAAAGGTTTGAATCCTAATTTACTTGCTCATCGAATTTAAATTTAAGTAGTTCTGTTAAAAATCTATCAAACAATTCATAATTAACTTTTCGTGATTAGGACTTAATTACATGATAATTAAAGACGTATGCAACTACATTATTAAAATTACTCATTGTTAAGTTGATACCCAAAATTTTAAGAAATCTACATTACACAAATAATAAATAAAAAAACCAGAGTTATACTGGCCAACCAGATAGCAAAAGAACTAGATAATCTCAAAAGCAAGCAGTCAAACGTAGTGATGTGATTCCCTATAAACGTATCGCCAACTCTGGTAAAACATAAAAAGCTCTTTTCAAAATTTACGGAATAAAAGCAAATTTAACGGAATAAACGCAAAGCTGTGATGACGTTGATCAGATAACGGCTTTAAACAGGCATTAATCGCTAGACAAAAGTAAATATACTCTGATCAAACAACACAATACATGATGTTTTGGAAAGCAACATCCTGCCGATAGTATTCTGCATATACAGTAAAAACGTATTATAACCTCACTAACTGCAACTAGCACGTCTTCAATATTATATTCCTATATATTATTACGTTGTCTTCCGTTACGTAAAAAATCGAAATAAGTATTTGGCATCGAGGCACTCTAGCAGGAACAGTGACTCTGTATCATCTAAAGAACAATGTACTGTCCTACTATAAAGTCCTGTACATTGTACGCTGTAAATTTCAAACTTCCCGGGTCTGATATTAGGCGTTCAATGTGAACCAACAACACATGCTGGTAAATCACTGCACCTGCTATCTGTCGCATCAGCGATCTGACGATGAATCTGTTACAGCTTCATAGACAAGTGACAGCAGGTGTTGTTTGCTGTGAGCAGGCTGCCTGTAATAACATTGAAATGGTAGCGATGGGAGGGTCGTCCATACAGTGTTATACAATTCCTACCAGTATCAAACTTAAAAAATATGTGAAACATCGCTTTTTCTCCTGCAAGATTGGTTTAGGGTGTTCAGCTTGTCTGTTTGAAAGTACAACGTATTGTAATGCTTATTATGAATGTAAGTGAATCATCCTGTTCTACTGTAGTTAATACTTCCCTCCACTACTCGAGCGGTTATGAGTTTCGAACTGAACACGCGCAACATGGACCCGTTAACAGGCCGCATTATGCTCTTACGAAACATTCTTATCGAGTACACAAAGGGCTGTAAATAGTCCCAAACTGGGTGATTAGATACTATTCAAACATGAAATACTAAGGAAACGTAAAACATCTTCTTTAGTTTCTTTTTTCAAACCACTTGAAGAAATGAAACAAATTCCTCAAAAGATGATCCATGACATAAAATAATGTAGTAATATTAAAATTGTTTTAGGTACATGCTGAACTTAAAATACTGATATTGCTTTAAGAACGGATTAGTCACTTAACACCATTTATTGATAGAGACCACTTATTATTAATGATCTCTGTAAAACAGAAAAAAATGTTAAAGTTGTTGAACTTAATCAATGATCAGTGAAATCTCCGAACTATTAGCTGAAAATGTTTTGTAGTGACTAACAATTTTTGGAAGAGATTTTTTGTAAACTATGTATAATTGAGATAACGTCGAGCATTAGATTCAGATGCAATGTAATTACGTCCATGTGCAAGGTGAAGACTGCTACTCTCCAGTCCTGATCAGTGCTGAAGCCTCCTGATTGGGAGGGTGCAGTCGAGGCCTGTCGCAGCGCAACTCTGTGACGTTGCGGACGCAACGTTAAACGAGGATGCGCATAATTTACAGCGGAAACGACGCCACGCAGTGCCTAACACAGCAGCGCATTAAATTAACCAACCAGCTGCAAGCCAGCGGGGAGCAGGTGCCAGTGGGCACACTAGCGCATAGTGCTCAGTGCTCGTGGTCACGTAGACGTCACAACTCAGCGAAAAAACATAGACGGATCTCCTGTACATTTCTCACAAAGTGTATGTATAAATGCTGTTATCGCTTCTGTGAATTCATCGATGACTGCAATTTCCAGTATCACAAGTCACGATCAGATCACAAAGAAAGTCCTGGTACTACGATACTGAGATAAAGATGTGATGGTTACATTAAGTTCCAAATCATTTGAAAGTTGTTAGTACCAGATAAGCGTTTAGATATTTCGATTACATCTGTTTGCCACTCTGTGCCTGTCTAAAAAAAAGTGTAATAACATGTTTGAGGATTGTTGAATCGTTTATATGACTACATTTTGGCATTCAATCTCGTCCACAGTAAAAATCGGTTCTTAAAATTCTATATCTTTGCCAGTTCTCGAATATAAATACAATTTGTGAACTACGTTCATAATTTTGTAAAAACTATCGTAACTGTTATTCGGAAACGCAAGGTTTTGGTAAATAGATACTTTAATTACAATCCATTAATTGTAAATTCTGGTAATTCTCAAGTTTTTGTTTACTAAGAGTTGATTGTATTATTCAGGTTTTTTACGCATGGCTCTTTGGGTATAGCTTTTTACGTCTCGCCAAGGTTATTTGAGGCGGGAAATGACTGAGGGCAAGGAACGGGAAGGAATTTAGCCTTGGCCTTATCATAGAACTATTGGGTCATTCGCGTGGGGACATTTTAGGAAACCATGGAAAACCTTAATCTGGATAGCCGGAGCGAAATTCTAACCCGAAATGCGAGAGTAGATCGTTATCGCTCATCACCACTCTCGGTGTATTATTCAGGGTTGGTAAGCGTATTCAAAGTTCTAATGATCTCCATTGTTTCGTAAATTTTCTAATGTTCTATATCTTATGAATCCGTTGTGTATGTGAATAGCATAACCAGCTAATGAAGATAACTATGCTAACAACGCACGAAAATTCTTGGGGAAATATTAATAAGGAGAAAGACGTTGTGGCATATTAAACACTGTAAGAAATCAGGTTTAACAGTGTTGTAAGAATGACTGATTAACGGTTTTATTATTAGTTGCGATTTGGAGCGCGATTTTAGATTCATGATTAGTGTCTTGTGTTTAAAAAATTCAAGAATCGACCCGTTATTATAATACAACACTTTAATATTAGGAAAGTGCTGTGCTAAAAAAAATCTGATCGTGTTAGACTTTTAATCGAAATAAATCGCGCCACCCACAATCCACGCTCCGAGTAGTGTCATTGCCCCCTGTTGGGAGTGCCACAGCAGTGCCGGCATGTGTTGCTGTGTGGTGTGATGTAGCCGGCGCTCCTGCGCGCGAGTGCAGTGCCGCCCGCACAGCACCTGCGCCCCGCAGCAGTCGAGACCTTACTGCGGATCAACTTCGCAAGAGCATGACACCGCACCACCAAGTCCTCCACTTCGCGACAGGTCATGGTCTGCACAAAGCAACATTTCACTGCTGGGGCTCAAGGGGTGACACCTCTAGTGGCTGCGGCGTGGAGCAGACTGTGCAACACATCGTGGAGTATTGCCGCTCCAGATGTTTACTGAACGGCTTGCCTCTTTCCTCTATGCTACGAAATATGCCACAATGATTTGGTTAGGTTCCATTGACGATACGTTTTAAAATCTTTGTTATCACTCCCTCTTATTTTTAACCGACTTCAAAAAAAGAACTTTTTTTTGTATGTATGTATGTTTAGCGATATCTTCGCCAATTCTGAACCGATTTAAATGAATTTTTTTTAGTGGATAGGGTTTACCTCCAAAGTGGTCCCTGGTCCCATATGACTTTCATTGAGAAACCACCCCTTCTACCCACTTCCACCCCTTAATTTTTATACAAATCCACATTTTTATTCGGTCTCGATGAAACTTTGGACATATACAGACAAAAATAAAGAGAAAAATACTGTCAACATTTGGTTAAAAAAACTGAACCCCTCTCCCCCTATCCACTCCCTTAATTTTTGCCAATTTTCTTTATTCAAAGCTACAGTCGACACCATTTAACTGGTCTCCATTAAAGTTGGTAATTACATGTAGTTTTTCATGGAGAAGGTATCTGACCAAAAAAATAAAAATAAAAAACCACTCCTCTCCACTTTACACCACTTAATTTTATAGAAACCTCCATTTCTTATCCGATTTTTATTGAACTTTGCCCATGCATACTTTACAACACAGAGAAAAATCCTGTCAACACTTGGTCTGCCAAAGCTCAACCCCCTCCCTCCTTCCACCCCTTTAATTATTGTTAATGTTCTTCATAAAAAAGCTACACTCGACACCGTTTGACCGACTATCTTCAAAGTTGACATATCCATGTAATTTTTCATGGACAAACTGACCAATAAATAAATAAAAAACCACCCCTCTCCTCTTTACATCCCTTAATTTTTATACAAACCTACATTTTTTATCCGATTTCGATGAAACTTAAAAAATAAAAATAAAAATACTGTCAACTATTGGTTTGAAAAAAAAACTGAAGCCCTCTCCCCCTATCCACCCCCTAAATTTTTACCATTGTTCTTTATACAAATCTACAGTCGACACCATTTAACTGGTCTCCATTAAAGTTGGCATATACATGTAATTTTTCATGGAGAAGGTTTCTGACAAAAATTAAATAAATAAATAAAAAAACCACCCCATGTCTCCCTTTACACTCCTTAATTTTATATAAATCTACATTTCTTATCTGATTTTTATCGAACTTTGCCCATGTATACTTAAAAACAAAGAGAAAAATTCTATCAACATTTGGTTTGCTAAAGCTCAACCCCTTTCCCTCCTTCAACCCCATTAACTTTTGTCAATGTTCTTTATAAAAAGCTACAGTCGCGATCGTTTGACCGATTACCATGAAAGTTGGTGGTTATATGTATTTTTTACGAAGAAGATGTCTGACCAATAGATCTTAAAACAACCCCCTCTCCCCATTAAACCACTTAATTTTTATACACAGCCACAGTTTTTATCCGGTTTAGACAGTACTTAGCAAATTTTTACTATAAAACAAAGAGACAAATAATGCCTACTCTTGGTTTGCAAAAACTAAACCCTTCTCCCCGTTTCCACCCCATTGACTTTTGTCAGTTTCTTTTTAGAAAGCTACAGTCGACACCATTTGACCGATCTTTATGAAAGTAGGCACATATATAAGTAATTTTTTATGGAGAAGATTTCTGACCAAAAAATAAAAAAAAACCTGTCTTAGCTCCCATTACCTTAATATTTGTACAAAACCCACATTTTAATCTGATTCGGTGGAGCTTCGCATGCGTATACTTTAACCCAAATAGAGAATGAAAAATCCTGTCCACATAACTTTCACCAAAACGCAAACCCTATCCCCCTTTCTACCCCATTAATTACTGTCAATGTTCTTTATACAAAGCTACTGTTTCTTTCTGATTTTGAAGGAAGTATGCACATGTATACTGCAAAACAAACAGAAAAATACTGTCTACATTTGGTTTCGAGAGTCCAAACCCCGCTCCTTCCTTTCCATCCTTCATTCTACAGTTTCTATCCGATTCTGAAGGAAATTTGCACACTTATACTTTAAAACATAGAGAACAATTGTGTTTAAATTAGATTGCAGAAACCCAACCCTTCTACCCCCATCCCGGCCCTCCTAATTTCCAAAGTTCTTTATAGATACCCACAGTTTTATCAGATTTCCATGGAACACTGCACATGTATATTTAAAAACAAAGAGAAACATAGTGTCTACATTCTGTTTACAAAACCCTACCATTCACTCCCTTAACCCCTTCAATTTTTGCAAATGTTCATTACATAAAGAAACAGTTTTTATCTGGTTTCGATGGAAATTTGCACATGTATACTTTAAAACAAAGAGAAAAATAATGCCCTCACTAGTTGTACAAAAACTGCTCTTCGTCTTCACACCCCTTAATTGTTTCTTATACATACCTACAGTTTTATCTGATATCAATAGAAATTTACACACGTATACTTTAAATCAATCAGAAAAGGCAGTCTACATTTGGTATACAAAAGCCAAATCCCTCTTACCCTTTACATCCATCCCTTTTAATTACCAATATTCTTTGCAAAAATCCACTTTTAAATTCCGTCAAAATCAATTAAGCTATTTTTAAGTCATGGCATAATATTTATAAAATAAATGTGTCATAATGTCTCAACATGTACTTTAGATTTCAACTTAGATCCCAAGCTTTGACGTTGGAAAACCAATTAAAAATCTATATTTTCTGTGTGATGCCAGTGCAAAGAGATATATTCTAGAGATAGATTTCTGTATATGGTATGTATTAATGCCCAGATGTTACATGTTTCGGTTATCGACCAGCAGCTTTAACAGATGTTATGATACGATCAAACCATAGCCTGGACCAAAATGTAAACTGACATTCCTTAACACATCACCCACTTCATCCCGTTCTGGAAGTTTTTATGGTATATAAAGACAGAATTCTTCTTTGAAAGCAAGCGCTTTAATCCCTGAGCTACCATAAAGTTCGCAAAATGGGAACTGCTGCGCCATATTTAAAATACAAAACAAACTATAATAACACCAAAAATCTAAAAATAAAATAATAGTTTAAAAAAACATAAAAACCGCCTTCAAAAAAAGCACTAACAAATTTAAAATAACTTAGGAGAAAGTAAATCTAAATGGACAATATTTTACATTACTGTCATTGAAATTTTTACATTAATTAGTTATTTTTGGAGTCGGTGCCAGCGAAAGCAACAAAAACAAAACCAAAAGATAAAAACAATAAAGAATAACAATAATACATCATGTTACTGCTTACCTACAATTAATGCTAGAAACATGTTTCAACAAAACTGAAACATACAGATAATACGCCGATATTATGCTAACTGTAGCGCCAGAGATATGCCTGGATGACCAATAAGGCCAAGCCACAGATTAAAATACTGTTAATTTGTTTCCCTAAGGTGTCTCCCGCAATAATACTACCTGCCTCACGACATGCTGTAAAATATTGGGAATTTTTGTTCGTACTCCCCGTTTCGCCTCTAACACCAAAAGAAGTTCAGTAATTCGATCTTCACGATATGACAGCTGGCACCGACTCCAAAAATAACTCATTAATGTAAAACTTTCAATGACAGTAATGTAAAATATTGTCCATTTAGATTTACTTTCTCCTAAGCAAGGTATAAAGTTATTTTAAAATTGTTAGTGCTTTATTTTGAAGGCGGATTTTATGTTTTTTTAACAATTATTTTTTAGAACTGAATTTCTGCTTCAGATAGTATTACTTGAAGACGAGAAAGTATCATTACAAATACTAAAGAATTCCATTTCATGATATTCATCTATATCATACGAAATTTCTCAGACTAAGGAAATAAATGTTATTATATAATATTTCACAAGACCTCGCCAATTTTGTGCAAATGGCATACAGCTAGAACCAGACTTAGTTGCCATCTAATAATGACGCGGTAGAAAGAGCGCACGCTTTGGTGGCGATTTCCGTGCACGCCATTTCTTTTACCCACATACTTTAGCCTTTTACTAGTTTTAATTTTAATTCTTTTGGCGTTTTAGATAAACTATTCATTAACTCCATAGGTAATACCTGTCATACACATCGTCGCAACAGACTGTATGATTTTGTTTGTTTATGGCTTTACGCAGCTTCGACTTTGAGGTCACTAAAGGTGAGGAATGACAGGGTACAAGGAACGGGAAGGAATTAAGCCATTGTCTTTGGAAGGAACCATTCTATTATTCGCCTGGAGTAATTTGGGGAAACCATGGAAAATCGAAATCTGAATAGCCAGATGCAGATTCGAAACCGCGCCCTCCTGAATGCTAGGCCCATCATGCTCGGTGTGTCTGAAAACCTTTCAGAATTGACAACACAAATTTTTACGTTAACAGTGTTTGACATTGTTTAGATACGTGTCAGGGGATATTAAACCACAGTGTTTTTGTACTCACATAATTTCGAATAGACGTGAAACTAAGTAGACATTGAATATTTCAAACGGATGGGAAACTGTATTGATAATGCCTTCCGTGATGTTTTACTGTTTCTCGTAATTGTTTTCTAACAGTATATTCGTTCTTTACTACAATGAATTTTAGATAATATTGTAATCATGTTAGTATCGTTGTCGCGGCGAAGTCAGGTGGCAGGTAAAATGATGACTATATTCCCTGACAGTAGTGACCGTAAGGTTAGAGAGGTGTAAAAAAGTGCCCAAAAACCAAGACATCTCTCACACACAAGAATTTTTTTTTTTTGATAAATCAAAAAAAAATAGGAATAGAATAAAAGTGACAGCCAAGCAATCATAAATTTGCTTCTAAATAAAGCGTTCAGATTTTTGCGTTGTGGCACAAGATCTCGCTCTCAGATGATAGCAGTATTATAATTTTATAACTACAGTTCCTCCGTCCGACTTTGCAGCTGTAGTTCATTTGTTTCTCTTAGTTTCCAATGGTGCTTAAACACGTCGTAGTCTTGCAGTATTCCAAGACAATTGTGCTATTTGGTCAGTCCACTTCACTGTTAGAAATAGAAAGATATATTATGCAGAAAGTTTTTATTGAAATTATGATTAAATTATATTGCTAAGAAACAAGCTTAAAACTAACTAAATTGATAAAAAATGAATAAAAAAAATTAATGGCAGAATAATTCCAGATAAGTTTTGGGTATTCGTGTAAAAACTTTCTAACTTACTTTTACATTGTCATCTTTGACATTGGAGTCAGATACAGGAGCCTAGTGGACTGATGTCTCAGTAAAATACACAGAAATATTTCAGGCAGGCAGGAACAGCAGTAGAGTCGGAGAGTTGCGTTCAGACATCTCACTTATTATTATTTAAGTAAAATTTATGAAACAATTTCTTTTTTTTCCCCTCCCTCCCCCTTTTTTTTTGATGCTAATATTGAGAGAATCAAAAAACAAATATTTAATGACATTTATAGTGCTTTGTTTGGAATACTGAACATCTCATTTTCAATATTGAAATCCGTAAATTTCTGCTGCTTCATGAAATAGTTCATATTACTGATTTTAAATGCAGCACGGTGTTAATCAATGACAATACAATACACTTTTATTACTCTTTTTGGTAAAATATAGAGAATGGTGTATAATCACGAAAAAATTGGATAGAAATTTTTTTGATTTTTAAGATGAGCAATTATGATTACCTTCAAAAAGTTTCATTCATGAAACAAAACTATTAAATTCCTGCTTGGAACAAAACTATTAAATTCCAATAAAATGAACTGAAATTGATTGATAATGGTAGTATTTACTGAAGAGTATTAAATAATGACGGTTCTTTACTGACTAACAGAGTCATGGCATTAATCAACATGTGCTGTGCGCAAGGTACTAGCATGTAAATAAGAGCAGACACTTCTAACAACATTGAAAGAATAGTGTGTGACTGAGGCACATCGACATTGATAGCGAACAATCCAGACTAGCTGCTCTATGTGGACGTAAGTAAGGACGAACTGTACGTCTCTCGAGAGGAGTACTACCCACAAATTTGAGCCAAATCACGAATCACACATCTGTTTCAAAGACATGTGGAACATTAATCTGTGTAGGACCGGAGATGTTTGACGAATAAAAATAAATTAAAAAGTCTATATATGGAGAGAACCTGTTGAAGCACCAACGAGTATGTGGGTATAAATTTAAAGTCATCTGCGCCTTTAACTGTTTAAGAATCATCGAAAAGGCATAAATGTATCAGCACAGTACCAAAGTCCAAAACGCAGAGTATTTGCGCTGCTGCCTTCGAGTCTGACGTATGAACCATGTGAATGATGTTGGTATTCACCTAATCTTAGGATGGTGATCTGCATAGGTGTGGTTCTGGCATTCTGTTGTAATACGAATTGTTGTTATTATAATTCTCGGCTATTTTTTCAGTAAATGTATGTGTACTATTGTAAGTGTTATAAAATAAAACAACTTAACAGAAAAGTATGGGTAATACAACTTTACGACAGTAATACGTTTGTTGCTATCGATTTGCAGAAGGTAAGATCCATTATTTTTTATTAAATTAATTCGTACTAAATGCAGCAACTTGGATAATAATAACGCAATCTTACTAGAGTTAAATTTTATGTAATCACATTTCAGTAAGCGTTTAACTGTAACATTATAATAGTTTCTTATTTGAGTATAAGATGAAACGGTATTTTTATAGCATTGACATATGTGAGGTGAATTTATATTATTACTGCTTAAATTTCGCAACAATCATACAAAAATTCTGCTTGATGAACTGTCTACTGTATTTTTGTGAGAAGACATATCGAAGCCATCATTTCTATAGTTTTTACGGGATGAAATTTTATCCTTCCTCGTGTTCATTCATTTTCCTCTGAACTAATTCAATTACTTGAAGTTTGTATGTTAGCTCAGCTTGTTGCGGTTCCGTGATGGTATCTGGCGTCATACGACGGGTTTACTGGTACGAGTTCTGGTGGTGGAAGAAATTTTCATCAGCAGGATTTGGCGGGCGGGGTAGGAAAGGAGGTGGTGCACAATTCCTAATGGTCAGATTATGAGCTAAAGTCCTGCGTTAAATCCTAAACCTCTGCACATTACGTACGGACCGAGGGCACTGGACATTGTTGATGGTGGTTGGATCGTCGGACTCTTATATTAGGTTTGGCGTCTCATCTGAAGAAACAGGCCTGAGTGGGCGGGCAATGGGTTTCACCGTCTGCTTTCTTTCATCTCTTCATTGGTTCACAACGCAAACACCACACTACACGGAACATACACCCATCACAAACAGTAACTCGTAATCGAAGGATTGGTGATCATATCATAACCGTAAACATTTTTAATTCCGTAATTATTAGGTATTCTTGGTTTACTTTCTTCTAGTATTCGTAAAATTTGAGTTTGGCATAGTCGACAATGTGTAGAACAACTATGGAAGAAAGGAATGAAAAATCAGTACTTTCCTAAATTATGTGCACTAAGTAATTTACATAAGTACGAAATATACCTGTATAGCTGGCATTCATTATGTCTAATTTTTTAAACTGCACGTAGTAAAATAGGAATAAAATGTTCCATTTATATTACAATTTAATGTCGTCGTAGAGATAAATATTAACCGATGTCCATGAAATATCGTGGGATATGTATAATTAGCTCAACTTGTCATTGTTATTGGATACTCGTTACTACCAGATTTCTAGTGTCCAAAACAAGTTTCAGAAATAAATTTCTCAAGTATGTATGTGTCTAAAAGTTTATTTTTGATATTGATGGGATAGGTACTAGCAAAAATGATCCAAATTATTGAGTTTCTGAATATATCATCACGAAGAAGTAAATAAATTCTCAACCGATGCTCAGTAGGCCGTTGAGATTTTTGATGGTTATGTTTTTCATTTCTCATGCGCAATTATTTGTATAATATAGTTTTCATTTAAATTATTTACGCGCTTACAACACTATACGTTTATTGTCCCGTAGAGAATGTGTCGCTAAAGATTACCTTTCTTGGTTATGACTTTACGCCTCGTCAATTAGTTTATTAGAGGTGGGAAAGTAATTCAGCAATGGCCACCTGAAGGGACCATCCCGGCATTCGCCTGGAGTCAGTGCGGGAAACCTTTGAAAACGGATATCAGGATGGCTGAATAAGGAATGAATCCCCGTCATCCCCAATTGCAGGTCGAACGAGGTGCGCCCACGCACCTATCAAAACCTCGCACAAACAAGATATACGACAGCACTAACGATCAGAGTGAGAGCGACTGTATCAAGTTATCAGTCGACCGAAGAAATGACGGTATGTCAACATCACGGCGTTCAACTGGTAAATGCTATTTTGCAATAGAGGCACGTCGCTGATGATATAGACTCTGACAAAGCGCTTTTGAGTCGCGCCTGATTCGTAGAACGTCGGATGCAATTAGCGTCGGTGAAAGGCGAAGAGGTTGCTGCTGCAAGAACTACGGTGGTAGTAAGCGGCGACCCATTTGCTATTAATAAGCGATCCTCCTACAGACAGCGAATAATTCTCCGAGTAGTTGTCTATTACAACAAAACGCGCAATTTATTTTTAATATTAAAAATCTGTGGTGCTCAATTTCAACTGATAAATTAAATTTCAAAAAAATCCGAAGAAAACCTAGCAGATATTATTCAACGAACCTGTTGAGTGAACTAAAAGGTTCGGTCCTGGCATTGACAGTCAGTTATTGAGTTCTGTTGATTCCCACGTCTAAGTAAAATTAAATACCAACCGGGAAAAAAAAATCTCGTGGAACCACAAATTACGCGTTGGAAAATCTTCAGTCGACACACCAACACAGCTTTTACCTTTTCAGAGCACAGTAGTTAACATTATCTAATGCGACCATCTCCTGATCTGACATGTTCAGTAACTTTCTTTCGTCCGGCCTGTTACAACACCCCACGTACCATTAGGTGAGCTGCGGTAGTTAACTCCTCTTATTGTGTAAAACCTTATTAACAGGGTAAATGCGAGAAAGTTTCAAGCTGTATAGGAAAAAGCATGAATATCTAACTAAGAAATTATGACTTTGTCTTTAAACTGCCTCCCTCCCTCTTTCTTCCTTCTGTCGCTCTTTCTCTCTGACTCTCTTCCCACGTTTGCGGCGTTGTCGAGACCTCTGACGGATGAGCAGATGCATTAGTGATAACAGATGAACGACACTGAGTGAAATATGGCGCTCGATGAAGGACGCGCTAGAGACGTGTCTCTGAAGTCTGTGTATCAACATTTGACTTTGATGTAATACGGTAGCATACGATCGCCTTTGGTGTCTTGTCAACAATGTATTATTCAAATTGGTGGTCGTTCCATAATGCTGTGGAATGTGTTTACCTTTCACGGACAGAAACATCTGATCAGTTGAAGCTGTTCATTACAGGACTTCGCTACACCTCCTAGCCGCTCCGTGATCATTTACAATCTTTGTGACATGATCCACCACGATAATGAAGGGGCCTTCCTGGAACTAATGATTATGTGGAGTTACTTTGAGGAACTTTCTAGACCATTTCAACAAGTTATTTGGTGAACTATATCGGCACATAGGAATGGCGGGAAACGTATTTAGGATATAATTGACAGAGACATTGATGCACGAGTTTTAGCACCTGCCGAAGCTACTTGTTATGGTAGGCTCTACAGAGAACAAGGCTACAGATCCTTCCTAGAGATTTCATTGAGTATTTGAGTCAATGCTGCGTTATGCACTGTAGTCAGCTGAGCTAAACGAGGTATCACACCTCATTAAAAAGGTATCTCAAGACTTTTGACATGTGTGTTGTTGGTTTTTTGTGAATTACTATTCTGTGTCAGAAATTAAAAAGTCCCAGCAATAACCAAAATTATTTCTAGTCGGTTGATCGTACCTTCACAAGTCCCCAATATAGTGGCGTAGTAAGACACAGTCAGACTGGTAAATAGCTCGAAAGTTGACATGGAAAAAGATGAGTGGACTCAAGTCGCCTTCTGCCCGCCCTGATGGCTAAGGTAGTTGAGATACCTGGTGGAGCACGCACCTGGCACGGGGATAGCTGGTTCGAATCCTGGATGAGAAAGAAATTTTCACCGTAAGTACTCGGCCTGCAGGTTTGGAGAGGTGGTGGTACTTCAGTCCTATAATCGCCAGATCGTACACCCAAGTCCTCCTCATAGTGAGTGGAATGAGAGCATACGACATTGATTATGGTGATTCCTCAATCAAATTCGGACGCTAAGCTTGGCGGCACTGTTGTTGTCTTTCGAAAGAGTGAGCGTGAATGGGCCAAAACGGGGTTTCTACACTTTCTTCATCTTCTACTCAAACAGCTCACTAAAATGGGCATAAAAGCATCATAATCATCCACACAACTCATTAACACGTACATACACTTCCGTCAAATTTCGAACGTAAGTTCCCATGGGAGAGTAGTCACCCAGAGCAGATACCAACCTTGGCCCCCCAATAGTGGAGACAATCACCATCAAGTCAAATTTAAACGGCAGTGACAATAGTGTGGCACAAAATGGCAGGAGCAATTGTTGTTTGCAGATTGATATGTTTCATAAGCTACATTCTGACGAAGATTTGCAATACAGAATTTCCCTTCTTCTGCGAAACAAAAGGTGCTAACATACATATTTGTATTTGTTTTTGGTTTACGTGTGAAACATCTCAGCTGTCTACGTCCTTTACGGAATGGTACCGGAATAGTCATAAAAATAAATGGGTCAGGATAATACTGAATCTATCGCTCCGAGACATCCATAGAGACGTTTTAGCAATGAATAACCATAGGAAGCCTCATTTTATGTAACACGTTGGATGCACTGCTCAGAGAAAAGTAAGTTCCTCCTTTCCCGACTTACTCTAGGACATCCTGGTATGAAAACAACAAATATTTACAAATCTAAGGTGATTAGATTAAAATTATACATACTCGCTAGAAGAAACATTTGCTAAGGCAAAGGAAATTACGACTATTACATTGAAGATATTAATCAATCAGATTTATGATTTTGGCTGTAGAAATTCACAAAGTATGTGCCAACAAGAGCATAAGATACACAGGGTATAGAATTATTCCTCACCGTACGCGGACGTTGAAACTATAAGGCAGCAGGAATAAAATAAAAATATTTAGAAAACATTTAGAATGTTGAATTTGTATCAGTCTGGAAAACCATACACTTTTAATTTCCACTGTATAGAAGAAAAGAGTATCCTAAAAGTAATTACTAAACAATGGTTCTGAGAAATATGACCCTCATTATCTACTCCAAAAGATGTTTCCACGATTTTATTTTCAGGAAATTTGCAATGCCAATATTTTGGAAGTTTGACAGAGCGTATTTAAGCGCCACCTCATTAAAGACAGGAAAGGTACAAACAGCGTAGATTTTCCACCCTGTTACTACCTATGCTGTTGCATAAACAGAGTTATAGAAAACAATTTTACAAGAAGTTTGCACTTTTCTAATACAAATGACAATATACAACTTCCTTCTCCATTACCCAAACATAAAGATCATAAGTTTTACGAAAAACAATTCTGGAGCGTTAGTGATATACCACAATGAAACTGTGTGTTTGTATTTCATCAGACAGTGTAGAAGATGTTGAGGTCGCCGATGCTCTTTACGTGGTAGGCCTCGTGTGTACACAGTGCTGTGTCACCGAGCCTCTCACCAGCGCGTGACGCCAGTCCATCAGCATCAGCAGGCACTGCGTGACGTCAGACGCCCATCCGAATCCCTGATGCGATTTCGATCGGCCCAGCCTTCGTGACTGACTCGCCGAGCCCAATATAGAGCAGGCTGACAGAGACGTGATTAGCTTTCAATTTTGTAACGCCACTGCCGGGCGGACAGTCTCGTTGGCGTTAGTTATATAACAAGGTGAACGTGGTTTCATTTCATAGGCTAAATAAAAGTAGGAAGTCTCACACATAGCATCACTTCTATTTGGAATGACGGTAGACAGAATTAGTTTAAGTGAATGAACGGAGGAAATATACTTACACTATTAATAGCTGCATGTGTGTATAGCTTAAAATAAGATTGTAAAATCTCCATTTTACAGACATTAATGGAGAATAATCCGAATATCCTCCTTCGTTTCTTGTTTCTTCATTGTATAATATAATGTTGGCGGAAAACAGAATATTTGTCTCAAGTTCTCTTAAAATATCTGTGATCTAGGATTGTGATGTTCAGTCAGTCAACAAAAATTTGTGAATCTGGGCGAACAACGCTTAATAGAGTTGTCCTGAACCGCTTTGTTGCTTGACGGTTTTAATGTCCCAATTACGTTTAGTTGGTGGTAAACTTAAAAGCAGATAAATTAAAAATATATTCACCATAAAGGTATATTCTGCTCTATTTCAAAAATACGTATCCATAGAAATGATTAATTTTAAAAATAACTAATAAAGTCCAGACTAGCCTGCAAGAAGAATCAACGATGCTCTAAAGAGAAAAGAAGAATTGGTAGCTATGATATTTTACATTATTATTATTATTATTCCGCGATTCACTAAAAGTGTGTGGCGGAGGGTGCATTGCACCTATCTAAAAGGGTGATAGTTTGGAAGGAATATTCGGGATATGGCAGAAGGCGCCCATGGGCTATTGTGAGGAAAAATCCCAGCATTCACCTGGAGTGATCCGGGAAAACCATGGAAAACCCAGATCAGGATGGCCGGAGTGCTATATCGAAAGCTACTCCTGTCGGATTTTAAGTTTACTCGCCCAGTAAATCCTTTCTATTCCATTCCCTAATCGCTCGTGGGAAAAATGAGTACAGAAATGAATCGGTTCTGGCCCTGATTTCTCTTATCTTATTTTCGCGGTCACTCCGAGATAAGAATGTTGCTGGTAGCAATATTTGCTGGCTGCCATTCCGAAATACGTTAGTCGTGAAGTTTTCAATTAGCTTCCGTCGAGAGCAACGCCTTCTGTGTTCCAGGTCTTCCCAACCTAGCCACTTCAACATCGCACTTACGCTTTCCCTCCAACTATATATACCTCTCACGAATCGGGCGGCTCTTCTTTGGACCTTCTCTAACGCTTCCATTAACCCCTTTTGATGGCGAGCCCATACAGAACAACAATATTTTAAGTGAAGACTTACTAGTGACTTGTATACAATCAATTTAACTTCCGGAGTGCATTGATTTAAATTACGACTTACAAAACGGAGCATACGATTTGCTTTCCCCATTACATTCTCGATATGCTAATTCCACGACAAATAATTACGAATTGTTACCCCTAGGTATTTAGCGGAATCAACTGTTCTAAGGACAGTACCATTAATTGTACACTCCTGAAAATTGAAATAAGAACACCGTGAATTCATTGCCCCAGGAATGGGAAACTTTATATACACATTCCTAGGGTCAGATACAACACATGATCACACAGACAAAACCATAGGCACATAGACACAGGCAACAGAGCATGCACAATGTCGGCACTAGTACCGTGTATATCCTCCTTTCGCAGCAATGCAGGCTGCAATTCTCCCATGGAGACGATCGTAGAGGTGATGGATGTAGTCCTGTGGAACGGCATGCCAAGCCATTTCCACCTGGCGCCTCAGCTGGACCAGCGTTCGTGCTGGACGTGCAGACCGCGTGAGACGACGTTTCATCCAGTCCCACACATGCTCAATGGGGGACAGATCCGGAGATCTCGCTGGCCAGGGTAGTTGACTTACACCTTCTAGAGCACGTTGGGTGGCACGGGATACATGTGGACGTGCATTGTCCTGTTGGAACAGCATGTTCCCTTGCCGGTCTAGGAATGGTAGAACGATGCGTTCGATGACGGTTTGAATGTACCGTGCACTGTTCAGTGTCCCCTCGACGATCACCAGAGGTGTACTACCAGTGTAGGAGATCGCTCCCCACACCATGATGCCGGGTGTTGGCCCTGTGTGCCTCGGTCGTATGCAGTCCTGATTGTGGCACTCACCTGCACGGCGCCAAACACGCATACGACCATCATTGGCACCAAGGCAGAAGCGACTCTCATCACTGAAGACGACACGTCTCCATTCGTCCCTCCATACACGCCTGTCGCGACACCACTGGAGGCGGGCTGCACGATCTTGGGCGTGAGCGGAAGACGACCTAACGGTGCGCGGGACCGTAGCCCAGCTTCATGGAGACGGTTGCGAATGGTCCTCTCTAATACCCCAGGAGCAACAGTGTCCCTAATTTGCCGGGAAGTGGCGGTGCGGTCCCCTACGGCACTGCGTAGGATGCGACGGTCTTGGCGTGCGTCCGTGCGTCGCTGCTGTCCGGACCCAGGTCGACGGGCACGTGCACCTTCCGCCGACCACTGGCGACAACATCGATGTACAGTGGAGACCTCGCGCCCCACATGTTGAGCAATTCGGCGGTACGTCCACCCGGCCTCCCGCATGCCCACTATACGCCCTCGCTCAAAGTCCGTCAACTGCACATACGGTTCACGTACATGCTGTCGCGGCATGCTACCAGTGTTAAAGACTGAGATGGAGCTCCGTATGCCACGGCAAACCGGCTGACACTGACTGCGGCGGTGCCCAACTGCTGCGCATCTAGCGCCCTTCGACGGCCAACACTGCTGTTCCTGGTGTGTCCGCTGTGCCGTGCGTTTGATCATTGCTTGTACAGCCCTCTCGTAGTGTCCGGAGCAAGTATGGTGGGTCTTACACACCGACGTCAATGTGTTCTTATTTCAATTTCCAGGAGTGTATATTCATAGTTAAATGGTGTCACCTTTTTACTTACACACATGACTTGGCACTTTTTAGCGTTTAACTCCAACTGCCAATTTTTACACCACGCAATTATTTTCATAATATCGTCTTGTAACAAAGCGGAATCGTCCTAGGTTTTGATTTCACGATAAATAATAGCATCATCGGCAAATAATCTTTTCATCCCCCCTATTATGTCTCATAAACCATTAATGTATATGAGAAACAACAGAGGCCTTATAACGATTCCCTGGGGTATCCCGGACCTCACTTCGGTACGTGATGAACACTCACCGTCGAGAACTACACACTGTGTTCTGCCCTTCAGAAAGTCTGCAACCCAATCGCATATTTGTCCAGATATGCCGCAACCACGAAGTTTCCTAAGTAACCTAGTGGAAGGCACAGTGTCTAAAGTTTTTTTTTTTAAATCTAATAGAACTAAATCAACCTGGGATTGCTCATCTATAATTCGGCACAAGTTAACATATGTTACTTAGAATTCATTTGCGAGTTCAGATCCAATGATGTACTGTGAAAGCAAACAGTGTGCACTTTCACGGAGTGAAGTTCTTGGTTAAAAATTTTCAGTTCGGTAAAACAGAATGGACAGCCACGTGTTTCGATCACAACCCACTGAACTCAGCCACAAATTTCTCGGTATCTCAGAAGTACTATGTTCTAACAAAAAGGTAATGTTTCTCGAAAGATTCGCATAGGTGGAGCGCCTCATTACCATTACAACCTTTTAGTCAATAGAATAGATGTGACGGGGTGAGCGCCTCACTCGGGCTATTCTTAACTTTGCGCGGAGATTCTTGGACGGTAGTCATCAGAGAGCAGTCCGAGAGGGTCTGGGGAGCCTTTTCAGACGTTCAGCTTCGAATAAAAGTCTTCGGCTGCATTCGGCTTCGAACTCCGGCAGTCTAGGCCGTTTTCAGACGCTCTATCACCTACACTACACGGCCGACTTGCAGCTATAAAATCAAAATTTGTAAACAGAAATCTTGAAAGATTCAGTAGACACTTTCACACACTGTTTTCTGTATAAAAATTGCTCTCTGGTTTGGTTCCTTTTTTCTCTGATTGCCAGTGAAAAACTGTGTGTTGTTTTGCCTGAACATAACGTTCATTAATCCATTGGTACAAAGGTTCAGCTTCATTTTTTATTTTTAAAATCACTTTCGGTATTTCCAAATCATTAACCAGTTTCCAATGTCTTTAGTTTTGCGTAGAAATTTTCCACGCAATAATTTAAAAATTCACTACGTATAACGCAGGATAATGCAGGATAATTACAACACCGCATTTTCCAGGCCAGACTCGAATTGGCGACCTCGAAGTAAGAGTCCAGCGCGTTAGTCAGCACTCTGTTGAGGCAAACTGATCAAACAGACTGGAGACGAAGTGACGTTAGTTACTGAACCTTCAGAGCAACAGCTGCCTGGAAATCTCTTAGAATTTTTTGTGTTTGGCGGGGAAACCTAATACTTCAGGTTCAGGTTTCTCTGCATAGACGGCCAGCGTCGAAACATGAAACAATCAGCGACTGGTATGTTTTACTCGGCCCAAGTGAATAAAGTAAATTTCCAGTTGTAACTCTCTCTTCGTCAGCGTAGTTTTCCACATTATTTGAGTCAGTTACGTTTTGTAGCGCTGGATTGCTGCTTCTCAGAAGATCCTGTTTCCACTATTGCGCGCTCGCAATGTATTCCTTAATGTTACTATAATTGTGGACGTCTGTTATTAATGGCTGAACATGGAGCCCGACCATATTCTTAGCAGTCCTCAGATAAGGCTGACAAATGCGTTCGCCTCGCGTGTACCACGCCGTGCCCGCTACCGTATGTCGTACGCGCCTAATGAGGTCCTTAATGACGCTCGCTGGCTAATGTGTCTTTCTCACTTACAGCGAGTGTTTTTATTGATGAGGGAGGGAAAGATTTCCCGCTACAGTAGCTTCTGAGATTTATACGTTTTCCTTCTGGATTTTGATGTGAAATGTTTAATCTTGTTCTTAACCACGTACAAATTCATCCAGTACAATGGAATATATGAATTAAATACCGTCATCATTGCTGTATTCGTATACTTCACCTACGAATTTCTTGGGGCTCCATATGAAGATTTAAGAATGAAAGAAACAAGTGGTCAGTATTTATATAAGGCGTAATATATTTATTAAGTTTCTTTCTCATTCTTAGCCCTCGAAATTCTGGTAAAATTAAGATGCAACATCTTAGAAGTTTTTTTTTGGCACCTTTGAATCCAAGGATTTCAGCTAACATAAAAAAATTAACTCCATGTTTACATGCAACATTAAACAATTCGGGTGGCTCCTGTGATTATTAAGACTTAACAGAATGTATGTCGTTCTTGTGGAGACAGCATCAGTTTATACCAAAGCTAATGGCTATTTTCGTTCGAGAACTCTTATTTTGTAACCATCCTGACTTGTTTCATTTATATTCATCAAATAAATCTTTGAGACAGATATGAAGGTGTGTGTTAAATAGTTATCAGTACTATGGATGTGTTCAGCTATACGCTAATTTTAATAAATGTAATTATTTATTCCTTTGTAAATGCTAGAAATGTAGTGAAACGTCAGCACGTAAATGTGGTAGGGAAACGCCGTCCTGTGATCAAAGTGCTCCCGCCCAAGAAAACACTGTTGAAGCCGTCAGCAGTGACTCAAAATTTTTTGTTCAATCTCTGTATTAGTCTGACACAGCACTCAGTGAATTTTTGTTCCTTGAAGTGAAGAACCCACTTCAGGTTTGGTGATTTGACAAAATAGATATCTTTGTAAAAGTCGGAAAAAAATATAGCGATTCTTCTACAGACGATTAGAGAATGCTGGGCGAAATATCAGTTTCTGCAAGATGATACTTGTAGAGTATCGGTACCTAAAAACAATTCACCACACTCAATGTTTTGTCTCGATTATAGACGGAGATGTAATTTTCCAATAACTTATCGTATATTATGTAGTTTAGTATGAAGAAGATGGAAACACGAAAAATTTCTTTATATCTGTATTGAAAGTAACTCTGAAGAAAATCGTAGAGCTCAGTATTGATAAGGTGGAAGCATTAATAGATACATTTTATGAAAAATTATTCTCATTTTTTATAGTGTATTTGGAAGTTGAGGGAATATTATGCACTAACATATCGTCGATAAAAGTAGACGACGCTGCAAATACTGAAAGACTTACATTCACTAGTAAATTGGAGTAAAACATAGTTCTAATTTTAACAAAACTAATCGTAAGATTTCTCACTAAACTTCTTCTGAGTGTACCGACCAAATTAATCTAGAGCTACATGAAAGTGTGATACGAGAATTTATTTGTATATACGAGATGTCAGCAACTTTAAATCATCTTGCTGACCCATAACTTGTTGATCTAAGGGATTTCTGTATCGAATACAAATCAGAATAACGACTAACTCAAATATTACCTAGCTGTGGAAAGTTGCTAAGAGTACAAGAAAGTTAACGATTGTTTTGTAAAAAAAATCCCTCTTGTTGACTGCACAGATTATATAAACATAATCAAATACCAAATATTCACTATTTTTGTACTTTACTCCATAGATAAAGTAAATTAAGCCTGAGAGTGTCAGATTTTGAGATTTCGCTATATTTTCCCATTTGGCGATGATTATTTGGAAAGTCTGTACAGAAGTGACAAGCGCACAAAACACAGCTTAAGTGACTTTGGAGATCAAACATAATTAAACAGCTCTAATAACTTTTTATGTTGTGTTTTCTTTAGTTTATGTAAAAAATACAAGCACATATTAGTATCGTTTTTATTTGAAAATAGACATTAAGACTGTGTCAAGCAACATTTTTAAGCTTAGTTTGATGTAGGCTTGCCCGTAAGGATTTGCGTATTAGATTCGATGGCTCCTTCTAAACCTGCTCCCATAAATTACACCAGTCGTATTGTCACGTTGTCCGATTAAACGCTGTAGGTACAGTGGTTAGTTTGTTTTGCCGCAAAATCTCAATCTTTGCAGACGTACAACTCCAATATACCACATTCGTGGAAGTAACTTTTATCTTGCCGGCCTCTATAGCGTAGTGGCTCGCTCCAAGTGCCAAAGGTCGCCGGTTCAAGTGTTGTGTGTGTGTTAATGTCGTGTCCGTTTTGTAGTGTCCCCAGTTAGAAGCTACTACTATGTACTGGAGAAACTCGTACACTGAAAGAGACATGATCACGTTGAGCTGACTGTATGGCCTAAGTTACCGAATACCATTAAAAAAAATAATAATAAAAGTAACATTTATCTTCGCTAAAACTACATTTAAAAAAATATATATTATGTTTGTTGTTAACTGAAGACTGTTCTCCCAAATCGTTATTTATTTATAACACCTATCATTATTTTTGTAGCCCACATGTAAGAGAAAATTTAGATTTTGTATCACAATATATCAACGCAATTCAGTAACCTAAACATTTAGTGTTCAGTACATTTTTGTCCATCCAATCTTATTTGCACAGCAAATAAAACGAGCGGCTTAATGGCTCGGTGAGTAAGCCGTCTGACTGGAGATCAAAAGGTCCCTGGTTCGAATCACTGTCTCGGCGGCAATTTTTAAATACCCTTAACTCTGCCATCCCCACTATCACAGCTTTCTGTGCAATATGAAGTACGCTAGAACGTTTGCGTGATTCTGATTTCACGCTTAACTGTAGGTTTACCGGGTTAGGTTAAGGTAGCTACGACACAGGCGTATGCGAGGCCAATGAAAACTCAGTCATTCTGCGGCCGAGCTCGTAGGGAATATCCTGCCCAATACTGACACACGCATTAGTATCATTAGCAAACCAAATAAAAAAATCAAAGCACAAACACTTTAATATTTTGTTTAGTACTTAACCGAAAATTTAATGAGTACTAATACTGACAGGCGGGCATGGAGAACTGTTTGTGGTAAGGAGAGCAG
This sequence comes from Vandiemenella viatica, assembly GCA_031002005.1. Taxonomy (NCBI): domain Eukaryota; kingdom Metazoa; phylum Arthropoda; class Insecta; order Orthoptera; family Morabidae; genus Vandiemenella; species Vandiemenella viatica. The sequence goes on along the minus strand of JARYHS010008075.1, from coordinate 3,614,766 downwards.
TTGGTGCCTCGATTTGTTGCTGATTACAACATACTTACGAACAAAATGGCACGACGATTGTGTCGTTTGTCTCATGCTTGAGTTAACACCGCTTAAATTGACGGTAGTTCCTGGAAATCATATCAGTGTAAATATGTAATTTATTCCATAAATGGTATAAAATGTATGCCTGCATTTTAGTCTGAAGAACGATAAGTTCTGCCACGTGCTGTCCGTAAAATGAGAAAAAAAAGTACCCCACACAAGCGACAACTAAATAATTGCTTTTGAGTGTGACCTGAGCAGCAGTACACCTTTTTTCACTCTGATCATTTCAGAACCATTAGATTTGCTGATTGCCTTAGCGCAGTAATTTAATATATGTGGGCAGGTGAATTCATGACAAAAAATATGTAATCCTATAGTGTGAACCGCTGTACGAAAGCTTCTTGATGTGGTTTTTCAAACACGTCAACCTGTTGCGTAACGATGTGATGGTGCGGATAAATATTTCATTATCACAAAGATTAGCAGAAAAACAAAATAACGAGGCTGTAATGGAATTAACAACTTGATAGCTAAGTGAATCAATCACTGTACCAGCTCTCTCACTCGTCACTCTACAGGATACCTAGTCATCTATTCGAGATCTAGAAGAATGATTCAAGAATTAGATTATTGTATAATTTATTGTAGTAATTTTCTCTTTCCTGAAGGGCTCCGATGCGATAGTGGCAACTGAAGGCATATTAGCGCAAGGATATCGAAATGTTTTTGACATCACCTCTCAGTCTGGTCACTTTTTCCATGGAACGAACAATGTAAGCTTTATGCCTCGTCTATGTCAAATAAGTAGCCTTAATTTGTAAACAGGCTACGTGGGCAAATTCACGTGCTGTCAAATTAGAACTTTATCCCTCGTACACAACAAGTGGGCAGAAAAACTACCAGTGTCGTCGAATAAAATCTTATTTGATAGTAACAAAGTGCTACATTTGAAACAATGACTAATTGATGAAATTGCAGGCTTTCAAACACATTGAAATGCAATTTTTTTGACCAAAAATAAATAATTCGTTTGTATCATCGTTCATAAACGTAATGATCTCTCCTTGCAATGAAACATCATTCTCGTGGAAGTCTCCTATGGACGAAATGTACTTAGCAGCCAGTACCCGTGTAGGTACCGACTGTCGCCGGTTGCAGTCCAGGACCCAGCGTGGTGGGTGAGCGGTAGTGCTTGCGCCTGGCGCTCTAGGTGACATACGTAGTTTAAATCCCTGCACGCTATCCACATTTCCGTTTTCCATGTTTTCCCGAAATTGTTCTAGCCGAATACCGGGAGTGGTTCCTTCAACCTCCTTTAATGACCCCGACGTCGACGAGACGCAAAGTCGGTACGCCGTAAGAAAAGTGTAAAGTTTCTTTTAATTCACATCCCAATTGTGGAACGTAACGAAACACAATCCGAATCGTTCCCACAAGAGGTGAGCTGAGGTTGATTTAACCCTCTAATACTTTTATTTGCGCCATCGAAACAAAGTTAATTAAAATCGCCCCTACCATTAGGACGTGATGCTGGAAAACACACACGTAGATTTTTCTATACAGTGGGTATCACATAAGAATATAAAAAAATCTTAATGACGAAGTGGAGAACACTAAAACGATCCAAAATTGTGTATGAACCCAGACTGAAAACGTCTTGCAGAGGTCGAAGGAATAAAAATAAAATGGGCAGAGATTGAGGGGAAAACATTTATTCCATTTCATAAAGTTGCAGGAGATATTTGAAGTTTCCATCATTGCTTTCAATGCATAAGTTACACCGCCTAACAATTGGTTGGCGAATTCCTCTCTACAACACCAAACACAGTTTATTCAATGGAGGGCTTACAATTAACTTGTGGCCTGTTATCTCTTAAAGTTCTAAATTAGCGCAAACGGCGTTCAGCATATGAATAAATACGGCAGCAAAGAACATATCTCTTTGGAGGCAGTATGCGATGCAGTCGTTCATCTTCTGGGGTATTGCATCATCCCTCATAGTAGTGCCTTCTAGTGACGGACGGTGACGTTTTCGGCCACGGGCCCCTCTGAAATTATGAATCATTTCGATGCTCTCCATCACCTCTGGTTACATGACACGCATTGGAGCTACATCTACAACATAATTGGTCGAATTCGGTAAAAAAAAAATTAAAAAAATGCAATTACAGCTGCTGGACTTTGCTACTGGATGTAATGGTCGCGTTCGAATCCCCGTCCGGGCATACAGATTTGGGTTTTCCACAGTTTTCCCAAATCACTCCAGGCGAATACTGGGATGCTTCCATAAAAAGGCTATGGCCGAATTCCTTCCCGTTCCTTGCCCCAATCCCATCCCGCCTCTAATGACCTCGTCGTCGACTAGGCGTGAACCCCAAACAAAACAAAAAAACAAAACAAAATGAAATATGTGTGTGGAATACACAGTATAACACATAAATGACATAATGACATAACAACTGTATCGCTTCAGTTTTTTCCTAATACTTCTAGTTGTTACCTGCTCTATGAATTTATCTTTTTCTAAATGAATAATTTTAAGTTAAAGGTATATTTGGATTGTTCTTAAAAGAAAATATTGTTTTATCACAACTGGCCACTAATTCGACGCCAATAGAATTAAATGAAATACCGAGCCTCGTTGATCCCATGAGAGTCCGTCGCCCCGAGCACAGTGCATGGAGACTGTGAAGAGCAGGAGAGGCTGTAAAGTATGGCGGCTGAGCAAATAGAGACGTCTCGTCGAGGTCTGTTCGTTTACGAGGAGACCTGCCTGCCCTCTGTTTTACAGCCACGCCTTCCTTCCCCCGGGAGCTTGTTACTCCGATGGCAGAGATCGATAGGTCAGGTCGATCTTCCCTCCAACTTATTCCACCGCAGTTTTCCAAGAATCCCAGGAGAAAACGGCCGTCCCTACTCTTTCATCCGCTACCAGTACACACAAAGAAACTGTTTCATTACAGCTGAAGGAACTTTCACAGGAAACAGTGTAGTGGGGCCATGAAGGACGTAATGACTAACCCAAAACAAGAGCTCGGATCACTTTAGAAATACCTCAACATCGTGCATATTATTACTGAATCCAGTCATTTTAGGATTACCATTACACATTCGTTCAACCAACCACAAATGCTAGTAGGACTTTTATTTCAGTAAATTAAATGCTGATCGTTCCGTATAAATCAGACAGTAATTCTTCTATATCCTTCAGTATTCAGAAGTTAAAATATCAGTTCACGGATTGTAGTTGTTACTTTTTGTGAATGCTGGAGCTATTTGCTACATTTTTTGGTCGTTTGATCCATTTTCCACTTAAATTTACGCTAAGTGGCAGTTAGAAACTATTTATTTCTACTGTTTACTATGAGAATAATTCACCGAGAGGTTATAGCTTCGTCGTGGCTTGTGACCTCTGCTACGCCAAACAGATTTTGGTTTTCTATGGTATCTAGAAATCACTCCAAGCGGATACTGGGATGGTTGCTTCAAAAATTCATACATCAACTCATTTCCGTTCCCTGCACCCAATCCTCTTCTTCCTACTCGTCAGAAAAGCTATAAAAAATAGATGAGTTTCGATAAAATTCAATGGCCGTCCGGTACGTTTCATGATTTTATACTGGCTAAGCTAACTTTTCTGAAAATCTCAACACCCACAAGGAAGGGCCTGAATCAGTCAAAAACTTTGTGGATACGTAGAACAGTAGAACCATAATAAATGATTAAGATTGTAGAGAGATGGAGTGCATGTAGGCCCTCCAGCGCCCTATTTTGTGAGACCCGACAGGTAAATGTTACGGCACGCTCAGTCGGTGCAAAGCAGTCAAACGAAGTGTAAACGTGTAAGGAATGTTCATAAGCCTTGTCTACGTCTGCATGTTTGTGAGTTAGAATGTGGGAGAACGATTAGTTTCCGCCTGTTACAGGGCACACTGTTACGACATTGATGCGTGTGTGAAAACACTGGATTAGAGGGTCGTATGTCTGCGTCGATGGTTAGACATCGCCTGCTGGCAGCTGGACTGGTGGAGCATATGCCATTGTGTCGGCTTCCACTGACCAGAACCACCGACGCCTCACATTACAATTGGCACGTGAACGCCGCCACAACCTTCCTGAGTGGCAAAATAAAATGTTTTCGGACATGTTCCGATTCAACTCGTCCTCCAGTGATGGTCGCATATGTGTTAGACGCTACCTTGGTGGAAGCAATAAGGCAAACTGCATTGTTGAGTGACCTAGCGGATAAATACCAAGTATGATCATTTAGAGCGCCATTGGCTATTTGGCTACGAAATGCGATCTCACCTCTTTCATGTTAAGACCAATAGCAATCGCTACATCAGGCAGGTTTCAGGGCCTGAAGCACCTATAGAAAGCTCCGCATTCCATATTTCAGCAGGACAATGTCCGGACGCATGGGGCGAAGACAGGTAGTATCACTGCTTACCCAAGCTGCACGTTCGCCTTAAAAATTAGCCATCGAACACGTTTCGGACCTTTTCGTTCTGGTCATCCTGCAACTACTGTACACGCTCTGTGGACGCACCTACAAACCGCATGGCAGTGTGTTTCCCAGCAGTATATCCAGGCTGTCTTTGATTCCATGCCACGACATCCAGGATCTCTCTTTGCAGCACGTGGCGGCTTCAAGCCATTCTGAATTCTCACTGTTAAAGTGTATGTAGATTTCTGTAATTCTGATCATTTGTGCATTGTCATGTCCCTAAACCGTGAAATAATTTTCATTTTTATCACGTCTTCTTTGTGTTGCAGTTAATAGTGTATTTTTCAGCACTTGAAGTTATATTACCTACAAAATCTATTATAATTTAAGAAACAATAAATATTCGTATTTTGAATTCCGTATTTCGTATTTTAATGGAGATATAATGCACCACTATAGATGAATTAACTTACAGGAAAGCATACTTTTCTTGGGTTCCTTCTGGACTATTTAGAATCAATAATTTTACCACTCCCGTAGTTTCCTTTTCCTATCTGGATTCAGTAAAGCTCTACAAGACTTTACAGTCTATAATTTTTTCCAGATAGAATAATATTACCCTTTGATTTGCTTCTTTAGTGTGCAGGCTACATTTTTTCGGATTATTTCATCGAATTTGTTACGCAGTTATCCATGTATTTTATAATTTTATTCATACTGATGCCTTAAGTTAACTTAATCAAATAGTAGATATAAACTATTGCGTCCCTAGCGGTTGGTTTGAAATGTGGCCTAGACTCGGGGGAAAAAATTTGTAAAAGCCAGAGCAATGTGGTAATTTGGTAGTGCGATAACACTATTCTCCGTGGAAAATATTTTGCTATCATAAATTTATGGTAAGTTTTTTTGATGGAGAGAATCTGAAATGTCAAGAATATATTACACCAAAGGTATTAACGAACATATCAAGAGATTTGTATTAATTTTGCAGTGCTGGTGGCATAGCGGTATCGCCATATAGAACTAAATCGCCGTTTTAACTATATAGCTACTGGAGTTTTGAGATCGCATACATGAAAATGATTTTTATAAAATTAAGAAAGAATTCCTTCTGATTTTCAATTCTTTCGGATTTGTTTTTGTCTTTTCTTGTGGCCTTACACGTCCTCGACGTTGAGGTCATAAGAGGTGAGAACGATAAATCGAAGAGTGTTTCACCCGATACGAGGAGAGAGCAGTATGTTTAAAACAATTCACTTGTTTACTTAAACGTGTGGGTTCTTTGGTATTTTAAGTAGCTTGCTCATGATGCATAGGGATCAGCCAGGATAAGCAGCTACGTGGCAGAGTTGGTATGTTCATGCACTATGTATTTGAAGAGCCTTTGTATGCACTGTGACACGATTTTAGGATAAGCCAAACATGAAAAAATCATGTAATAACATTAACAAATAAGTCCAAATTTGTACGAATTATACCTGCTAGACAAATGCGGTGTAGCATACTTGGGTTACTGCTGTTCCGTCTTTCTATCTAAAGAAAGACAGAAAGGAAGACATATGTTGACAGGAATTCCAGCGCAAATTATCGGATTTTGGCTCTTCCTATCAGTGCGATTCATTTAAATCACGCTGTTTAAATGTCGAAGGATTCTCGGCCTATTTCATGATTCATGATATTTAAAATATTATTAACTCTTACTTCAGAAGGATGAGAAAATACTCAAATAAATAAAATCCACACTTCTTTTATTTGCAGAGGCATTTAAACAATTATTTTTCAGTACAGGAAAAGTCCAACATTCTGTTTAAAGTTCGGGCCACACTAGACCGCACCGCACCGTCACTCGGCCGTGTGTCGGCTCGCTCCCCTCGCGTCCACACCCGTAGCACGGCTACCACCCGTACATTAAATTGAGTGCCGTACTTTATAATCTACGAAGGTAATAAAGTACGTTTTGGTCTGACTCCTGTTATCTCCTAATTGTTTGATTTCTTATGCACAAAAATAGTATTCCAAAACTGTTTTAACAAATGGTCGTCACACTGTATTGAAAGATTTTCGTGTAATTCTATATAGTCACGATTAAATGTCAAGCGTCACTCACTTCACATTTAACGTGTTTGTTTTGGTTGAGGTTCCTTTTCAAGTCACTCAATATTTTTTTAACAAAAAAGAATAAGATTATTATACATTTTTATTTTAATGCAGACCGCAAAGATTCCGTAAAATAATAATAATTTCATGTGATCTAAAAATTCCAGTCACGGAGTTACTTATCGGCTGCGCAGTACACCTCTATAGTTGTCACCTAATTTGAAAAGGAAAACTACAGATTAACGTGAAATTCGTAACACGGAGCGTCCTAGCATTTTAGCATTAACAAATCAAAGCTTTTCCAGAGGTGAATTTCAATTTTACGATCCATAAAAATTACAGCTCAGACATGGATTTGAACCAGGGACTTTCATTTCCCTAATCGTACGCCATAATCTTCTTAGACAAGAGACAAATCTGGTTATAATTAAAAATTATTATTCATACATAATAAAATAAACGTACTTATAATTTATTTTTGCCATGCCAAAACACAAATGTACTTTATTATATGATTGAATACATATTTTCCAGTACTTCTAGACTCAGATGCTTGCGGCGAGTGATTTGGGTACGGAAGGTCCTCGGTTCAAAATCCGGATCTCGGATGCCTTAAAATCGACTTTCACCACTGGCAAAGATTTGATTTGTTAATGCGAACTTGCAAGGACTCTAACTACATTTTACGAATATCTGATGAACCTGAAGTGAGGCTGAAAAAAAAGGACACACTTCTAAAGCAATTAGTAACGTTAAAACAATATATTTTTTTAAATTTAATTTAATTGCAATGGAGCACAGGCTCCGGTGGCAATTTCCCTACATACCCATCTTCCCCCTATCCTGCACCTACCTACATTTGCCCTCTACAAATTTTATCTTTAAATTCTTTCAAAGTTTTCGGTAAATTATTCATCATTTCTCTTGGTAACTCATTCCAATCCCTGACACCCTTACCTAAAAAAGAGAATCTTCCTACACCCTTGTGCCTGAAATCGAGTGCCAGCTTGTGGTCATGGTCATCTTTTCCCTTCCATGCACTACTTTTCATACCTATTGCAATATCTTTCCATGCCTCATCGCCAGTATACGCCCTGTACACTCCCATGACCCTCGTCATTCTCCTCTTGTCTTGCAATGAATCCCATTCCAGCTCCTTTATCATATCCGTCACTGATTGCATTCTGCGATAATTTCCAGAAACAAATCTAGCAGCCCTTTTTTTGCACCCTCTCCAACTCCTGTATTTGATACGTAAAATGAGGGTCCCCTACTACACTACCATATTCGAGCAATGGTCTGTCAAAAGTTTTGTAACCCAATTCCTTGACTTCTCTCGTACATACCCTCATCACTCTCTCATTGAAACCTTTTCCTACCACCTGTCCTATGTGTCCTGCCCAGTTAAGTATGTTATCAAAATAATTCCAAGATATTTGCATTTCAAGTCTTCAGCAAGCAATTCTTTCCCCACCTTATATTCATAATTAACCTTTTGTTTTTTATTTAGTCGTAAAGGACCGGAATATTCCGAACTCTTTCCAGTTTTCCATATCGACCAGACCGACAGCAGACCGACACCGGGCCGCACCGTCAAAATATAAACCAAATTTATCCAGGCGAACACACGGCCGAGTGACGGCCGACACGCGGTGTCGTTTGAACTCACCTCAATCGAGTGAGCGACAACAATAAGAAAAGTGACGGTGCGGTGCGGCTCGGGTGCGGTGCGGTCTAGTGTGGCCCGACCTTAAGGCATGACCAGGACAACTAATACACCATCTTTTTAACATTAATCCAAAGAGGTTCTTATATTTGACACATCAGGGATAAAAATATAAACTGCTCTGATGGTAACTTTTATGGCAAAAGCTTGTACCGATCGGAATTACAAATATGTTCAACATTAAGTTTTTACACGTCTCGTAATATTTGTGGTGACAGTATAGTTGAGCATGAGATTGTTGTTTTGCAGACGGAGGCCCCCCTGCCGATGCGGCGGCCCCCTCCTGCAGGTGGTGGCCGTCCGGGCCCCCCATGCGCCCTCAGCTGACCGAGGCAGAGCCACCACACGCCGCCACCACCCACGACACAGGTAACAACAACACAACACATCTGACATCCGGCTCGCACACGAGCCACGGACGTTTCAGTGTACATCAATAGGCTTCTGGGGTTAATTATGAGGCAATAAACCTTCCTTCCTGAACGTAGACATGCCAGTGCACAACAGTGTCAAGAGACACATTTTTATTGTGTTTGATAATTCTACTCTATCAGTTCATCTCGTTGTTTAAGTTAAATAAATATATATTACAAGTTTTAAAGTTTGTTCAGCTGAAATGTTTGGCTTGACTGAATCATTTCAATTAACAACATAATACTTTTTCCTCCCTGAGAAGTATGTAGCTCCCAGCAACGCCACTTGCAAGTGACAGTCAGGGCGTGTCGAGAGACACTTCACATTGCAGAGCGACAGCTGACATTATTAAAATATCCACTAGAACAGTTGTTCGCAGACAACGCTAGTCACTCACAACTACGCGAAAATTTTGTTTTTGCCTTATGCATTAATAAGGGATAAAATTACTCGTCCCTAAAGTCTGTGCATGTAATACCACAATAATGGCGGCGTGTTATAATAATCGTTCCATCTTTTAGCTTGTCCTTTTCTCAGAGTTTCCCTCTTGTGATGTGCTGGAGCATTTGTCGTGGTATTCTACTTCTCTCCGGTTTTTTAATTACAGAAAAACCTTTCTTTTTCTGTAAATTCTTCCACATTAATATTATTTAGTTCTGTGAGCTTATATAACAGATTTAAGTAATGAACCAATGAAAATCTTAACTATAAAGATATAATTCATTGTAGGTGTATATAAAGGGAAATCTTAAACAAATTTAGCTCAAAGTAGGAATAACACTCCTTGTGTAGTGTTCATGTATACATTACATACCACACGGTACAGATAGCTTTGCAGAAAATCTGATAACACTATGCGAGAGAAAAGTTATTCTGGTGAGGTGATGGAAGAAGCGATGCGACAGGATTTTGAGATCTATTGTAGAGGAAGGGAAACAGAAAATTTCAAGAAGGGGTGACTTATTTGGAGATGGCTGCCAATCTGAAAAGATGGGAGAAACAAAATGAGATGTTTGGTATTAATAAGAGAGCTGATTGATGAGAGTTGTATAGTAAGAGCGCATGATATGCGTGATAACTCTGTAACACCTTGTTTAACATGTCTATAGAACAAATTAATCTAAATACTTCGCTGGAATAGAAGAATTAGAAAATGAATGGAAAGTGCGAAGTCTGGGGATGATGTAGTACTGTTGTACAGGAAGTGCATAATCTGTGAAATAAATAGAGAGAGAGAAAAAATATGTTGCAAGAGGTATAGGAGAAGGACAACATTAGACTGAAAGGAGAAAAGATAGATAGGTGCCACGATTTCGATATTTAGGTAGTAAAATCCCAAAAATCTTAAGTAAATATAATTGTGGCTACAGCTGGACAGATATTCAGCCGGAAAAGGACTGCGGAATGAGGACCAAAGAAAGAGTCTGCCACATTGTTTCGGGTGGAAGCATATGGTAAATAAGCAGACATTCTGATCAGATCTTACCTGTGAAACTGTAACTCAATCATACTTTACAGACTGAAATATCAGTGGTAGCAAATACTACCTCAAGAAATTATACCAGGAATTAATATGCATATCAACAGTTTTGATTATTTTTACGCACAACTTGTTGGAGCTCCTACCCAATATTCTATAGATCAGGTGGCCATTTTGAACATTTTTCCGGCCCGCGAGATTGATCACACTTTTACAAAATATATTTATTTTATAAGGGCCAAAGTAAATAAAACCAATGTATTTAATAAATACATTATTCGTTCACCCATATATTCAAAAATGTACTGAAATTTTGAGAAATTATAAGAAAAAATTAACTTTGATTTTAAAATAATATTCTTGCGAATATATAATTTTATATGTGGCCCGCGGAGTTATGATGAATTTAAAAAGTGGTCCACAAGATCATTTGAGTTGGCCACCCCTGCTATAGACGTATATGGGACGTATCTCGATAACGTTTCGAGCAGAGGAGTGATAGGATGACGAACACCAATTCAACTACCACGACGATACCCGATCTTACTCCAAAGAACATCTTCGTTAGGGATGTAGTTAAAAACTGAGTGTATGGGAGCGGATTGTTTACTCTCAAGAATCTGGATAGCGGTATTCATGTGTGTTGAGTGTGTGTGTGACAGTTCTACGTAGACCCAAACGGCGTATTAATAAATAAAGGAAACACTTTTAACATAATCGAAGGAATAACATATTTTGCTTATAAAAATTCACTATTTTCAGATAAAAATTAAATATGCCTTAACAATTTTGACATGACGAGAAGAAACGAAAAGTTACGAATAAAACTGTGGGACCTACAAATTATTGTTCTGATATTAGATTACTTAACGAATCAGTGGTTAATGGCGTACTGTTTTATGTGCGTGTTGGTATTAGGCATAAAATAACGTGTTAAATGAAAATGTATTGCTACCACGATTTTGGAGTATACCAGTAGAGTGGCGCCACCACAAAGAGGGTTGTAAACATCGGCTGTTGAATCACGTGTGCCTGGGCACATTCGTGCGCACAGTCGTATCGTTCCTTGGTGAACAGCTGTACGTCATTCCCTGACAGCGAGTGAAATCAAGTTGCTGGCGTTTATTCCGGCAATCTCGCATGTGCCTGATCGTACCACAGCGTCACCCCAATCGGCGGCAAGGGAAAATAAAACCGGATGTTATCGCTTTATGGGCCCTTTGTTTAGAGAGCTCGTCCAAAAATCAGCTCTCGCATTCACAGATCTCTGCGATATCCGTGCCGAGACAGATTTGTACTTCCTCAATAATAAAACGTTGCGCACCTATTCAAATTTTCACGATTTGAGACTCGTTTCACCGACCGGTTGCATTCAGTGCGCAAAATAAGCTGTTCCATAAACTTGATCCTAAACAGTACATGCCTTTATATTATGTTTGATGTTTGTATTTCTGATGATATGCCTCGTGTTAACCTTTTTTTTCCCCAGTCGTTAAAAGTAACAAGTGCTATTACGATACGAAAGAAAATATTGCTTTATCGTAACGTCTGGTGCTATTGCCATGTAAGATAGTATGCCCCTATAGTTGTTCCTGCCGAGGTTATCTGGCTAGGTTCCTGACGATGAAACTTCACTGACCAGCACTGTTGCGGTATAGGTGATTCAGAATTCCAAATCACGCATTTTGTACCACGAGACTGACTGATTCCCAAACATCCCGCAATGAGTTAGAACAGCCTTTCCCAACCTTTTACTATGGCGAACTCCTTAAATACTAGCGGCGGACCCCATAATAATAGTAATAATAATAATAATTGGAAAGTGGTCTTTTGACATCTCGACTCGCATCACACACACTGTGGTCAGAGTTCGCGTGTTCTCACGCCTCCATTTGTGTTTTCGTAATTATTGGTTTTATTTTTAGTTTCTCCGCGGGCCCCTCAGGATAGTTCCGCAGACCCCAGGGGATCCGCGGACCACATGTTGGAAAACTCTGAGTTAGACCAATACAAACGACACCGTATGTGAACTCGCTAGTCACATAAGGAGGTTAATATTTCCGGACCACTATCTGATTTGCAGGAGTCTAGTTATTTAATTGGTTTCTTTTATCCTAGTATAGTGCACGAACAATGATCAGCGTGATCTACTTATATTCAGTAAAGTTAGTCATACTAGGAAAGTCAACAAAATCACACCTTCTATACCTGTAATTACTCCACCTAGTTTAATTTAACTTACCGAAGTCTGGCATGGTACACACTTCAGCTGAAAAAGATAACTCGTAACTTACTAGTTCTAAATATTAATAAGTATACGTTCTTCATTTGTGAATTACTACAGAACTCCAGAAACATTAATTACTAGGGATATTCCGACAAGAACAGAAATTGCTGTTTAGTATTTTTGGGTGATATTAATTAATATAATATTTCTTGCTATGGTCACTTAAACCCACTGAAGGATATAGATTATTTGAAGATGGTCACGTATGTCAACAAGGTGCAAACCTTCCTCAACGCATCGGCAGCATAAATTCTATATGAGAAATACCTACGATTTGTATGGAAATGAAGGGAATCGCAATAAACTCCATTACATAAGACGCCCTGGAAGGATCACACACGACAGGAAAGAGTTCATCATGTCTACGATTCATAACTTTTTCAAATCCTCGTCATTAAGAAAGCAGGTCTCATCACTAACAGCCTACAGGCAGTTCGCTGCCATTCTATGTGGACTCGAAATACCCTTCATTGTTGACATCTGAAGTATCCACAGGAGCTGTGGGCGTGAACTTGGAGCTTCGTTAAAAAGCATTGTAATATGCGCGCTGTGATTTACAGAGCGACACTTATCGTCGGCATCAGTAAGCTTGGATATCAAGACAGTCAAAAACTATCAGACAAACCATTTCTTTACATTCCTCTTGTTTTCTAAAGTCTTTCAACACCCTAACTGGGGAAATCAGTTTCTTCTTGAACCAATCAGCACGCAGTGTTGAGACAAAAGTGATTGAAAAACTAAAAGATACGTCGAGTCTGTCAACCAGCATTAAGGAGACTCACGATGGAGAAATTTCATTTCATCACCTCTTTTTCAGTAATGACATCAAAACTTTTCATAATGGTATAAACGAACAACACAGTTGTTCGACATTGTATTATAAACAAAATAGTTCATAATTCTCATACATATTCCTATCTTATAAAAATATAGCAAAAATAAATAAATGTCAACAGAAGGTGATATTCTACCAGCGGGGGAACTTTCTTATTCCGTAAACCTGTTCTCGACCTCTACGGATGCAGTAGCCTGTGTATTGTGCCGTCAGATGTGGCCGCCGTGGTGGCTGTCGCTGCTGCTGGCGCTGCTGGTGGCGCCGGGTGGCGCCGACCAGGTGGCGCCCTGCGACTTCAACCCGATGTGCACGTGCAAAGTGGCGGGTGCCGACGAGGGCCCTCCCGTCACCGCGCCGCCCCCAGCCTCCAGCCTCTACCTGCGTGACGTGGCCTGCTTCCGCGTCCCCTTCTCCAGGCTGCCGCGTGAGTATCCGCAGGAGATTCCTCCCATCCAATTACTTCTGGCTAACAACACTGTCTTTGAATCGACAGCTGTTTTTGTTGTTGTTATGTTTGTGCAAAAACCTTATTATGGAACTCAGGATGGGCAACTGACAAAATGAAAATACAAAATACAGTTACAGTAAATAAACAGTTTGTAGCACAACAATTGTATTAGCAATCTTGTCTTGGATTATGTTTCCATTCCAATTAAACGAGAAGAGTGATTTGGGAAATGATTTGTTTCGAGGCTGCAGGCTCAGCTATCACACAACTACATTTGCTCTGTGAGGGTAATGTTTTTTCAAGTAGCAGTTAACAGTACACGAATTGTGTAAATCTTCTTCAGAATAATAAATATAATGCACGGTAATTAATCAGCATACGGTTTAGGTATCGTTGTTTAAAAAAATACACTCATCTATGTAATCGGTGAGCTTATACTTAAAAGCAGAACTGTATGCCTTTGTACGAATCTGGACCATGAAACAGCACCGTTTTCTGCATTTAGTCTCTTCTCTTTTCCTTGATGGGTGGTCATGGTTGTTTTAAAGTGTTAACATAATAGTTCCGTCTTTTCTCAGATGGTGAGGCTCCTCCATTCGATTGAGATGACTCCTGCGTTTTTATCTGTTTTCGGTTTCCCACAATTTCCCACTCTAGGCTAATGCAAGGATGGTTCCTATAAAAGGCGATGTCCGAACTCCTTCCCGTTCCGTTTCCTAGCCTACTTCTTTTTGGGTGCCTTTTAGGCGGAGATGCACTTTGATGCTTATAGCATCCAGTGATGCCGTGGGCTTGGCTATAGCAACACAAACATCCATTAAACAAAAAAGTAAAAGTAACTTTTTCTGCAGTAGGAATGACCTTGGCCTTAATTGGAGTGGAAATCAGCGTGCTTCTATTCCACTGCCCGTTGCTTTCATACTGGGGCAAACTGAGGGATCTATGTCTCATTAATAGCTAAAAACAGTTAATTTTCTATGCTCCCTTAAAAACGACGAGATTTTTTGCAGACACCCTCCTTTTCACTACATTTTGATCTGCTCTCAAATGTTTCAATATCTAACAGACGAAAACCTTTGGCATGTAAAAGTTGTCTATCACAACACAATCTACTATTGTTTTTTGGAATGCGTGATGCCTTCTTAATGTGCCGCACTGTTAACCTTCTTTTTGCCTTCTCTAACTCAAGTTCGCTGTCCATTTTTTCCTGAGTTACTGTCTCATTCCTGTGCAATGCTGTTTCCTCTCGCACTGATGTGTCCGTTCTTCTACAATGCAGTAGGCAGGGCCATCCTCCCCGTAATAAAGCAGCCTCATGAATATCTGACATAAATATTTAAACACATCAAGAACAGCGTTTTTCTCCATTTCAAATTAAATGTAAACTTCATGTAAAGGTTCATTTCAGGATGATGTAATTTTGAAAAACATTCTACAAAGGAGTACATAATATTGCACTCAGTTTTCACTAGGAGCTATGCGATTTTGTGCCATGAACTTATAATCTTTTTAGAAACCAATGACTTTTCGTCAGTGGTTTTGCAGTTGTCCCACATTTCTCAGCAACTGCTGTACAAAGGCAGTCCTGCAGGTAACGCTACATTAATCTCTGTTAATTTCAATGTTTGGTAAGATTCTGTATTAAGTAATATTTGATTCCTAATAACACTATCTAAGGGCAATATAAGAACCCTCATATCACCGTAAAAATTGTCTTAGTTCTCAAACATCCTCCAGTTACTTTTATGCTAAGAACGAAATTCACCTTGAAATACTTACTCCAGAAAGACTCATGCTCATTTGATGACTATCCGAAAGCAATGTCTTGTTGTTCAAAATCTCTTACCATTTCTGATGAGCTGCAGGATTATGTTTTGTTAAAAGCGAAGTTAATTTTAATCAAACATAATGCAATCTCATTTATTGCTAGGTTACAGAGGCGGTTGCCTCCTGAACAAAGTCGTTTTATCGCTCCTAATCGCATCCCATTACCGCAGCGCGGACGCCCAAGTGAAGTCCAGGTGGTGTTATCCGTTATCGCCAGCTCATTTATTGGAGCGAGCGACCGGTCCACAGGGACAGCGGCCCAGATGAGGGCTGCAGATAAGTCTAATCTGGAGCCTCTATCCCGGCACTAAACACCGTTTAAACTGCTAATGGGCCTACCCGATCCTCGCTCAACAAGTTGTTAATGCCTTCCCGCCGACGCCAACACGTGTTCCAGCCTCGGGACCCTCGTCGATACATACGGTAACTGAGTTCCTCTCAGATAATGCAACCTCTACTAACGAAGAAATCGTATTCACGAATCAAATATTTGCTCTTCTGATAGAGCTGATAATAGCACTTTGTAACACTCTTCCTCTTTATATGAAGCTGGAAGTCGCCTTAATTACTAACAAATCTTGGTGTAGTTGAAAGAGTACTAAGTATCATACGATCGGTGATTGAATTCAATAGATACTTTAGAAAACTTCAGTTTTCTTACAAAAAAAAAAAAAAAAAAAAAAAAAAAAAAAAAAAAAAAAAAAAAAAAAAAAAAACGCTTCCGAAACTACGTAAATAATGAAAATAAATATTCATAATAATCTGAAACTCTTATATTTAAAAATGTCATTTTTTTCAGTTAGGAACACAGGTTGATATTTAAATTGAATAAATTTATCAGAAAATTCCACACCATTCACAGTGTTAATTACACCACCTTGGAGATTATTGTAATCAGTTGCAGACTGAAGTGTTCGATTAATGTCTGACCATTAAGTAGAAACTTCGAAAAATATCCTTTCCACATTCCCATTATCTGAAAGCCCAAATTTCATTTATTTTCTTCTTTTGCTAGTGGCTTTACGCTTCTCCGACATCGAGGTCATTAGAGCCGGAAAAGGACGGGAAGCAAGAAACGGGAAGGAATTCGGCCATGGCCTTTTGAAGGAACCATACCGGCATTCACCTGGAGTGATTTGGGGAAACCATCCAAAACCCAAATCTGGATGGTTGAACGGGGATTCGAACCCACGTCCTTCCGAATGCAAGGCCCGAAAGTGACCCGCTCAACTACCACGCTTTGTGCCCAAAATGTGTCTTCCTGAGTAATTTCATACGAGTTGTGCAATACCCGTCTCTAACAATTTAATCTCGCTTCTTGTATCTGTACTTCGCAGAAATTTTAATACATTTGACAATATTCCCTTCCCTAAATAATAAATGTCGTTTGCTTTAACGATAACAAACAATTTAAATTCTCTACATTAAATATTTTTTTGCTGTCATCAGTCTTTCCTGTTTTGTGCTAACCTCTTCATCTCTACATATCCCTTACAATCCACGTTCTGCTTCATATATTCTAATCTCTGCGTTCCTCTACAGTTCTTACCTTCGACTGTTCCCTCCACCAGCAAATTAACCAATCCAGCATGTCTCAGAATATGACCTACCAGCCTGTCTCTTCTTTCTGTAAGCTTCTTCCACAAACTTTTTTCCTCACCCATCATTTACAAAACTCGTTCATTTCTTACTTTGTCTGTCCCCTTAATTTTCAGCCTTCTTCTGTAGCACCACATTTCAAATGCTTCAATTTTTCTTCTTTCCGGTATTCCTAAAGTCCATTTTTCGCTACCGTAAAGTGCTGTGCTCCACACATAGAGTTTTAAAAAGATTTTTCTATTTTTTAGATCAATATTTGAAACTAAAAGATTTCTCTTCTTCATGAAGGCTCTTTTTGCTAGGGCTTTTCTGCTTTTAACATCATTCCTGCTTCGGCCATCGGTTGTAATTTTGCTTCCCAAATAACAGAATTCACTTACTTCTCCAACTGCATTCGATCTATTTTTATATTTGATCTGCTAGTATTTGTATCATTTCTGCTACAATTCATCACTTTATTCTTGCTTTGATTTACGTTCAGACCAAAATCATCCTTCAATATTTTCTTCATGCCAATCAGTAATTTCTCAATATCCTCAGCACTTTCTGCTAACAAGACAATGTCATCAGAAAATCGTAGCATTCTGATTTTTTCTCCCTGAACACTTATTCCACATGGAAATTTTTCTTTCACTTTCTTTATTGTTTCCTCTACATACAAGCTGAATATTAACGGGGATAGACTACAACCCTGTTTCACACCCTTTTTAACTGATGCTTGTCTCTCATGATTCTCTACTTTTATTACAGTCACTTGATTGTTGTATAGTTTATAAAGTGTTCTTCTATCTCGAAATTCAATACCTGACTTCTTTAAAATTTTGAACATCTTGTCCCACCTAACATTAAATATTACGCAGTCATTCAATTTTCACTCATTTTCTTCACTCGAATCTATCTTTCTGGTTATAAAACGAACAATTTAAAACTAGTATAAAACTTCGCTGTTTCGAATATAAATATAGCTGAAGTTAAACAGGCCCTCTAGATTATATTAAAAGTCGCCGCACTTTCAGACACTGAGGTTAAATGTTGGGTCTCTGCACAATATTATGAGCTCTCAATAACTTTTTGAAAGACGTTACGACACTAAACATCACTAAGCTGAAACTCACTGAACCGAAACTTATTCCCCATCAAATGACGAACGGATTATGTTTCCAAACTAGTCAATTAAGTCTTTAGTCCACTCCAAATATCTGGAGCGACTTTGTGCTCTCTCCCGCTGCTAAGACGACGGACCTCCATCTTGAACACTGACCTGCACTTAAATTTTTCCCAAATTTCTTTATCTGGTGCAACCCTACTGACGTGTGAACAAGGTGCGGTTCTCCCCTAAACCTTGTGTTACAACATTTTCCCACTAGTGACATCTCCAGACATTATGCCATGCATTAAATATACCAAAAATGGCTCAAAGCTCCTCAAATAAGGCATAATATAAGCTACAACAACCTTACAACTTCTTATTCCCGAGCACTTTTTCTTATCTGTAATTTATCTGCCTGCTCATATGTTTGTAATAGGTACGCCTATAGCAAAACCGCAACTAGCGACAACGAACACAAATGATTGCAAAACCTACGAGGGTCGATGCGCTCCGTTACTGGGCTCGTTTCAGAGCCTGTCAGCGCTCTTAGTTTGAAACACAGAGATTAATTTTCCGTTCATAGAAGGAGACGGATTTGAGAATAATGGTGTAATTTTGTTTAAGAAAACTGTGCAACTTCTTTTGAAAAGGAATGGTAGAAATCGGTATGTGGTTGTTTTGTGACTGCTGGTGTTGGCAGGCCTGCCGAGCGGCGCGACGGTGGAGCACATGGACGTGGTGAGCGCGGGGCTGGAGGCGGTCGAGGCGGACTCGCTCGAGGTGCACATAGAGTCGCTGCGCCTCATGAGCAACCGCATTCAGGCTGTCGCGCCCAGGGCCTTCGCGTGAGTACCACGCAGCAGCTACCACAACGTCTCTTCTGATTTACAGTCGTTAAACACTTTCAAATTTGTACACATACCTGCCTCAAAGTTTCCTTTAAAAGCATCTACTGAATATCGTACTGAACATTGTCTTGAAGCAATGCAAGCACAGTACAATATAATTTAGTAGCTCATATAAACTCAAATTATGTCTGCCATATTGTTACAGCATTTAATGATACCATGATACTTAAACAGAGAAGAGTGAAATTTGTTGATAAGTGCTTGCGAAATAACGGTAATCACCGAAAAACAATCTGTAAGGGCAAAATTGAATAAGTAATAATTTACCTTTGCAGCAAAAAATTTCATACATGTACCCGCGTAATTACATTCGAGGCTGAAAATATAGGCAACACCGCATATAATATTTCAGCGCCGTTCATTATTTTTTCTTCTGAATATGCCATCTCTCGTACAAAAGGATTATTTTAGAGAAATTGAGATTCAGCGACTTGTTTAAATTACAATATTTTCCTGTATGATTGTGTGTGTAAAATGCAAAGCATTGGTGGAAGTCTTATTCGGTCAAATGTTCAATTCTAGTGGTTGATTATTTCTAAGCAATTAGTTACCGGTAGCATAGTATGATTTTATTATTCACAGGTCTTAATGGCTTCTCTCTAACACACTTTTCGTCTAAGCTATAGTTCCATATTATCATTTTTCAAGCATTGAAATAACATATAAAAAAAGATACAACATTATTTGTCAAAATATTTTGGAACGTAATTAGAAACACGTACTGATTTTCATATTTTGTTATGTAATGCGAATAATTTAGTTGATTTTTCTTTTTGACATCATACAGTGATAACTTAAACTCATTCAGACTGAAGTGAGCTGTTTTATTTATTTTTTACTTCTTTTTTTTCCTTCACTTCTTGCATTGTTGGATTCAATGTTAGATATTTCAGTATTTCCCTCCATAATGATATTATAAGTAGTATACTATATGCAACTCACACCCAACATGGCGAGTGAACGGTAACTCTCTGGCCTCGCATTTGTCCGCTCGTCCAGGTTAGGTTTTCATGGTTTCCCAAAAATACTCTGGCCGATTTCAGTGTCGTTTCTTTAAAGGCCATGGCCGAATTCCCCCGTTCCTTGTTCCTTAACTGATCCCGAATCTACAGACCACCATGCCGACGAGGAGAAAATCTGTAAACAAAGAAAAGGAAGTAAAAATGATGGTATACTCTAAGCAACTTACAGGTGACTTCAGTGGTACTGTTGACGAATCACGCTTTCCTCACTAAGAAATTTTAAAAAAGATAACTTCTGAAAAAAAATCTAGGAGAGACTCTTCAGCAGACTTTTGACGCTGTCTCTTTGGTGGTCCTAGTGTCGTGTGTCAACTGAGGACATTTTGTTTCAGGTGGATGAAGGACACTCTGCGGTCCTTGGACCTGAGTTACAATCAGCTGGACGAGGTGCCCTTCGAGGCTCTGCAGGTCCTCACGGGTCTTGACTGGCTCAACCTGCACAGGTAGGAGCCACCAAGCAACAGCGGCGTTCTTGCTAAACGAAACAGGAGCAACGAAGCACTAGTTACAGGATTAGATCATATTTATCAATCTGAAATACTGATACTGTGATGAAATTTCACTTAAAATAACTATGTTTCACATTTTAATTTGCAAAAACTACAAACAGCATTTCCTAATTATATACAATATCTCGATTAAAACTGAACTGTCAGTTAAGCTGAAGCCAAATCGAAGCAAATGTTTACGAAGTATAGCCTCGAGATTATAGAAATAATTTAGAAAGACGATGATAACAATGGCAAACCTTAAGTGTTATATAAGTTACAAATTCTGTATATATTTCTCATTATTAATTTTGGTGTATCTGTGTTTCAAAATGTAAATGATTGCTTTAAAAATTTACGTTCACTAGCTCTCACCCTCCTTGATTTCTTTCGCAACTATCCAGTGAGATATATTTTAATATATTTCTAGTTGCTTGAGTCAAACTGAGGCTCTAATTTTTCCACTTCCCAGTTCTCAATCGCCAATAGCTGCAATGTATTTGGTACCAACACAATGAATTCAGCATTGAATTAAACATGCTATAACTGGATGCCAACTCATTTGTAATTCTAAATTACACAGTCGGGGAACCTTATAATTTTCAAACCGAACGTGACGTTCTGGCCTTCGCAGTTTGGTAGGACGCAGGTTCCGAATTTCCCGTCCGTTTTCTTTGCTTGCCAGAAATCACACCAGGAAAATGTGGAGTTGATTCCTTGAATAGGCCATGATCGAATTTCTTCCCGTTTCTACCTCCATTCATTTCCCGCCTCTAATGACCTAATGTAGACTATATAGAGGATGGGGCAAAACGATCTGACTGTTTTAAAGTAAAAACAACATAAAAAATGTTATACAATATTTTATTGCTTATTACAGAATGGTGTACATGTAAATTAATGAAAATACCATCATAATAACCAATTTCATCAGTTTAAGATGTGAAGATAAAGTCCTTTAAACGATGTGCCTCTTTGACCAAGCATTCTTCCAGCCTTGTTCTGAAGCTGTTGAACACCTGCTCTAACATTGCACGAGGCAGGTTGGCGATTTCTCGACGTATGGCTTCTTTTAGTTCGTCCAGTGTGTGGGGTTTGTTTGTGTAACCTCAGGCTAAAAAAAAAAAAAAAAAAAAAAAAAAAAAAAAAAAAAAAAAAAAAAAAAAAAAAAAAAAAAAATCTCAAACGCTGAAGTCTGGGGAGCAAGATGGCAATTCAATGTCCCCATATCGCGAGATCACTCGGCCACGAAACATGCTTCTCAAAACGCCCATAACATCATTGGCTATGTAGGCAGCTGACCCATCCTGCTGGAAACACATTATCTTGCGCTGTAAACGATTTCTCTTCAGGTCAGGGATCAGGATGTTTTTCAACATCTACAGAATTGAATGTAACGGTTTGACCACCCTCTTCAAAGAAGTATGGCCCAATGACACGATTTTTCGTTACACCACACCATACGGCACACGGTAACCTTGGGACTATGCAGAGCACGTTCACGCAGTTGCTCCGGATTTGTAGCCGAGCACTAACGAAAGTTCTGTTTGTTTACATAACTATCCAGAAGAGATCTCCATTAAAAAATTTTCATCAGTCAACATAACAATCATTTCTTTTGTAAATGCTTTACGGTTTTGCATAGTCATTAGGCTTTAACTGCTGGACAGCAGCCATTTTGTACAGGTGGAAGTGCAGATCTAAACGCAATATTCGTCTTACCGAGCGGTCAGACATGTGCAAAGCAGCAGCTTGTTTAAGGGCCGTCCACCTGGGACTGGGTTCCACATCTTCTCTTACTCTATCGATATTTTCTGGCGTCCAGGCTGAACTAGGACGGCCTGTCGACATCTTTTTTAGCGCTAAACTGATAGCTCTGAAGATACTCACCCATACCATAATTGTGTTACGAGTTGGAACTCTTCTTCTTGGACCCACATAAAACGTCTACGGAACTGACGCTGAACAACAGCGCAGGAATCGCCACTTTTAAATACCGCCTCGACAACAAACGCATGGTGCTCACCGGACCTCTGCTCCACGGCGACTACAAATGTCCACGTGTGGGCTCCGGAACGCGCCTATCCCCACCACTCCCTCCACCATCTATTCGCTCTACAGGACGGCGAAAACCGTCAAATCATTTTGCCGCACCCTGTACAAATCCCAGTGAAAAATGTTTATGTTGTCATTGTAGGATAGTAATTCGACAACATTTGCACAGCAACCAGATCGCGTCGCTGAACGGCCCCGGCTCCGACTGGGTTCGGGTGTGCGAGAACCTGACCAACCTGTTCCTGGGCGAGAACGAGCTGGCCGAGCTGCCCGTCAAGTACACGGGCAACGGCAACGGTAACGGCAACGGCGGCGGCGGCGGCGGCGGCTCGGGGCAGGCGGAGCGCGCCGTCACCTCGCTGCGCGACTGCCGCCGCCTGCGCTGGCTCAACGTCGACTCCAACCGCCTGCGCGCCCTGCCGCCCGACGCGCTGCCCTCCTCGCTGCAGACGCTCAGCGCCTCCCACAACCTGCTCTCCGTGTTCCCCGCCGGCGCGCTCGACGCGCTGCCCGACCTCTCCTGGCTCTTCCTGCGCGACAACTATATCGCAGAGCTGCCCAGCAAGGCGTTCAAGCCCCGCAAGGCGCGCCTCGAGCAGCTAGACCTGGGAGACAACAGCCTGCGCGCCATACACGACACGCTCTTCAACGGGTCAGTGCCAGTGTGTGACTCGCTCACCACACTGGTCAGAGTAAAATATATTTTATTTAATTTTAAATATAAGGTGTTAAAGTTTCCATTGAAAGATTGTAAATGTACAAAGTTAATTCAAGTTTTGTAAGTTTTTATAAGAGGTCAGAGAAAAAGAGAATACAGAACAATGAATTCCATACAATAAGCTTTAATCAAGAATGTAAAAAAAAAGGCAGAGAAGGGCTTCATGGCGTCAAGCGCAATGGTTAGCGAGAAGAATTAGTCTGGCAAGGCTGTGTATGTTGGAAGACCTTTAGCAGATGCCGCTTGAAAAACCAATATAATGATTGTAAGATTCAGTATATGGTGTGGTACAAAACATTCTGCAACTGATGGAATGTTGAATCAAGCTTGAGAAATTGTACGTAAGTGTAGGAGTAAATGTTAATCGAGTTGAAACGATGCAAGTTATTTTAAAAGAAGCATACTTTTTAAATCTAATCGTGAAAAAGTGAAAAAATTGTAATTTGAAGAGATAAAGGTATATCTTCAAGTGAACGTAACAAAGAATTGTTTCCAAGATAGAACTTGTAAAACGTTACACCAGAGAGCAATATCGGAGAATGGTTTAGAGAAATGCCGTTTTAGTGTGCTTCTAAACTCTTTTTTATTTGGGAGGGGGGGGACACAGCAAGATAAAATAAGATAAAGAGTTTATCATATCAAATAAATTAGGTATTTTAGTTATAAAAACAGTAAAATTGATTTGGTTTCATGTTTGAGTACTGCTAATTCACGAATAATGGATATAGTTATTAAGTTACGAAAACGTATTTTACATATAAAGAGTAGTTAGGATATGTCATGCCCCAGTGTAATTCATTAATTCACTATAAAACAAGACGGTTGAGCCACAAGTGCTTAGTACTGTTTTAGTGTTACACAAAAATCGGTGGTAAGAACTGGTTTCCATATTTATCTGCTCAGTTTACTTGCAGTGTAAAGGTTTACTAAGATTTGATTGTTGAATATTCAACTTTTTGTGACTCAACTATGACAACAGTACTCTCGTGTTATAAAGTGGGAGTAACAAATTCACGATCCTTGCAAAATATTCCTAGGACGTGTCCGGAAGAAAGTAATTGGAAATGAAAACTATCAAAACATAAAATACAAATTCGAATCACATAGATCTACAATTAATTTCAGTGTGAGAAGCTCACCGATGGGAGTTCAGGCATCCTATTATTTTTGAAAGATTCTGTAGCATTAAGTCAAAGCACCGATTACTTACCGTTTTTACCCGTGTGAGATTGCAGTGATCATCATCTTCCTCCAAAGCCACCCTTTATGCGGTTACAAATGCCAAAGAATTAAGCAAGAAAAGAAATTCAAATTTTAATTTCCTTTTCTTCCAAATTGGAGGCCTCTGTAGACATTCTGGTCAAGTAATGTTATCGTCAACGCAATTTAACAATCACACTCATGCACTGTGCATATGGTTGAGCGCTATATGGATTTATAATTACATATCTTGGCGAATAATTTAGTGTCGTTTATATAATTTTCGCGATTAATATGTTCATCCCGATTCCGAATGATTATTTGAGCACATATTCGGTACCATTGCATTTCCAGTTTATTGATTCAAATTGTTTGCTTCAGATTTCTTCCTGACTATGTGAAGAATTAGTGCAGCAAAGAAAAGGACTGGAAATAAAATGATTCGTTGCTTTGTAATAATTATTGTATATAAATTGAAGTGTAAATTTACTATATGTCTTTTTTAATAACCATATCGCTTCTGAAATTATTTTTTTTTTTTTATTAATTTGAAGAACATTTAATTAACTAGATTTTTCAAATAGTATAATACAAATTAACCATACTTAATGCACTATTACTATTTAACTGAGGTTTAATACTGAAACAAATTACGCTGAATATCAATATTGTTTCTAGCCGCATATTTTTATACAGCGAGAATGCTATCATTCATTTTTTTCTTGTTACAAATTTATGGCATATGGGACAAATTATACTATGCATACATTCAGTATTACTGCTCTGTGGTTTGATAAAGCTAGCTTCGAATTTCCTGATATATCTCAATTCCATTGACGAAATATATCTCACATTTTCTATTTCTGCATTTGTAACGAAGTAATATTTAAAAAAAAGAGCTTTCTCTTGATAGTTACAGCAATATTTTATTCCTTGAGACAGTTAATTTGCTTCAGGAAACAATTCAGTTTTAAACCTAAAATTATATTCTTTGCTTTTACTTATATTATATAATGTTTATTGGACTATCTGTGCATATAAAACGCAAGTTTTGGTCATCTGTCACGCCATGACGTCACATTATGACGTCGGACTATGAGGTCACGCTTCCCGCCTCCGCTGCACAACAAACACGAATGCAGATGTTCGAGGTTAGGCGCGTTATTTTATAACAGTTCTATTTACCCATGCATCTACAAATTAACTGTCAGAATACTTATAGAAATGTATGTATTCCGTTAAAATCGACATGTTAACAATGATTTTCTTTTTCTTAATTAAAATTCGTTCTATGTTTTTTTATATACTGTGGACAGCGATACCGTTGTTATAGTAAGCTAACAAACATGTACATTACATTATTTTCAAGATAATGAACGTTATTTGATGAATAATGTACCTAAGTCAGTGAAGAAACGAATTGCTAAGTTTTGCATTCAACACTAAATTTTTGACCGGCTCACAAGATATTTATATCCAATGTAGAAATTTTTAGTCACTGTTATAATATACTGGAAGGAATTATTTGTCGAAACACTGGAATATAGGTGTGTACTGCGTTTAAATTAATATATTAATTGTTAGTTGTTTTTATTACTGGCGTCACTATATAAAATACATGTAAATATTTCCAGTACGTCAAGTTTAGAATGTATTTGTACGCGGGTAATAGCATCTATGAATTTCGAACAGCAGGTTGTGGTTATGTCGAAATGAAGATAGGACCAGACAACTGTCACATTTTCTTACAGTCTAAATAACGATTAAAAAAAATTCTAAATAATTTAAGCTGCTGAGTTACTGAAGTTACGGTATTTTTATACGGATGGAAGTAGTTCCGCATTTATCGTGCTGAATGAGACGTGGGCCAGGAATAAAACCAATATCATTCGCTACAGCGTAAGGTTTTAGAATTCCTAATTTATTTTGAATTTTATTGGTTCCCTAATTCTGACATCATTCATTCAGTAGAACTTCCATCTGTGTCCTTGTGTAAACTACAACAGAAATACATACAAATGAGGGTTACATAACAACTAATCCATTTACTTAGACAACCGCGGAGAAATTAATTGTCAGAGCACTCCATTAAACCCGTCATTTTTGGTGGACTTTGAGGCTAGAGTAGATTATAAAGAATATAAATTTTCTTAAGTACGGCATCATATTCATTATAATCATCATCATTTGGCGTATTCACTTCTGAATTTCGTCCGGCACATTAGTCAAAATTTCTTCCTTCACCATTTGCCTTTAATCAATTTCCATTACCTCTACTTCTCTCTTCATTCGTCCATCCAGCTTCTGTGGACTTTTAATAAGCTTCATTCCATTATCGCAGTTGAAGAACGCTAACTTCGACATTTTCACCTCCTTTAGTCTTATGAAATGCCCAGCCGTTACCTCCTTTAGTCTTACGAAATGCCCAGCCGTTACCTCCTTCAGTCTTATGGCATGCCCGGCTGTTACAATACGGCAATAGTAGGAAATTTAGTTATTAATAAAAGTAGATATAGATTTCATGTGTAAAGTAGAGTATGACGACTGCATACTGTTCGACAGTATAGTCTTCTAGTTTAAACAAGGAAAGCTCTTTATGTTTGCCACCGCAGGTCATTGCAAGTGAGGGACCTGTATCTGGACTACAACTACCTCACCGGTCTTCCGCCCCAGGTGTTTCGAGGCACCAATGCCGTCCGTCTCTACCTGTCGATGAACCGCCTGCGGAGCGCCAATATCGACCCCCGCGCCTTCGTGGGCCTCGGTCACACCCTGGAGACACTCGAAATGGAACACAACGAGCTGGACGAGGTGCCGGTGGCGCTGACTCAGCTCAAGAGGCTCAAGAACCTGTATCTGCCGGCCAACAACATCAGCCAAGTGCCGGAGCGAGCGTTCGCCTCCTTCTCGTCCGTGCTGCGGGTGCTCTCACTCGAGGGCAACCGGCTGACCGCCATACCGAGCGCCGCGCTGCGCGACTGCTCCCAGCTGCTGCACCTCAACGTCGGCTACAACCGCATCGGCGAGGTGCGCGCCGAAGACTTCGAGGGCTGGGCGGGGGACCTGGACACGCTGCTGCTGCGCAACAACCGCATCGCCGCGCTGGGAGAGGGCACCTTCAGGCACGCGCCGCGTCTGCGCGAGCTCAGCTTCTCCTTCAACAAGCTGGCAGACGTGCACCCCGAGGCATTCGCGGACCTGGCCGACAGCCTCGAGAGTCTCGAGATGAGCTTCGGACTGGATCGGGAGGACTTCCCCGCAGAGTTCCTCAAGCCGCTGCGGGCGCTCTCGTGGCTCGCGCTCGACAACAACGAGCTGCGGACGGTGCTGGAGACCGACCTGTACAGCCTCACCAAACTGCAGTACCTCAACCTCGAGCTCAAACCGCATTTCATACATACCGCCAGGATTCTTTCATCAGAAGGTGATCACTGACATTTATGATCAATTTTCTATATTTAATCCCCAAATCACTCCAGGCAAATGCCGGGATGCTTCCTTTAAAAAGGCCATGGCCGAATTCCTTCCCATTCCTTGTCCCCATCCTTGCCCCCCATCCTTTCCCGTCTCTAAAGACCTCGATGTTAAAAAGAGACGTAAAGCAGTTAAAAAAAAATCTATATTTAAATAGAATGTTTTAATGATTCATTCAAATCATCTTCATTTTAAATGAATAAATTTTTTAATATATTTCTATAACACAGACTTTTTTTTAGAAAATATTTGAAGATTTAAAAAAGGCTGATTCCAAATCTAATAACATCGCTGGCCCTAGTGCTTCATGCAAATGGTTGTACGCAACTGCCCCTTCAACATTGATTCGTTCTTTAAATCTCTTGAGATTAGTATTAAATTCAGTATCATATCCTTTCTTAGTTTGATGTGTCACTTCTTAATCTCGGAGAGTAAACTATCTGTCCAAGTGCCACTAGCGACAGAACAAAGAGTGGAAATAAAACTCTCTATTTCTTTCCCATTTAAAAAAAAATACATTTGTCACCAATTATATTTTGTTCGTTCATCATCATAATCAAAAGGTTCTTCTCTAAGGTTGCTTATCAGCTGGTAACACTCCATGCTCTTCTGTCTCCTGCCCTCTTCATTAGGTCAATGTAATTTCCGCTTCCCTTGACCTTGTACCTCATTCTTCCTCTCACTTTCCCTGTCCTTCCAAGGCGTCTCTTAACAACCACTCCCCTCTCAATGAGTGTACCATCCGCTTCTTCTTTCTTTCCCTTATAAGTTGCAATAGATTCCTTCTCTCACCAACCATTTCCAGCACTTCTATATCACTCACATTTTGCATTCAGTTAATCCTCTCCACATTCACAATTCCATCGCTTCTATGATTTTTTTTCTCTCGTCTCAGTTTCCACGTCTCTGCCCCATAAAGTGACACACTCTATACAAAACACTCACCAAGTCTTCACCTCAGTGCGTCACATTCTTTTCCGATTAATAATGTCCTCTTTCTGCTAAAGACTTCCTTCGCTACCGCTATATGAGTTTTCATCTCTTGTTGGCCTCTCAAGTCCTCAGCGATTGTACTTACAAGACATCTGAAGGGTCTTTTTTGGCTGATATTAGCTCCTACTAGCTTATTATTTACCAGTTTCCTTCCTTTGCCAATCACCATACTACTTGTTTTTGCTGTACTAATTCTCGTTCCATACTCTCGCACAAGCTTCATTAGATATTTTAGCATTTTATTAATAATTCACTCACTTTTTTCTAATAAACCATATCATCGCTATTATATGTAAGATACAATTATATTCGTTTTAATTATCGACTCTTTGTAGCATACATAAAAAAATTCTGAAAAATCACAGCTTATTTGCTGTTGAAGTTAGAAATAATGACAACGAAACAAATCCTGTTCATTCGACCATATAGAGCAAAATTACCAGGCTTCTTTTTTGTTCAAACAGAGGTATGGAACAGTGTTAACGTCGATTCATCCTGCTTTAGTGCGAGGTGACTGGACACCTGTTGTGAAGCACGGCTTGTGGCTTGTGCAGGCGCACGCGAGCCTGCGCGACGTGCGCCTGTCGCACAACCAGCTGGAGACCCTGGAGGAGGACTCGTTCCTGGGGCTGCCGCAGCTGCAGACGCTGGTGCTGACGGGCAACCGCCTGCGCGCGCTGGCCGCCGGCGCCCTAAGCCGCCTGCCGGCGCTCGTCACGCTGCTCATGGCCGACAACCGCCTGGGGGCGCTCGCGGCGGGCGCGCTGCAGCACCTGCCCGCGCTGCTGCGCCTCGACCTGCAGAGCAACCGCTTCAAGGAGCTGTCGCTCTCCGCCTTCCACAACGTCACCTCCGCCGCCTCGCCCATGGCGCTCAACCTCTCGCACAACGTCCTGTCCGTGCTGCACGCCACGGACTCGGAGTTCCACGTGCGCATCCTCGACCTCTCGCACAACCTGCTACCAGAGGTGACACAGTATAGCTCCGGCTTACTAAATAAGTCCGAAACATCATTTCATGTGGTCAGCAAACTCTTTTTTCCCTCATTTTATGGGCGCAGTGTTGATTGTTTTATGAGTAAATGTGTTTGAAATCATTAGATTTAACAAATACAGCATTGAATATTTTTTTTTTAAACAAGGCCTCAAAAAATAAAAATAATTAGCATAAGAAGTATGTAGGGAAATTGCCAGTGGAGTGTGTGCTCCATTACAATTAAAAATTAATTAAATTATTCATATTTTGCTTGATAAGAAAAATAATATTCGCAAGCTACCTGGTCGTCTGAGTAGTTATCATTTTGCCCACAAATTTACAAACACGTCAATTTAGTGAGATTCCTACCTCAACTTCTCACTAAAGCACGTCTTCTACTGTTGTATTACATTAACCTCAAATATCACTGCCTGAACCACAGAGACAGACGTAAATTGTGTTGTTCCCGGTTAGTTGTCGGAGTATCATTCCTCTGTTGGACGAGAGCAACAGGTCGTTTGTTGAAGGTCTCGATCATTCAGGAGACGTGCCCTATCAGTGTGCACTCCCATCTGTGAAGTAATACCATCCATGAAGTACCAATTCCCAAAATCGGGTTGAACCTTAATTTATTTCAGTCTGGTAGCCGTTGACACTTAAGCAAACATTCTGCAAGTACACTCAAGAGGTCATCTGACAGCATGGAAACCATCTACTTATCTATTGTATTCAACTGATGTTATGTGTGCACCTACGGCACATTTTGATCCTGGTACCTCACGACTTTTGGCATGCCCGTGAAAATTGTTGACATTACACAGAGATTTTATGATCAGTAAAAGAGATGATGGCATTAAGAACCAGATTCTATGAATCTATTGGAAACTTGCCACTATAAATGATTATTACGAATGTGGAAAGAATTTGATTGCAACCGCAGGTCACTTTATTTTGTTTGTTTAAGATAATTAGAAACTATAAATAGCACACACACCACAAATAACGTCTTTGAATGGATCATACAATGAATAATATTTTTCCCCCCTTGTAAGTGAGAATCTAAGAGTCTGAAACAGCAGAAAAAAAACTAATTTAAAGAAATTTTATATAGATATTATAAAGGAAGCTTAATTAGCTAGTACATAAATACATAAACCAATAATACTAGCTGTTCCACACGGCTTCGTACAGGTGGACTTAGAATTATATTTCTAGAATTGGATACATAAAGCTGAAAGTCACGTAAAAGGTGTCTCAAGGGGCACAGAGTCAGGGTAATACGACGGGGAAGCTATCAGCATACCATTCCACCGTTGCGCTGGTCACACGAAGAGAACCAATTTGCAACATGTATTATCTTGGTTCTCCGGGTGGAGCCGCGTTCGAATCCCCGTCCGGGCATCCAGATTTGGGTTTTCCATGGTTTCCCAAATCACTCCAGGCAAATTCCGGGATACTTCCTTCAAAAGGTCATGGCCGAATTCCTTCCCATTCCTTGCCCCCATCCTTTCCCGTCTCTAAAGACCTCGCTGTTAAGAAACGTTAAGCAGTTAAAAAAAAATGGAGCAGCGTCGATTTATTAAAATCTAACGTTTTTGTCATATTACTGTGGTTTCCTCTGAAGCTTCATAATCAATTTGCAACATGTCTAAAAATAGCAACAACCTCAATTGGAGGGGGGAGGTTAGGTATGAAAGACTACATACCACAGTTTCTCCGAAAGATAGTTGTTTTTGTTTGGGGACAACTTATGTCAATATGATTTGTATACAACGTTTTTCGTTTTGCTGTCCATTGCTATGATACATAGCCGTTGGGTGTTGGAAACCCGTGAGCTAAATACATATTTACAATTGTGCGGCATATAAAAAAAGATGAAAAAGTCTATTGATGCCAAAAACACAAAATAATAGCCGAGTGTAGCACAAAACCAACATCTATACTATCTAATCAGAGCATACAAAAATTAACTGCGAGATAAACAAAGCCTGAGTGACGGAACACTACGGAAATTGGACACGCTATCCGCTTGTCTGTCGCCGTTCGTTAAGTTTTCTAAATTTTAAGAAAAAATATGTTATTTATTCCGAAAAAAGTATGTCATTCC
The DNA here is from genome assembly GCA_031002005.1 of Vandiemenella viatica. NCBI lineage: Eukaryota > Metazoa > Arthropoda > Insecta > Orthoptera > Morabidae > Vandiemenella > Vandiemenella viatica. The sequence continues at coordinate 3,582,549 of JARYHS010008075.1, read as the reverse complement.
TAATGATACATAGTATTTCCTTGTCAAAATTTATCAAGATTTAGACGCGAAAACGTAACAAACAGACAGAGTTACTTTCACATTTATAGTAGCAGTGTAGATTAACAACTTGGGTTGAATGCTTTATCCGTATACAAATTTAGTAATGTCGGAATGATTTGCTACAAGATCTATTGTTAAATAGAGTTTGCTATCCACCAGGTTCCGGTGAACTTCTTGCAGCGGATGTCGGGTTCGCTGCGGCGACTGCATCTGGGTTACAACCGCCTATCGCGGCTGGAGGCCCGCTCCTTCGGCCCGCTGCCTCACCTGGAGGAGCTGCAGCTGCAGCACAACGGCATCGTGTCGCTGCGCTCGCAGGCGCTGGCGGGAGCAGGTAGCAGCCTGCAGCTGCTGGACCTGTCGCACAACCACGTGGAGACTCTGCAGCCGCGCCAGTTCCACGGCCTGCCCCGCCTGCGCTACCTCGACCTGTCCCACAACCACATACGCTCGGTGCCTCGGGACGCCTTCCGCGGCACGCAGCTCGAGCGCGTCGACCTCTCGCACAACCAGCTGGTCGTGATGCCGAGCGGCGCGCTGGCGGAGGTGGGCGCCAGCCTGCGGCGTGTGTGCCTGTCGCACAACCAGCTCGAGCACCTGGACAGCAGCATGTTCCCCGAGACGCCGCACTTGCTGGCCCTCGACCTGGCGCACAACAAGCTCACCATCCTGCCGGACAACGTGTTCTCCGGTGTGGCGGGGCTCCTCGAGCTGGACCTCGGCGCCAACGCGCTGCGCGCCAGCTTCAAGGAGCTGTTCCACTACGTGCAGCGCCTGCGCACGCTCAGCCTGGCCGACACCGGCCTCACCGCCATGCCGCTGCTGCCGCTGCCGCACCTGCTGCGGCTCAACCTCAGCAACAACGCGATCGCCGACGGCGGCGAGCTGGGCGGCGGCTCGTCGTCCCGCGACCTCGCGCGCCTGCGCGTGCTGACGCTGTCCAGGAACCAGCTGGCGGCCGTGCCGGCCCGTGCCTGGCACGTCATGCCGCTGCTCAGGGAGCTCGACCTCACGGAGAACCCCATCAAGGCACGCGCATTAGTACATTAATTGATAATATCAGTAATTCAGAAAGTAATTTTAGGATATTCAACACATAAATGGCATTACCACTAGATAGCAGCACCACATATCGAAACGTTCGCATGTGCGAAGTAAACCTACCTATTTCGGTTAACAAATAAACAATTGCTACAAATGAGCAGGTACTTCTTTCAGTCCTACTACAAACCACCAGCTTCGTACTCATCGAATATTAATCGTGAAATACTAGCACGGGCGATCTACTTATTACTGAACGTAGCGTACCAATCCTTGAGTAATTTCATCAGTGAATGCAGGAAACAAAACGCTGGACTCTCTATCCATTTTCTATAAGATACTGACCGTAAAATTTTAGCGCAATTTCACATAGCAACGCTTTTCTAATTAGTTTTGCTCTATTTATGTTGTTGCAATGGCTTTGTGTCAATTTATAGGTCTCACCTCACGGATAGAATTATTAGAGTCCTTCAACGTCTCCTTCCTCTCTAACAAAATTTTCTCTGTATGTGTGAATTACGCTCAAATTATCTCACACTTTTGTTTCAACGTAAAATGGTACTTTGTGGGATTACCGTGTAAAACTGACGTTTACGAAACAGACGAATAACTCTACTAATACAAAATCTGTCACGAGGTCCTCAAGCAACATGGAACTTTTATAAGTAAGATTGTAATTGTAAGCCGCTAGTTAGGTTTGAAGCCATCATTCTGTAGTGTTCTTTACATTTTTCTTATAGAGTTCTCCTGTTCTTCCAGTTATGCGTTGTACCGCCAAATATGTATTTTAGATTTGAAATTTATTGTAGTTGGTCACTTGTGGGTCTCTTTGAAAAATTCCAGTTTAATACCCATAGAATTGTTGAAAAATAATAATGTTTTTTTAATTTGACTCGATGATACTATTTGCCGCGTCGTTAAAATATAACGTAGCGATCGGGGTAGGTTGGTTAATGCTCGGGTATTACATCTAAGAGTACCGAAATTCGATTCCCGCTACGGTCTTTCAGGTTTCGCTTTTCCCTGCCCCCACTCCCCCCCCCCCCAACATAGAAATTAGGATACAGAGGATGTCTGATAAACAATAGATAACCATTTAACCGTGGAAAGACCTTATCGCAACCTGCGAAACATAAAATCTTTATTTTATCAAAAGTGTTACAGTTTTCAACTTTTAGTCGCATTTTGATTTCTTTTCAATTGACCACCTGCGTTCAATTTAAAAAAGCATTCCACATATGTCATGTCATTTTTATAACTAGATCGATTACTGATATTAATTTTTTATTTTAAAAATTACATTAAATATTTAAAGTGGTGGCTTTTTTCCCTAGTAAACGCCCTGCACCTGTTAATACATGATCTTTTAATATGACAAGCGTGAACAGACGTATTAATTTTTTCAAAGTCAACTGCTTCAGGCATGCCATGAGCGACTGATATGTATATGATCAGTTTGTGTGACTCAGACTTGAAACTGAACGGTATGACTCTTATTCGTGTGGAGTTCGATTTAAACTTGATAAGAGTGTTTGTTCTGCTAAAGTAAAAATTTCATATTTTGTAGGTTACGATAAGGCCTTTCGATCGTTGAAGAGTTATACATTAATTACCAGCCATAGTGTATATGAACGCGTAGAAATTATACATTGGCAACGTGGCATAATTTATTGACGTAAATAGTTTCTAGTTTAAGGTTACAGAAACGTTCCATATTGTGGATGCATTATGAATAATATAAGTTAAGAGAGTTTTGTGTGTTGTGGGCTGAATGGGAAGAGTGGGTTAGGTGTTGAGTGGATACGGTTGTGGCGCAGGTGGTGACGCGGGAGAGCTTCTCGAGCCTGTCGAGGCTGACGTCACTGTTCGTGGAGGGCCTGCCGAGGATGGAGCGCTTCGACGCCGACTCGCTGACGGGGCTGCCTCTGCTCACCGTGCTGCGCATCCAGACGTGGCCCAACATCGAGAAGTACCGCTTCCGCGTGGGCAGCGCCCTCTCGTCCGTGTGGTCGCTGAGGGAGCTGTCGGTGCTGGTTAACGAGACGGTGCTGACGGACCACCTGCTGGGCGCCTTCAGCAACGCGAAGCTGCGCCGCCTGGAGCTGACGGGCTACCTGTTGCGGTCGCTGGCGGTGGACGCACTGGACGGGCTGGCCGACTCCTCGCACGAGCTGCAGCTGCGCCTACACGGCACCGCGCTCGACGAGCTGCCGCCCGGCCTGGTCGCCAAGCTGGCCGCCAACATGGCGCACCTCGCGCTCGACCTGCGCAGCAACCGCTTCGCCGCCCTCGCCCCCTCCGACCTCTACGCCAACGGCTCCAGCTGGGAGGCCGTCGGCACCAGGCCCTTCGCCGGTAAGTCACCGCCATCATCACATAGATCCAGTCACAGGATTACTCTAGTTCAACGCTCACATTACAAGCTACACTATCGTCACAAAACGTGTTCGCAAACTTTCACTAAACCACAGCACTGCGCGGGAAGCCATCAAATTAGCTAAGCAAAATTTTGTAATAAAAACGACTTTCTCTGCTCCTTAATATATATTTCATCAAAACTGCGATTTTTTTTTTTATATTTGACCAAACTATGGTGAGACCTGCATCACAAATCCTTCAAGAGTGCATCCATGGCTGTTAAAACTTATTCGTGCCTATTCTATTCCCTTAACCACTAGCATTTTTTTTTCCAAATCGATAAATGACAATCATTGTAGCAACTGACATAGTTAAGCGTACATACTGAGATAAAACAGGCAGATACAATATTTTGAGAGAGTAATTGTGAAACAGTTGAGATAAACTTAAGTATGAATACACAATCATGGAAGTGTCATTCATGATTTCATATTTCAGTATTCGTCATTCAAATGTTGGTCATTCATCTACAAGTTAAAAAATATAATCATTGTTTCTATAAATAGTTTTACGATTCATTAAAGGCTCCACACGAAAGCACAGTTGTAGACAGTAACAAAATTAAAACCTCATTGTTACAAACGTTCTCATTAAATTTACTTCACAAACTATATTTCATGCATACCGTCCTAACATGGAAGACCAACAAAAGAATTTTCATTTCCTAAAAACCAGTTATCAAATTTATTCATATCGTTATGGAGCAATCGTCAAACCTTTGATTTGGAACGAACAGTTTAATTTCGTGATATTTCATATTTTCGAAATGGCACTGAATGCTTTTAAACTCTTAGGTGCATCTACTTTCACGTTACACTACAAACCAAAAACATTTTATATTTTTAGAACTTCCGTCACCTTTCAATATATGTTAAATCGATAGGGAGAGTAATTATGAAGTGATTTCATTAAAAATGTCTGTACATCTTTTCCTTCTTCACTAAAATGTTTACTTGCAAACTAAATGTGAAAGTATACCATCTGGGCCATCCATAACTTCCGTCGCACAAATTTCATGACTTTTAGACCACTTCCCCCTTCTTTTCAAAGGTGGTTACATTTGCGAGACCCCCTCTCCTGGTGTGGCGACTGTTATATTGCAATTTTAATCATAGAAATTATTAAATTGAAAGAGCACTTCCAAAATTATTTATATATTCTACATATAGTATTTTTCATAAAATCAACAATAAATCAAACATTTTAGAAAATAGATAAAATATATCAAATCAAATGAACGATACACAATTGGTTAGTGGCTTTGTATGATGAAATATATATAACACAGATGCCACACGATCCTTTAAATAAGTATGCAGAAGTCATATTTTGTCAAAGCCTTAAAAGTAGTATTGGCCTTTCGGCGTATGTCAAAGGCAGCTGACGTGCGACACCGTAGTACAGCGAGCGTAAATCCGCTCGGCCGCCTCGTATCAAAAGAGTGATAAAGTTGTACATGAGACGTCACGAAGCTCATGACTCATCCCCCCTCCCCTTGTCACACTCTGTTGACCCCCTCCTTCCCCCTGAACGTGTGCCGTAATTTATGGGTGGCCCCTTCCTAGTCTATGCGGTCCAGATGCTGACTGTAGCTGGTCTGTTGCGCAGGCGGGCTGCTGCTGTCGGATAACCCGCTGACGTGCGACTGCGGGCTGGTGTGGCTGGGCCACTGGCTGCGGCGCTGGCTGCGCGAGTCGCTGCAGATCCACACGGTGGTGGTGGAGGGCGCGCAGCAGCTCAGCGTGTCTGCCCGCCGCGCCACCTGCTGGGACGCGCGCACCAACCGCCAGGTGGCGCTGCTGGAGCTGCGCGCCGAGCACCTTGCCTGCCACCCGAGCGCGCTCAGCCACGGCGGCGCCGCGCCCAGCAGCACGCTGCTGCCGCTGCTGCCCGCCGCCGCCGCCGCCGCCGCTGCCGCCGCCCTGCTCGTCGCGCCGCGCTGACCAGCGGCAACCACACAGCTCACAGTCACAGTGCACAGCATGACATTCGTAACACTATCAAGTGCGAAGACTATCACACTAAGAAGTATACCTCTCAGTGACAATGAGAGGATTATATTTGGACTTGAACCACGGCTAGACGTGTGGTGAGTCTCAGATAACGGGTTTCGGCTTTCCGGTCTTAGATATTCTACTTCAATGGAGTCGACTACAACGTATATATATATATATATATATATGTGCCCAGGGAAAATGGGTAATTATGTTTTCGCACGGTTTATTAACGAGCATACAATGATTTTAATAATCATCCAGTTTCACAAATCAAAAATGAATTCAGTGCAGTACTCTCTATTGTCAGTAAATTACTATTTCTACTGAATTACTTTGTGAGAGAACTATTCCGTACGTTATACCAAGAACATGTCCCAGCGGCCATTAGGATGGGTTTGTAGGAGGTGAAGCTCCTTATTCAATTTGACGTCCTCGCGCTAGAGCAGAGGTGGCGCGAGCAGCGATTTAGATCATAAATTCATATGTGATACAAGAATAACTCAGTTTTTCATTTGCTTGAGCGGCAAGATTATCTCCCAATCCAAAAGTCATGAGCTAACAAGTAATTCAGCCAAATACGTCATGCTGACAGTGACCCTTACTTTCACCCTCTAATATGGAAAGATTAATTTTACAGTGCCTTGGCGCGATGTTGCACTGTGTGCCTAAGTGATAAGACGTGAAGATACTGACAGCAAGTGTTTTGGAAACACTTGCTCCAAAACCTTTTACGCAGAGACCAAAAATAAATTACTGTCGGAAGTACTTTCTTATCTTCACAAATGCTACGCTAATAAACGTGTTTCATTTTACTGTAGCATTTATTTTTCTGCTTGCGTCACTCAATCTATATGACAATCTGTAAAATGATTACAGTTTCCAGAAATCATCAGCAGCGCAATCGTAACTTAAGTGACAGATTATTTTTTCAATACATTTACCATTCCAGAGAAACAGTTCAATGATGAGTTTCAAATCATTTTACAGAACCAAATAACAAAATAAATGTTGTAAGTTTACTAACAAAATTTCATTTGTGTAATGACAATGCCGGTATACACAAGATATTGTAACAGTTGCAACAAGAGGAGTCTGAAGGCAAAAAACTGACTGAATAATTAGGAGGGATACAATTAACTGACACTGAGATTCAGAAATTATGAGATATCAACTTGTGCATAAATTGGTACTGAGACAAGATGATTGAAGAAAAACTGTGAGATTTCAGTGACCAAAAGAAGAATGCGTACTAAGTTAAAGTTGTGGTGGTATTCATGTTCTGTCTCAAATGTGTAAAATGTTGACCATATTTGCTATTTTATTATTATAAATTGTTAAAATACATTTGAAGTTTTTAACAACTTTTCCTGCTAAAATCTTTGTTATCTCGCCTTCAGCACTTCCTCCTCCACTCCCTCTGTTGTTGCAGAACAACCTTCATTTTTCCAATAAAAATGATATGCCAGTTTTTTTTTTTTTTTTTTTTTTAAAAATCTATGGATAACCAGAAAAAGGAGATGGAAGAGGAATTTTAGGTGATGTACACTTATACTTAAGCATTAAGCACACTAACAGAATATCTACAAATCGCCTTAACTAATAGTAAACTTTGATTTGACAGGCAAAAGAGTCGTGTGAACTTTCAAAGAAATTATCATCTTCCGTTGGTAGGTCAAAACTGGAAATTTCTGTTTCCGAATGCTTCCTCTTAAATGGAAAATTATTTTATTTAAAAGTCGCATAACGATTGTCATCTGCAACACATCTCAAATAGCGATAACTTATTAGAATAACAATAGCATATGTAACTTTGTTTTTTTTTTAGTTGAAGTTTTGCTGCAGTTATTTCTTAAACATTTTAAAATTAAACATATCTGTTACTCACAATTTCCTGTGTACAATTTATTCCCAAACAATTTTTTTGTGATGAATCATCAGCGGCTGTGAAAGTACAGCCAGAGATACAATTCTCGAACTCTCTCCCGCCTTTGAATTTGCTGTAAATATGGCTACGTGAAAGGACAGCATAGCTGGTAGCTGGTACACTAAATTCAAGATATGATGGATCATTGTTTACCAATACTTTGCCAAACACAAAAAGAAAATCTTTCCCAGTGCAAGAATCTCCCAGACGTGCAGATACTAAATTCTTTTGACACAACTTTATTAGCCATCGCAAAGTTTGAATAAACAGAGGACAGTATCTGCATTAGCTTCTCTATGAAATGCAATTATATGATGAATTTTGAAACTCTTCTCTAACAAACGCACAGAAAAGAAATTTGTAGAACCGATCAGAGAATTGCAGTGACCTAGTACGCACTTTTCAGCGTAGGAGTTCATTCAGCAGATTACTAGTGATGCCGCAGAATCTAAGAGCTGCGTGTGGTAAATAAAAACCTATTTTAAACTTAAAAGCTAATGATCAAAGTACGTAAATGGAGAGGTAACTCGGGAATTAAAATCTAGTTATGTTTGACCCCTTCAAAAGCTCAGTAAAACAGCTCTTTGCTTATCTTGCCGCTGGTAGATACCGGTGGTGTTTTCTTATTTATTTATTTTTTAAATATATGTATTTAAACAGCACAAAGTGATTGATCCAACACAAACACGGAACAAGCGTACGTAAACGGTAAGGGAAAAGGACAGTACTCTTATTCACAAGACCTAGCTCTACGCATTCTCATTATTCGAATCACCAATAGAAAATACAAAATAATAATGTAAACCTTTGAATAGCGATAATTATGAAATAAAAACCCATCGTTAATGTAAATTAGTGGTTTCAAATTTTGGAGTTAAAAAAATATAGCCGTAGTTTTTATTGACTTTGATCTGTTCATGTGACGCAGCGGGTTTCGAAATCTACATTGTACTGTATGTAGGTGAAGACACGACAGAGGTGGAGTCTGTGGGAAATAGGAACTCTGGCACTCGGAGCCCGAACCACCTTACGGCTTGCCCCAGCTGACGCATGTTTGGTTGTATTACACTGGAAAGTTTATTTTTCTGAAAACAGCAACCGCAACCACAACTGCCCGTCCCGTCGGCCACTCCGTGATAGTGCCCGGGGGTTAGCTGGTTCGAGTCCTGCTGGTGGAAGAAATTTTAACTATCCGAACTTGTCCGGCGGGTTAGGAGAGCTGGTGGCGCTCAATTCCTAATCACCACATTATGCACCCAAGTCCTGGGTGAAATTCCCAACCTATGTCCATACACTGCTGATGGAGATCTTCCGTCGGACTGGAACATTAAGGTCGGTTGCGCCCCAGTTGGCTTGATTGGACTGGCACGGGTTTCACCCTCTTACTTCTTTAATTTCGCTTCCACAGCACTCTACACTGAACACACACAGTCACACATCAACACAATAATACATACGAAAACTGTCACCGCGGGGCAACGGGAAACCACCCTATCTCATCTTCCCCGTACCGTTACCTTGCAGCAGTAAAAATCCCTCATAGTAACCGCCTATACTCGGATACAGGTACGGCACCCACTGAAGAAGAAGACAATCACAACTAAGGGAAGAAGAAATGGTAACAATGACAATGACCAAAATTAGTTACTATTACTTATTAAGTACCATTTTTGTATTCCAAATACGATACGCGTAACCATGATTCATAATTACTTATTCGTTAATTTTCTTATCTTCAGACATGGCATTAGAGCTAATTACACTGAAAGGGTATCCTTTCCTCCCGTATACGTACGATTAAGTAAAAAATCCTAGTAGCATTTGTCACGTCTGTATTTTTCCTGGTTCATGTCGTTCCTGAGCGTCAGAGCTGTCGGTTTTCTCGCGTCAGTCGGAGAGTTCTTCTTTAACAACCATGCATCATCTTAACGTACAACATTTTATACAATCCAATTGAAGTTAGAAAAATCATTCTTTTAGCTGAAGATCTTTACTACAGCGAACATACTGTCCAAATTCTCTAACCTAATATCGTTAAACGGTTTTGGAGCGTGCATAAACCACATAGCTCCATTTTGGCCTCCCGTAAACCCCCCCTTCCCCCTACGTAGCCCTACGTGGCTTTTGCCTCTACCCCCCTCCCCCGCCCCCATGTAGCACGTAGATTTTTTCCCTTTTGATTCCAGAAGACATTTTGTACTGTTTTCTCTTGCCAGACTATTGTAAATTACATACGGGCATAATTAACTGAGGGAAATAAATATTCACATGCTCTTGTGAGTTCTGTTCCTCATTTTAACTGTGAAAAATGTTATGAAAGGAAAGCTACGTGGTCTGGCTGGGAACCCTTCCCTCCCCCCTCGTAGCCCAGCGTAACCTTCCAGCCAACCCCCCCCCCCCCTGGACCGTGCCACGTAGTTTGTGCACGCTCCCTTATTAGTAGAGAAAGGCCGAGCAAAGTGGCCAGGCTAAGGTTTGATAATGTTTTAAGGTAATTTACATTATACCAAAAGTCATACAAATTAGGGATCGCAAAGTTCAAAGTTTCGAGTATATATCAGAATTTTTTATTTACCTATGCATTAACTTTAGTATCTAAAATAATCAATTTTTCAAAAAGGACATGGTCGGGATAAGTGGCCACTTAGCATGAAATTTAGAAATCATAGATCAAAAACGCTCTAAATTTGTAAAATAGTATATTTTATTTTGAAAGAAACTTGTAGCCCGTAGAAAGTATTACAGGCTAAAGGAAAATTAACGTTAATTGCAATTTCCGTAAATGAAAGAAAAACTGTTCTCTTCAATTCCATCAAAGATTTCATGAGCCATAAAGTAACACTGAATCCATCGTTGTTGTGATATTGAAGCTGAAAAAGTTGCAATATTGGCAATGTGTATCTTCATGGGATTTCACTGCGCTCGGTACTTTTTTTTTTTCGCTATCATTGTTTTCATTTTTGTCTTTGTTGGCTTTTCAGCTTCAAGTTTATATTTATATGAACTTTATATCAACAACTGCGAGGAACCTCTTTTTAGGCCGTTGCTTTTGCGTTTCTACTGTTATTTCATGAGGCACTGTCTTTTGGGTTCACAGAAACAGAAGTTTCCTCTTATTGAAATACTACCACCACAACAACTTTGAAATAGATTAAAATGTTTGATTTTCATTATGCTTAATATAGACAATTCAGCTTTAAATGGTGACAAAGCTTCCATTCAGAGTTTTTATATCGGGCACGTTAATAATCCAAAAGGAACATAGCAGGTGCTTGGCGGGTAAAGTGCCCTCCCCACCAGCAGCTTGACCACTTTGCGCGGATTGACGCCGTTACACAAACCATAACAATGCAGCGAAACAAACGATTGCCAGGCCGGGAATTTGTAGCCAAAATACTACTCTTGCAAAACAATTTCAAGTTACCTGATTTCTAAGTAATAAATACACAAACAGAGCATTTACTAAAGGGTGATCAAAAACCACAAATATTCTAATAACTTCGAGAAATGACAAGCTAATCGGATAGATCTTCCCAGGGTAACTAAGGACATTGATTGGAACGAATTATGATTTTTTTCGCGCGATGACACCTACGTTTGGCCCCAAAAATTCCATGACCACTTTGCCCGGCTCTCCTGCACTTGTATCTGGTGTCAGTCACTACATTAATGTTTTAACGTTCCTTCATAACAGAGAACAAAAACATGGCTAAGATTTTTATTAAATACTATTACTACATAATGAAAATTGAATTTTTAAAGAAATGGTAATGTTCAAACAAAGAAAATCAGTAGTCAGTATTTCAATCTACATGAGAGCTTAATTTCCAACTACTGCAGTAGGAAGCGTTATCCTCAAGGTTTAAACCGTTCCCGCTTGACCTCTATCGAACCCATTGGCGAGGAAAAACGTAAATTTTATGAGAGCGAGATAATTTTGCGAGGCCCTCTGGTGACGCAAGAGGACGGAATTTAAAAGATTTTTTTTTAATGTAAAATTTTTATTCATAAATTCAATCACCTGTTACTAATATTATTAAGTAATAAAATAATTAAGGAAACAGAAATTTCCTGCTTTTAACCATACTGAACTCCAAAATTATTATATCCTAAACCACCTCAGGTGCTTTACTGCCTCAACTGGTAACACTGTCAAAGTCTTTGCTGACACATTTTACTTCGAAAATAATTTTTTATTATTTTAAAAACTCCTTTCATCGGAGAATGTACTTATTGGTACTGTAAACAAAATACGAATGACAGTATAAATATTTTGATACTGTTTACTAAGTTGTTTTACGTTATTTAATGGAGCAGCTATTTCACATCTTTAACGAAGTCGGGTAGATTGGACATCATTGTTTGCAATTTTTTGTATGATTCGTAAATCATTGATTTCACCCACTCGCAGCATTGTGATTATATTTTGGCTGATTTTTGAAATTATATGCTCTTTTGGAATAATTGATAATTAGCTTAGATCAAAGAGAAAATGGAAAATTTCAAAGTATTGATTTAAATACATAAATCTTGAATCCGTATTGCTAATTGCGGAATCAATCAAGCAGTTAAAACATTTGTTTCGTACCGATTTTGGGAAACTGTGTAGGTTTTATAATCAAACGTCCTATCCTTTCCTTTTTGGTTACGCTTTTATTTTAAGTTTTTCACGACTGTTTTTTTTTTTTTAATAAATTAACAAGTATTATTCGAACCAAGATTGTCGATATTCTTTGATTCAGTCACAAAATTTATACAGATGTTAAATAGCAAAGCTGTATTCTACTTGTACAGATTTCCATAATTTGATAAGTATATTAACAGGCGATATCATCTCATACCATAAATTTAATGATATAATAAATTGTAAGCAGAGTATTTGGTTCAAAACCAAATGACAATCACTAAGTGTTTCTAAGTCATCCGTGAGATTTTTTAAGCTTTCAGTGTATTCAAATTAGAATAATACGGCCTTCACTGCCACGATTCTACTTTTACATCTCGTGTCTGTAAAAGGTTTTATAATGAGCTTTAATTCCCTTTACATTAATTCAGAGCGTTTTCTGGATACTGAAAACAGCAAATAAATTTGCTGAATAAAAATAAATAGTTTTTTTGATGACGCAGAAGTGTTTACTGCGTCTATTAACAACAAATTCCAAATACGAATTCCTTATGGTGTAACAATTGTACTGGGATTAATATTTAATAATCCGGTTTTAACTCCACTACTTACGCCTACCGTATTTGACAACGACGACGACCGTTTAGAATAACTAATCCATTTTTTCTAGTTCTTTTAGTATTGCCTAATAATATTTTACCTCTTTTTCTCAACGAATCACTTCACTGTTTTTTAGCATAAATGTTATTAATTCATTTTTAACGCCGTGGATTAGATTATGAAGTGTAAGTTGTTTGTCATTAATGTGTTTCACGTGTTTCCGCATTATAAGATCATATTTAGAAATCAATTAAAACAATTCTATGAAGTTACCGGAATTGTCGTCACCAATCTTTAAGGATTCTCTGTGACCTCTAAATGTCAGGTTATGAGATGGTAAGAAATTAATAGTTTCAATCAATCTTATGAGATTCATGAATCAGCCTTTCGTTTATCTGGTCTATTGTTTTTCATTTGTATTCTTCGGACTCCAATACCAAAAATCACAGATTCGTATGTAATTAACATGGTGATAAAACATATCAATTTATGTTGCTTAAATAGAATTTTCAAGAAAACGCTGTCGGTCTCTATCGTTCTGAAAACCAGCTTAACTTCAAGTACATTTGTGGTGAATAAAAAACGAAGAGTAATTTTTCTAAATCATTGTAGAGCATGAAGAGATGTAATTTATAATTAGAGAGCCAGGGCACCCACTTGTCCTTGGGGTTGGAAACGGCCCCTAAAGGCGGATGAATCAGAAATGTTCTTCGTCCGGGCATCCAGATTTGGGTTTTCCATGGTTTCCCAAATCACTCCAGGCAAATGCCGGGATGCTTCCTTCAAAAGGCCATGGCCGAATTCCTTCCCATTCCTTGCCCCCATCCTTGCCCCCCATCCTTTCCCGTCTCTGAAGACCTAGATGTTGAGAGACGTAAATACAATAAAAAAAAAAAAAAAAAAAAAAAAAAAAAAGAAATGTTCAACGGCATGGGGATGCAGAAGGCAGCGGGAAACCACTGCATTAAAGACCCAAAGGGTATCCCGAGGACATGTACTCCTCTCAAATTACATATATCATTATGGCTTCTTCCTGGGTAAAATATTCCGGAGGTAAAATAGTCCACCAATCGGATCTCCGGATGGGGACAGCTCAGGGAGGAGTCATCAGAATGGAGAGGAACATTCTACAAGTCGGAGAGTGGAATGTTAAAAGTCTGAATAGGGCAGGTAGGTTAGAAAACTTAACAATGGGATTGGAACAACTTAAGTTAGATGTTGCTGGGATTAGTGAGATTAAATGGAAGGACGCACAGGATTCCTAGTCTGGGGAACACAGGATAATTAGCGCACAAGCTGTCAATGGAGTCACTGGTGTAGGATTTGTAATGAAAAAGTTAGCAGGGAAATGGATGAGTTATTATGAACAGTTTAGTGACAGGATTATTTTGATGAGGTTAGAAACTAAGCCTGTACCAACCACATTAGGACAAGTGCGTATGCCAACGTCACAGGAAGATAACGAAGAAATAGAAAAAATATACGCCGAAATTGAAAAATTAATCCAATATGTGAAGGGGAAGGAAAATCTAATAATCATGGGTGATTGGAATGCAATAGTGGGAGAAGGAAAAGAGGGGAATACTGTAGGAAGTTTTGGTCTAGGAGAAAGAAATGAGCGAGGAAGCAGGTTGCTAGAATTTTGTGAAAGATATAAGCTAGTAGTGGCGAACACACTGTTTAAGAACCATGCAAGAAGAATATACATCTGGAAACGTCCTGGGGATACAGGCAGATATCAGCTAGATTATATCATGGTCAAACAGAGATTCAGGAACCAAGTTCTAGACTGTAGAGCGTACCCAGGAGCAGACATAGACTCTGACCATAATTTGATAATAATGAAGTGCAGGCTGAAATTTAAAGAATAAGGAAGTGAATTAACTGAAACAATCCAGTACGAGAGAAAATTTTTCAGAAATGTTAGAATTAAGTCTAAAAAGTAGCTCTGAAAAGAGCTCAACCGAGGACGAATGGAATGCACTAAAGACCGAAATAATGAAAGCTAATCAGGAAACAGTAGGCTTTATGGAACAAGCTGACCGAAAACCTTGGATCACAGAAGAATTTTTGGAGCTGAAGGAGCAGAGGAGGAGGTACAAAAATGCTCAGGATGAAGCTGGAAGAGAGCAGTACAGGCAATTTAGAAATCAAATAAATAGGAAATGCAAAATAGCAAAAGAAAAATGGCTACAAGAAAAGTGTGAAGAAGTAGAAGAGGAAATGGCAATAGGTAAAGTAGATGTTGTATATAGAAAGATCAAACATAAATGAGAAATGAAGAAAAGAGGTATGAACATTAAAGCTGCCGATGGGAAACCTCTTTTAAGCTCAGAAGATAGAGCTAACCGATGGAAGGAATTCATTGAGAAACTGTATGTTGGGGATGACTTGAACAATAGTGTAATGGAAAAGGAAGGCGGTGTCGACATTGATGACTTAGGAGATCCTGTTTTGAGTACAGAATGTAATAAAGCTCTGAATGACTTCAAAGCAAATAAGGGAGTTAGAATTATTGAGATCCCTGCAGAACTTCTTAAATCCCTAGGAGAGGAAGGAATCGAAAGATTATTCAAGCTAATATCAAAAAGTTATGAAACAGGAGAAATTCCAACTGATTTTAATAAAAATATCATCTTCACACTTCCGAAGAAAGCACAAGCCGACAAATGTGAGAATTATCTCACCATTAGTCTAACATCACATGCTTCAAAATTACTGACCAGAATAATATACAGAAGGATGGAAAGGGTAGTAGAAGAGATAGTAGGTGAAGATCTGTTTGGGTTTAGGAAAAATCGCGGTACAAGGGAAGGAATTCTGGCTTTAAGATTAATACTTGAAGGGTGGATCAAGAAAAACAAAGATACTTTTATGGCATTTGTTGATTTAGAAAAAGCTTTTGATAATGTAAGGTGGGACAAGATGTTCAAAATTTTAAAGAGGTTAGGTCTAAAGTATCGAGAAAGAAGAATACTTTATAAACTATATAAGAATCAAGTGGCTATAATAAAAGTAGAGAATCACGAGAGACATGCTTCAGTTAAAAATGGTGTGAGACAAGGTTGTAGTCTATCCCCGTTAATATTCAACTTGTATGTAGAAGAAGCAATGAAGAAAGTCAAAGAAAAATTTCCATGTGGCATAAGTTTTCAGGGAGAAAAAATCAGTATGCTGCGATTTGCTGTTAGCAGAGAGGGCTGAGGATATTGAGAAGTTACTGAATGGCATGAACAAAATACTGAAGGAAGATTTTGGACTGAATATAAATCAAAGCAAGACAAAAGTGATGAAATGTAGCAAAAATGATACCAATACTAGCAGATTAAATATAAAAATAGGATCGTATGTAATAGGAGAAGTAAGTGAATTCTGTTACCTGGGAAGCAAAATTACAACCGATGGCCGAAGCAGGAACGATGTTAAAAGCAGAAAAGCACTAGCAAAAAGAGTCTTTATGAAAAGGAGAAACCTTTTAGTTTCAAATATTGATCTAGGAATTAGAAAGAACTTCTTAAAACTCTATGTGTGGAGCACAGCACTTTATGGTAGTGAAACATGGACTTTCGGAATACAGGAAATTAAGAAAATTTGAAGATTTTGAAATGTGGTGCTACAGAAGAATGCTGAAAATTAAGTGGACTGACAAAGTAAGAAATGATCGAGTTTTGAAAATGATGGGTGAGAAAAGAAGTTTCTGGAAGAAGCTTACAGAAAGAAGAGACAGGCTGGTAGGTCATATTTTGAGACATGCTGGATTGGTTAATTTGTTAGTGGAGGGAACAGTTGATGGTAAGAGGAAGACAGAGATTAGAATTTATGAAGCAGATAATTGAGGACGTGCGTTGTAAGGGGTATGTAGAAATTAAGAGGCTAACACAGTAGAGGCAGGGATGGAGGATTGCATCAAACCAGTCGTCACCATTTGCGTACTTCCGTTTAAGACATTACCACTTACGTTTAATCTTTGTGTTTATTTGCTACACGTTATTCTTCAATGCTGCTGTGAGACATAGTCCCTTCAAATTCTCTGACCGGTTCAACAAATTTCTTTTCTGTGCGTTCGTTAGCGAATCATCCTTTTATTTGTCGTATAACTGCACGTGCTGATATAATTAGGTTAATAGCAACTACATTTACTGTCTCTTTGCTCAATGACTATGCATTCACTTTGTTGTAGTGGTTGAAGAAATGAAATATTAATTAATAATCGCTCATGTCGACAGCTATTGTTAGTGTCCCGCTTCGAGACTAACAAATGTCCACTTGCAACTCAATGTCCTTAAACAAAAAAGCTATAGATTTAATAAATTAAATCATGGTTTGTCTGTACACGTATATTTTATAAACGTCCTTTTTAAATAGTACCACAGTCCTTTGATATAAAACTCCTTTCAGAAGACTCTGGACACTGCTGGAAAATACCGGGAGAAATTCCTAAGTTCTTAAACTTTCCTCCAAATAGTTCCTGTTTCTTTTAACAATTACCTAATATCATATGTTGATCTCAGTGTTACACAAATATGACTTCCTACTCTTGAGTATTAAAGCATCTTCCCTTTTGAAGCTTCAATTAATACTTAATCATTTCCCGGATAACACAGACGAGAAGGATGATTTCTGTAACAGTAATAATCACTCCGCGCAATTTACGGCACATTGATTTAAAAAGAAATGTAATGAATACCATTAGCTCATAAGATGAAAAATTATCGGTTATCAAAAATACTAAAACCTCCAGACTCATCAACGATACAGACACCCCCGAACAAAAGTGACAAGAATAGCCAATGTAAGAAATTTAACACGAGGCATCACTTCAGATAATAATTCTGGTTCACTACAAGCCTAACACTTAGTTGCTAGCACTTGCCTTCTACTTACAAAAATTAAACGAGTGACCACGCACCCTCCTCCACCAAAAAGTGATAAGTGTTGACACTTGTTCTACTCCATTAAAAATACACGAGCAACTACCACTGGTCCTCCTCCATCCAAAGCAATAAGTGACCGCCATCTCTCATTTGGCAGCCCCCTTTGTAGAGTCATACGTGTGGTGCAACATTTACGCAGCTCGCTTACGTCTAACCTTCTTCATCCATCGTGCAAGAATCTGCCATCAGCAATATGTATTAAAATATTATCGTATGTGTCAGCGCTCATCTATACTCCTTTTTTTAAAAAAATAAAAAGTTCTTGTAACATTACGTGGCTTTGATAGTAATGCTACAAAAAATAGTGTCTGTTATCCATTCAAACGCAGCGACAGCTTTTAACGTTATATAAGAATCTGTAACATTCCTCAAAAATGTATTTTTTTTATTATTTCAGCAATTATTATGAGTGAAAAGAGAATATTCGTAAATATTTTTAATGAAGAACTCTGAAATTCATCTCCGTGAGTCTGGCGTTAGGAAACACTTTTATTTTTATTTTTGGGGAAAGTACCGAGAGCTGAAGGTCTATGACATCTTGATTTAGTGTACCTCCTATGAGTTATCCTACCTCTTGACGTAGTCATGTCTAGAGAGAAGCATAGTCGAAATACGAGAGGTCTCACGTTATGTCTCTCCGACAGAACACAGCGTACAATGGTACACAATTATTATGTTAATAAAGAAACACATTGAGTAAGCAACATATTCAGGAAACAACACAACAAACTGCATGAAGGACAAACAACAGAATACAGAAGCGTGTAAGAACCAATGAAATTGACCAGTACCATCAGGTGTTAATGAACGAATTGACTTTCCAACATCAATCAATGTCCATGGGACTGAGCATCTATCTGGAAAAGTCTAAGAAAACATTAAAAAAACCAGAGTACCTCATAACAATGATCCAGATGCTGTATAGTAACTGTAAGAGCTGTGTCAACGATGGGCACGGTCACTCTGACTGGTTTAGGAGTACAAAAGGATGTGTCCTATCACCTATTCATAGTGGTGGTGGATAACATCTTAAAAGAACTAAAGAGATCAATCAATAAAGATCTAAAGGCGTTGGTGTTTGTAGATGATGTGGCAATATGGGATGAAACCGAAGAAGGAATGCAAAACAAACTGAATATGAAGAAAATGAAATGCACCCAAAAAGGGAGCAACACTGAAAATTAGCTGAAATAATACAGACTGCCATATAAAATTGCAAAACCATCAGTTTGAAGTTGTTGACCAGTTCAGATATATGGGAAGCATAATGGCTAGTAATGGTAAAGGTGAGTTAGAAATAATGAGTAGAGTAACCAAAGGGGCCAACTTTTATAGTATCGTATGAGGCTTACTATGTGACATCAAGGGCTTCCCGAAAGAACAAAACTCCCCTTACAAAAATCATATCTCATTGCTCTTCTCACAAATGTTCTGGAAACATACACACTAACTTCAAAGGACCATAGCAAGATCGAAGCCTGTGAAATGAAGTTTCTTAGAACTGCCCTCCGGAAAACAAGATCATATATAAAAGATGAGATTAGATCAAACCTAGAGCAAAAGGAATCCATGTAAGAGAGACTTAGGTCGTCTAGACTTAAATGTTAAAAGAATGAAGAGAGCAAGACTAGCGAAAGCTTATTTGGAAAAAAGGATAGCGGGAAAAAGACCAGTGGGAAGACCAAAAAGGACAGACCAATTGAAGCAGGACATACAGAGAAGAGGCTGGAACTGGGAATCTATTATAAACAAAGAAACTTTTCTCGACAGGATGCAGTGGAAGACGATCTTTTATAACCACCAAGAGGGAATCGCAGGAAGGCTCGTAAACTACACCCGGAAAACTTCTCCAGTTTCCCAACGATAATGATGATGACTGAGCATGATGAGTAATCAGTAACGCTCTGCCCTCGCATTTAGGAGAATCTCCGTCTGGCCATTCAACTTTCGGTTGTTCATAGTTTTCCAAAATCACTCTAGGAATTGGTCCTTCAGGAAGGCAGTTCCTTCTCGTTGCTTACCCTTACCCTTCCACATCCTTTCCCGCCTTTAATAACCTCGACGTTGACGAGACGTAAAGCGATAAGCCAAAAAAATAAAAATAAAAAAAAAATAAGATTATATAATCGGAAATTTCACTATATAATACATCAGATCTATAAAATTTACGTCACTCAACATATGATTAACATTTATCATACAACACTCATTACCTCACACCTATACAGACTGACATGAAAATATTAAAAATAAACAACCACAGAAAAAAGTTACTTATAGAATAACTAAGTTAAAATCACAAAAATTGGCGGCAATTAAAAAAAAGTTATTTGAGAATTGACCAATCTGAAAAACAATAAACTGCTTAAAACAATAAAGAATAACCGCGACACACGAATCTGTTATATAGACAAACACATCAGTAAAAAAAAACAAAAAAAAAAAAAAAAAAAAAAAAAAAAAAAAAAACCAACACAATCATACAGAATATTTCACCATAAGATATTTTAACATACAGGTACACAGATGTAATGACTCGAGCAACGACATTAAATCTGCATATAAGTAAACGAAACATTTAAGAGGATACCGAACGGTCTTTGCGCAGCTACACAAGAGCAGTGGACGAACTCAAAACACAAAAAGTGGAACAATGAATTCACAACACATAAAACAGAATGTGCAAAAAATTTTGTTCCGCACCGCCATAAACAGTCAAGTCCGTAAAAACAGTGTATTTTAATATTAATTAGTGATGTATACAGATATTGAAATTGTACACATTTACCACCGATAACCAGAGATGTGCAAGATACCTCGAAAAAAGTATTTGAATACAAGATACAAGATACATTTAAATAATGTATCTTAGATATCAGATACAAGATACTTTTGGAAAAGGTATTTGAAATACAAGATACAAAATACATATTTTCCAGAGACTTTTTTAAGATAAAATACTTTTTTACAAAATGTATTATTTTTATTTAGAAACATATTTTACTACAATGTACAACTGTTGCTTAAGATTTTAAATGAGACTTAAGTATAATAAGTTTTTCAAACATCTCATCACTCATTTTTCTTCGGTGGGGTCTCATTATTATCCCCCCGAAAGAGAAGAGTCGTTCCACAGGGGCGGAACTTGGCAAACAAGTGTTATATTTTAAAAATATTTTCTTGATTGTTGGATAAGTATTTAAACTTTTTAGGCAGATGTCCTTGTTATTAAGGTATTGAAGTGTTTCTAAGTCAGCGGTGCTGCCAGTAGATTCTGTACTGTCGCCACTAGTGGCACTACCAACAGAGGAATCAGAGTCATCAAAAAACATGTAATAAGATTCGTCTTTTGTCTTCTTTCTTATATCCTCTCCACTACTCTTTGAAGCCTCTGATTTTTTATTTTCAGATCGATTAATTTTCCGTGTTTCAATCAGGATAAGCTCTTTTACATGCTCTTTAAACATTTTTGGCACCCACTTCATTTTAAAAAACGGATGGGACACTGAAGCTAATATTGCATCATTTGCTGCAGGCTCAAATTGCAAAAACTTTTTGAAACGTTTATTTAGATTTTCTTCAATAACATCTAACAAAGTGCCACAATATCTTAGATTTTCCATTTTAAGACATTTAACCATATGCCGGATTCTCATTAGTACGGGTAGTAGACAACCATAGTAGGTATCACCTTGCAGACTTTGAATAGCTTCTGCTATAGGTTTTGAACAATTTACATATTCCCATAAAAATTGAAGTTCATAGTCCTTTAAAGCTGATAATTTAAGGCTTTTCATGGTTTCATTGAGACGCTCCTGCACTGATAAAAGGTCTTTTATGGAATTATAAAATATGGCGTGGACCAAAGACAACATACAATAGACAGGCAGGTGTTCATTTATGGTTTTCACAGTTCACAGGTATGAAGGAAGGCATAGATAACTAGACCCTATAACCTTGTCTTTTGATATACGTTAATGAATTTTACGAATGTATTCCGTTGTTTTTATGATGCCGTAACGTAAAAATGCGGAAATAGTATTTAGTATTTTCAAGATACAAAGATACAAAGAAAAAGTATCTAAATACAAGATACAAGATAAAGATTAAGAAAAGTATCTTAGATACAAGATAAAAATACGTATTTTGTATCTTGTATCTGTATTTCAGATACTTTTATCTAGATAAGTCACATCTCTGCCGATAACATAAGGACGAAATGTGTTAGGAATAAAGTATATTAAAACTAGCCGTTTAAAGACATTGCATATTTACTTTTATGCATGGATAAATGCAGACTGCCAAATACTGCTGACAAAAATTATAATACTGTTAGCCGAGTTCTACTTGACGGTGTGTAAAACTTGGTTAACATTTAGGTAAACCTTTTGCCTGCTTAAATGTCCATCACGCAAACCAGATCCCCTGACACAGGTTTCGTGGGCGTAGTGACGATGCCTGTCTGCTAACGGCGGCTTGTCTCCCCAGATCTTAATCATGCCGGCAGGGTGAGCTGAGGTCGTTTCCGGAGGAATTTCCCTCATTAAGTTGAGTATTAGAGATGGTTTACGGCGCCTAGAGAGAGGAATGCATCGCCTGCAGACAACGAGGGATATTAGCGGATATCCGAATTATTCCAGTGCGTGCGGGTATGAACAGGATCGGCTTTACAAGCAAGCTCACAACCACCTAACCGAGTTTGCTGGAATAGTTTGTACGTTGTCGTTTCAGTAAATTGCCACTCAAACCTTAACAGAAATATACTGCAGCACTGGACTGACATACATAACGCTTCTTGATACCAGTTGATACATCTGTTCTGATAGCTGCACTTAATAACTAAAACTGGATTACCATCTGCTATTGTTCAAACCGCTGACTTAAGGAGTTTTCTGTATTAATATATGCAGTTCGTTTATGAGTGTAACAGTTTCGCTGATATGACCACAATTAGCCAATATATACCAAGTTTAAGCGAGTGTTTTTTTTTAATTATTAATTTTTTTTTTCGGGTGAAATGGACAAGGGAGGCCAAACTGATAGTGTGGCACTAGATCTTTTAAAGCCTTTTGACAGAGTGAGCCATAAAATGGTGGTAAATAAGGTAAAAACTATTGGAGTGGATGATAAAGGGATTTGCTGGGTAGAAGAATTTTTAAAAGGTAGAAAAAAGAAAGTTAGGGCAGGAAATGCAGTATCAAAAGAAGTGGAAGTAAAAATGGTAGTGCAACAGGGTAACGTATTGGGACCATTGCTATTTATTATTCTAATTAATAATTGTGTTGATTGTTGACTATCGGAAATTAGATTGTTTTCAGGTGATATAATGCTATATAAAAGGATCAAAACGGTAGAGGACTGTAAACAGTTGCAGGGTGATCTGGACAGGATATCTAGTTGGGTTGGTAAACATGGGATGAAGGTAAATGCAAAGAAGAGTCGGCTTATTAGATACACAAATAAAAAACTTAACGTTGATTACGATTATAAGGTGGAGAAAGAATTGCTTGTTGAAGACTTGAAATGTAAATATCTTGGCTTTACATTTGATAACAAGTTTAACTGGTCAGGACACATTGGTCAGGTAGTAGAAAAAGGATGCAAAATTCTGCACTTTCTGGAGAGAGTTATGAGGGGATGTACGAGTGAATTAAAGGAATTTGTTTACAAAACTTTGGTCAGACCATTGCTTGAATATGGTAATGCAGTATGGGACCCACATTTTGCATCTACTATATAATTTCGTAAGGTCACTCGTCCACTCACCTCTGTAGCTGTTGCTGTAGAATGGTGTCACGAGACATCCTTGGCTCGCAAAACAGCGACCAGAGATGCCATTAGTAGAAATTCGAGGTTATGTTCACAATTTAATAGCTAGGCAATTGCTACCACATTAATTGCCATAATACATTAATTAAGTTTGCTTTTAGTAGAAATTCATAGTTAAAAAAATACTGATACGTTTTGCGGCTGAAAAACGTTGATCTGCTTTTCTGTAACATGTTGCTAATGAAAGCAACTTAAAAAAAAAAAAATCTTTTAAAAATTAAATTACTCATGGTTTCTACTGTAACCATGAATGCCAATTGTTATTCCGGCTTAGCATAAATTTCAATTTAATTAAAACCGTCACTAATGTTGTTGCTTGACCAAAGTTTATGCATTACGGTTTATTTGCTTTTCAGATGATTTACTGATCACTTTTGTAGATAGCCTTTATTCATGTTCACTGTACGTGAGTTATTAGGTTATTTTAAGTGTACATCGGACCAAATATGTAACCGAATCAACTATTCTGGCAATCCATTTCTTCGAGTTGCTCAACTGTTTAATAATATGCAATATGTGTTAAGTTCTATGGCCATTATATATATTATGATTTATGACCAATGATTACATTATGAGTGTTTGCACACTCTCAATGAAAAACAACGTAATGCTTTCGAAGCAAACAGGAATTTTTAAAATTATGCAGAGTGAACTTTAAGGGTCAAATACAAGTCAAGTTTGTATTCAAGCAAGTTCGAATCTATGACATTTGAAACAATTATACGATTGTACTATCGTCCCTGTTCGTGTTAAATACTTATCTCTATTAATGCTTCTGAGTTCTTCAGGCTCAATGCCTGAAACGCATGTCAAGTCAGATCATCCTGTCATAATCTTTCATCCTAAAAATTGGAACTAATCTAGACCCATGACGATACGCTAAAAACGGTCACGGGCTTACACTGGTATCAAATACAGGAGTTGGGGAGGGTGCAAAAAAGGGCTGCTAGATTTGTTTCTGGAAATTACTGCAGAATGAAATCAGTAACAGATATGATAAAAGAACTGGAATGGGATTCATTGGAAGACAGGAGGAGGGTGAAGAGGATCGTGAGAGTGTACAAGTCATATATTTGTGATGAGACATCGAAAGATATTGGTGTAAGAATTAAAAGTAATGATTGGAAGGGAAAAGATGACCATGACCACAAGTTGGCACTCGATATCAGGCACAAGGGTACAGCAAGAATTTTTTTTTTTTTTTTTGGTAAGGGTGTCGGGAATTGGAATAAGTTAACAAGAGAAATGATGAATAATTTACCAGAAACTTTGAAAGAATTTAAAGCTAAAATTTGTAGAGGGCAAATGTGGTTGGGTGCAGGAAAGGGGGAAGGTGGGTGTGTAGGGAAATTGCCACCGGAGCGTGCGCTCCATCGCAGTTTAATTAAATATGAAAAATGCAGAGCATGAGAGAAATTGTAGGGAAATGACGATAATTTCTTCGTGTTTATAGATACGTTCAATATCACGTAACTACTTCGTTGGATGACTTTCATACTCAGCAAAAATTTTTTACATTCATTTAATTGAATATGAGTGTTCTTCCTATTGCGTTCTTTGGAAGTTAAACGAAGATTTAGATGATGGTATATAAGTTACGTAGAAAAGAAAATCCATGCTATCTATACGCTAATCTTGGTCACGATGTAGCAACGTCTGTTCCGCTGTGACGTCATGCTTCTAGCTTTCGCTGCCCACGGTTAAGCGCTGTTCAGGGTTAAGCGCGATATTTAATATCGCTTAAATTTCGCTAAGCATCAGCGAAGAAATGAATTGAAATACCGAAAGAAAAGTATGTATTGCGTTTAAATTAACATAACATCATTAATGGCTTTTTGTGTATTTTATTCGTTCTATGTAGATGTTTTTGATAAATTCTTAACACACAGATATGTAAAATAAATGCATTAATTTTCGGGCTATAGTGTTAGCGGAGGTTTTAATTAGATTGAAATTTAGCCTGGATCAGAATGACAACTGGCATTTGAAGTTACTGGAGAGGGCATTAGTAATTTAAGATTTTAAAGAAATAATTTGTTATCATGAGCACCACATTAATTCGTTTGAATGAAAGGTGTTCCTCACTGATCGCAGTCTATTCGGTCTAATATTCCTCGGCATGAGTTGTTATTTATTCGCTTTCACTGACGTCATATTACAGCCGAATGTAACTGTGTCAGCCATTCAAACGTTTTAATAGGGATTTGAATCACGAAAAAGAAAGATGTAGATCTCGAGAAGATTTTGGGTATAGTTTAGATCACGATAGATGTCACTAAGCTGTGATATAGTGAACGTATTAATTTGCATGTGATAGTAGCCTTGACAATATTAACGGAGTTTGTGGTTATATCGTAATGTAACCTCGGCTAGGATGAAAACAAACGTTTAGCTACAACGTAAAGCACGAGGAATTACACTGACAAGGGGAGGGCACGACCTTGGGATTTTATTATGGGATGAGACTTTGCGTAATAATTGTACCCCTTTTTGATGTTTACCTCCTGCAATCGTAAGACGCAACGCTCAATAGATTCGGAGAAAACGGCCTTTAAAATTCAAGCGCAGCTTACATACTAGTGACATTCAGGTCAAGCTAGCAGCGCAACATCCCAGTCAGTCGGTCCGCAGCGGCCGTGGCGACTGGACGCGCAGAGTCAACGCCCCCCCCGCTGCTGCTTCCTAGTGTGTTGTGCACAGCAAGTGCACGCTCCCGCAGTAAACGCGATAACGTGTTATTGTGTGAATAGCATATAGAAAACGAACATGAGCCAACTACCGAGATGAGATACGCTGAAATTTGTATTTGATCAGAACTGTGCACGACCGAAGTCATACGAAATAGAATTGTGGATTGAAGAAAACTTGAAACGACCATTCGATGACATCATCGGGGTTCACCTGTCTATTGTGAACAGCACTGTCTATATTAAATTCAAAACTGCCGAAATTTGTGATCAACTCTTACAGTCATGTCGTGACAACCTTAAATTTAAACACTGTGACGGAAATGTTGGTGAAGTTAAAGTGTCGCATGTAGGGCTTGGTATGCGAACCGCTCGAATATTTGAATTACCTTTTGAGATACCAGCAGAACACATTAATGTACCGTTGAAAAGTTACGGCAAGGTCATCAGCCATGTGCCGGAAAAGTGGATGAGCTTCAAAGTTCCTGTCTTGAACGGTGTTCGACAGGTAAAAATTGATCTAGAGAGGCATATACCATCATATCTTACGATCTGCGGATACAGGGCGATTATCATGTACGATGGCCAACCACGAACCTGCTCAGGGTGCGGAGCAACGGATCACGTGCGCGCTCAGTGTATTCAGAGCAGGATAACGCAGGTGCCAGTAGGCGAAACAGCACAAGCAAATAAGATGTCAGCATTAACGATCACATATGCGGCGGCAGTTCGCCCGAGCACGACCGAGAGGGAGATTACTGACATGGACACAACTCCGGAAACTACGACCGATGATCAAGTCCACAGGATGCAACCGGTAAAACCCACGACATACCAGCGCAAACAAACAAATCAGAGGAAACGTACTCTGCCGCCTCCCAGCGCGCGGTTAAATCGCAAGAAGAAGTAGGAATGGGTCAAAACGGTAGCAACGCTCTGACCCCTATATCAACACCAACAGCAAGTAATGGGAATACCCCAGTGCAAGAACTCGGCCCCTGCAGAACAACAAAGGGCAGGAACACCTCCTCAGAAACACAAGAAACGGAGGATAGACCACCTAAATGCCGACAAAACAGCGCCGACGTTGCGCGAAAAAGGAGCACAAATTGCCCGATTATTATCTGACACAAATCGTGTGAGAACAGAGGAGAAACCGCAGATTGATAGCAAACAGATGTCACAAGTCAATGCGCTGAACTTGGGGGGCATAGACAACGCTGGCGCTGAACTTCAAGAGATCCTCAGAGAGAGACATAAACATCAGATCTACCTAGAGAAAGATCCAGACCATGCCGGCCTCGGTAGCGTAGGGGCTAGAGTGCTAGCTCCGCGTGCCGAAGGTCGCCGGTTCGAATCCGGCCGCGGGATGGATGTTTAAGTGTTGTGTGTCTGTGTGATTGTCCTGTCCGTCCTGTGGCGTCCATACATAGGAAAAATACATACTGGATGACGACATATACACTGAAAGCTATAATAATTACATCTAGCTGGCTGTATGGCCTCCGTTGCCCAATGCCATTAAAAAAAAAAAGTCAACTTAGGCAACTGGGCAGTGGAAGTCGAAGATATGGCGGAAGATAGGGAAGTAAATGGGACACGTAAGTCCCCGCCCAAATCAAAGACGGACGACGACTACGTGTCTGATACCTATTAATACAATCTATACACAGGGTGCTTATATATGCTGGGTTAAACTTTCCTCAACACTAGCAGCTAATGCCTCCATTTCAGGACTACAAGATAGCTACCTTAAACATAAACAAAATCTCCTCACAGCAGAAGCTGCGTAGCCTCCGTGATTACTTATACAGCTGTGATGCAGACATCGCAATGTTGCAAGAGGTAAATGATGAATTTCAACCTGATTTCCCTGGATACGATGTCATCAAAAATACTACCCCAGAAAACTCTTCGGGTACTGCCATACTAACCAAACAAGGCGTGAGCGTATCGGAAGTCGAACGCCTGGAGAATGGCAGAGAAATTTCGTGTCTCGTTAATGGCATTAGATTTGTAAACATCTACGCCCCCTCCGGGAATAAAATAGAACAACAAGAGCACGTTTCTTCGCCACCGAGATGTTATACTAGGGAGGATGTGGTCGTGGGGGGCGACTTTAATTGCGTGTTGAAGTCGAAGGACCAATGGCCGAACTTCAATGGATGTACAACACTCACAGAAACGGTACACCAACTAGAATTGGAGGATACGTGGGAAATAATAAACGGGGACCAAAAATGTTTTACGTACTATACGGCGCAAACTACAAGCCGCCTGGATAGGATTTATGTCGGAAAGAACCTGAGGGGAAATGTATCTACAACGGAAACGTGGCCACTATGCTTCTTCGATCATTTAGCATATCATTGCACCATACGTATGGCGCCACAGAAAACATTCCGTGGCAGAACAGGGTGGAAATTGAATGTAGATATCCTCAAGGATCAAGAACTAAGAGAACGTCTGCAAGGAATTTGGGCGGCCTGCTCACACCGACAACAAGCTTTCGCATCGACCACGATGTGGTGGCACCACTGCGCAAAACCCAGACTCATCAGTTGTATGAAGGCATACAGCTACGCAAGGAGCCAGCTGCAGAAGGAAACTTCAGAATTCTACTTCCGATGTCTCCGTGAACTATACTCTGAAACACCGATCACCCGGGTGAACTTCATACAGATTAAAAGGATCAAGTCTAAGTTGTCACTCCTTAAACGAAGACAAATGGAAGGCATTAAAATCCGCTCCAGAGATGATAACAGCACCTGCGACGAAAATCCATCGTGCTTCCACCTCGGGAAAGAGAAACGCCGCGCAAGACAAAAACTGATTAACCGTTTAAAAAAGGAAGACGGCAGCATAGCGACAACTCAGACTGAACTAAAAGAGTTCGTGAGGCATCACTACCAGCGACTCTATATGGCAGAGCCCACGGATGACGCAGCAATCGCAGCTATGGAAAACCATCTTACAACGACTCTTGAAGAGACTGACAGACAGCTACTAATGAGTGATGTCACCACGGAAGATATGCGGGAAGCTTTGAAGAAGGCTCAGTCAAATAAATCGCCAGCAAGTGATGGACTGCCAATTGAATTCTATAAACAGTATTGGTACTTGCTGGAAAATAGCTTGATAAGCATTTGCAATGAAATAAAAGCAGGTCAGCAGCTACCAGAAGGTTTCAATGACAGTCTAATCGTACTGGTCCCCAAGGAAAACCCAAATGGAGATATCAACAAATATCGCCCCATCTCCCTCCTGAACTCTGATTACAAGATCGTGGCCCGCGTGATAGCAGCCAGAATCAAAAATGTCCTGCCGCAGATCATACATAGTAGCCACACAGCAGCAGTACCAGCGTGCACTATCTTCAAAAATCTGGCAGATTATAGAGAGGTCATCTCCTTCAGTGCGATCACACGCCCTGAGGCAGCAATTCTAGCGCTCGATCAATGCAAGGCATTTGACAGGATCTCACACCCATACCTGTTCCACATCATGAACCACCTTGGATTTGGTGAAAGCTTCACCAAAATGATCCAAAATATGTACACCTCTGTTAGTTCGAAGATTATAATCAACGGACAACTAACTCGACCGATTCTTATCGAGAGGTCAGTAAGACAAGGATGTCCAATGTCAATGCTTCTCTTCGTCATAGCGATTGAGCCACTTGTTAGGATGCTGCATTGCAAGCTTCAGGGACTAACTGTGTTCTCAAACACAATAAAATGTGTGGCATACGCGGACGATGTGGGTGTCATCGTACGCTCGGAAAAGGACCTGCAGTAAGTTAATAACAGTGTCATCGAATACGGAAGAGCTTCAGGTTCCAAGGTTAATTACGGGAAAACCAAACTAAATGGGAGGGGCTTTAGAACAGATTCCAACTGTCCATACAGGGTGTGTGAAAAAATCAAACTTCTTGGTATAACGATGAGGAACTGCCCCCCTAAAAACAACGGCGGACAACTGGAAGGAGCTACTGGCCATGACAAGAGGCTACCTACAACACAACAAAGGCAGAGAACAGGACTTGCTCCAGAGAGTTCACTTCATCAACACCAAAATCCTCTCGAGAATATGGTATGTTGGGCAGATAATACCAGTGGTAGACAGTGTCGCCAGGAAAATAATGTCAGAGATAGGCTGGTTTATCTGGAGGGGTGAAATCTTCAATGTGGGGATCAATGTTATAACTCTCCCACCAGGGAAAGGAGGCCTCGGACTAACAGACGTTACGGCAAAATGCAAGGCCCTCCTGATAAAGAATACAATACAGATATGCCAAAAATACCCGGAAAGCGCATTGAATATGGCCGTAATGACGTATACGCCATACAATATGGAAGTACCATCTAGGGGAGATGCACTACAAGGCGAACCATATCAGGATGTTTCTCTTAGAAACCAGCTATCTCCGGATAAAAGCGAACGCACCACTACGAGGATTAACCACCGCTCAACTATACCATCTAATAAATGAGAATGGAGGGCTCAACCGAATGGAAGTAAAATACCCATCCAAAGATTGGACTGTAATCTGGAAAAACATCAACAACAAAGTATTAAGTACAGAAATCAGGTCATCTTGGTACAAAATAGTTAAAGAGACGATACCAACGAAAGAAAAACTGCACAGAATAAACTTATCGGCAAGTGACAAATGTAGGGAATACACTGCAACACAGATGCATCTGTGGGGAAAACAACGCTATATGGGAATGGTGCAGAACCAATCTGGCTTTAATCTGCAGGACATAGAGACAACATCTCTACTACAATGGTACTCCAACCTGACGGGAAATACTACCCCAACACCAAGAACAACACCTGTACTTGGTTGGCTGGGCATGCACTCTATTACTTATATAATGCCCGGGATGAGCCATCATACCTGGGCTTTAGATTGTACCTTGCTACACAAGCACAAACGCTGATGAAGGATCCAAAACATAAGGAAAAGTTTGCGAACTACATCTCGGGTCTGAAAATAATATACCAAACTGTAATATATATAATAAATAAATAAATAAAAATAAAAAAAGTATGATTTGAAAAAAAAGTTCAAATCTCGGTGGAACCTATATTTTTCGCAGAGTTTTCTTTTACATTATACTGCAATTTTTTCAAAGGGCTGTGACTTTATATTCCTCTATAGCAAATTATATTTTTCGCCAATGTAACTGACGGGTGTTGAGGTGAAGTTCACTTACAATTGCCCCGTCGTATATTTGTATTTATTTATGGGTTGAATTACCGTTTCACACAACTCGCAAAAAAAAAGGTCAGTAACTAGCCTGCATCATGTGTGGGCACTCTCGGTTCGAATCTCGATTCCGTCTATTTTTTTTCATTTTTATTTTTCTGTTTTCACAATTAAATAAGTTTTTATTCAATGCCATTGATTATTTAATTTGAATTTCAAACTTTAAATTATTATATGAGTACACTAACTATCATATACCCTACTTAAAATACTTTAAAACTATCACAGTTACAATACTCTTTAAATATAATTAAATTTTAAGTTATTTTATTAATAGTGTTCCAAATTTTATTTCATTTATTACCGTTGTTCCAGTAAAAATTCCGCTGTCATTAATTGTGCTCGATGCTAAAAAAAGTATTGTTTTAAATGTTTTTATGATGATTATCATCCCAACTCACATTTGTAATAAACAATTAAATAAAATCAATAATAAAAAAACACAATGAAAGATTTTTTCTTATGAATAAATATTATTAATATAACCATTCGTAATAGTGTATTATAAACAACAAAATATTGTAACTATTATAGTTTTATAGTATTTCAAGTTAAAGGGTAGTTGATATAAAAAAAAATTTAAAAAAATAAAAAAACAATAGGCCAAATCGAGATTCGAACCCCACGCATGACGCAGGCTCGTTACTGACTGGGCTGTTACGCTGCTAGCCTCACCGCAATTTCACAAGTATATAAGCTGCGCTTGAATTTTTAAATGCCGTTTTCTCCGAATCTATTGAGCGTTGCGTCTTACGATTGCAGGAGGTAAACATCCTAAAGGGGTACAATTATTACGCAAAGTCTCATCCCAAAATAAAATCCTAAGTTCGTTCCCTCCACTTGTGAGCGTAATTTATAACAATTCAGGATGACAACTGAGGCTTTTTGTTACAGCCTAAATCAAGATATATTGTATTGAACGTTATTTTATAACAATCAAGCAACTAAGAATAAATGACTTTCCACAACACTCGATTTAACCCGTCATTCTAGACGGTCTTTGAAGCTAGTATGAGCAGTAAGAGTGATAAGTAATAATAATTCAGTATGGTCATAATGACCTGGTGAGAGAGTTCCTATTGGCTGCGCATTGCACCCCTACCCCGGTAGTCCTACCAGGTCCTGGGAACCTACAGTTTAACGTGGAATCCAAACCACGGGAGCGTTCTGGCGTACTTCACATTACACGACAAGCTGAGACAGAGGTGAATGTCAGGTTAAGGGTGAATGAAAATCTCCGCCGAAACAGGGATTTGAACCGGAGACATTTCGTTACCCTGTAAGATACTATAACCAGTGAGTCACCAGCCCACTCCAATACAAGAAATCATGTGAAACGGTACAGCAATTAATCACTAGTTAACCAGAAATCAAGTTCTACTTATTTTTCTTATCTTTGTTACAAAATCAACAGTTCTATCCGACGACATATTTAACGTATCGGTGATACTAACATTCCAATGCTGTATGCTGTACTCTGGTGTGTTAGTTGTTATTCCAGCTCAGAAAGCTTTTCAATCTAACCACAATCGTGAACTTCATTTCGTAATACTCTTCCAAAATCGTCTTAGACTGCTGTCACGGTTTTTATTATAAATTTTACTTTTATTTTCCTGAAAATTCATTAAAAGACATTTAAATAATCGTAGAAATAGCCATTATCCAACAACAACTCCATCCCCAACGAATACTTTCTAGTTGGTTGTCTCTACCTTTCCCGCTGTCGAAGAGAGTACATCTTCTCTGTTTTATATGTATTGGCGGTAGTACCTTTGGGCAGACATTACAACGAGACTGCCGTTACGTTATTCGCTATTTTCACTCGGGTTATGACCAAGTTTGTGACGCTATAAATGGCAGGACTGCGTCACACCTGCGTGGCTACGGCTAAATGTCACGTCCCTCTCTCCACACTCTGCCTAACCTCGTACAAAGTAATGATGGAAATTTTAATATCACGCTGCTATTACTCCCCCTTACAAGAGAAAAGGTAATACCATTATTCATCACATTCAATTTTCTTTAAAAGGCACAGCTTTTATGCCTTATTTTTCAAGCGAGGTCTTGCGGTACGCGCTTCTTACGGATTCAGTTTAGTGTAGAAAATGCTGCCTTAACGGCTCATAAAAACATGATTCAGGGAAATTTTGTTGGTCTCTTACTGAAAGCATACTATGTCAAGTGGAAACTTTTCTATAGTGTTAATACGAGTGATCATAACTGATTACATATTAGTGCGGTATTTTTGGTTTAAAATTTAAAATTCAAATTTTTCTCGATGTACATGAAGAGATATAATGTGTGAATTACAATTACTGGTTAGTTCTACATCTAGATTCTTATTTACTGCTTCATAGAATTGCGATTAATCTCATATTAATCTCATGACTTTTGACTTAAAAAATTTAATTTTCACACACGTTGAAAATAATGTCTCAAAAAAAGTTTCCCGAGACTAGTTCTGCTGTTCGTATTACACGTTCCTGCTCTGTTTCACAAGTGTTGTAATTTTTCTGTTGTTATAAATTACAAAGTTAACTTAAACATATCGGAATGGACTGCTCTAACATTATCACTTTCATCTAATAACACAAGAACCAAAGATGCTGCTTTTCTGACGGTCAAAGGAAAGAGTTTCTTTGAGCAGTCTTCATTTCGTAAGGTATATCAGACCTGGTTCAGTTGCCTGCATCTTTCCATGAATAATTGAATAAATTTGACTAAATTTTGAAATGATACAGATCTTGGGAGTAAAAAATACTCGAATTCAAAATAGTGAATTTCAAAACATGACTTATAAATTTATAAAACTAATTAAAACTCTTAAGCTATTTAAAAGATATTGCAGTTTCTGTCGATAATAATTGGTTGACCTAATAGTTTAAGAGTATCGTGGAGCGTTATGATATTTCCTAAGATGTCAGATTTCTCCCATTAGTCTGAAAGAATGACCCTTTAAAGCTTTCAACAACAAACACACCAATGCTGATTTAATTGAAATACAGATTTAATATTTGAAAACATGGAAAAAATCTATATCTATAAAATGAAAACCGGATATATTTGAAGTATAAACACTCGGAAACTACAGAGCAGATGTCGATGGGGTTTTCACCGCTTTAAAGAATAGAATCTCAATTGAAGTGTTTGGTATGTCTTATGCTCCAACGTAACATAACGCCGGAGTGTTAAATAAATATCTTAACGTACAGCCTAAAACAAAAAAAACAAAAAAAAAACGATGCTTACATCATACATTGTAAAAAAATAATAGCCATGTTATCGCATGATGTAACGTTTACTTTCTTAAATTTTGGTTTTTAGTCTTTAAACCACATACATTGCAATATTGAATGCGAAGAAGAAACTATGTAAAGTGGAAAATATTTAAATTAATTTTAATAATATAATGAAAGAATCTTTCGATATCTTCTTTGTTTCTTGATGTTACTATCTGAGGCCGCACTGTTACAATCTGTGATGTGAAATTTTAATGGCTGTGTTTACTAACGCATATTTGACGGGTTTGAACATGAAAGTGAGGTGTTTAAAACCTTACTTAAGTGAAGAACCTTCCCAGAAATTTGTTGCTTTTTGAAATTACAGTCTCTGACCGCACATCTACAATCTCTGATGTTTGGATGCGAATTAAATTCTCGCTGTTAATAGTAAGTAACGCACAACTGATGGCTTTGACATGAAGTTGAACTGTTTAAAACCTTTAGTGTTGACATGGTGTTTTTTTTTTAATTTATTGTTGTTTGATTCTGTCTTTACCACATTTCCTGAAAAAAACATTGTTTCTATTGCTGCATGAATCGCTGTGGATATTAGGATAAAACTTGGTACACATGTTTCTGATATCATTGCTAAAAATATTGCAGGAATATATCAACCCCAGCCCCATCTCTTTTCTGCTACACAGAGGTTAGCCGTTTAAATACGTATAGAAAAATGGAGCGACTGACATGAAATTTAATTCAAATGTGCAAAAACTGGCACTTCTATCATTATTGTGGCGCCACAATCAGATGATGAATTCTTATAGAACTCGGCGAAAAACATCTAACATAAAGAATAACTTTTTTTGATATCTCACTTGGTTTTCGAGATTTGACATGTCAAAAATCAGTTATAGTTCCTTGGTGACGTTTCTTCTGGTCCAGGCTGTATTTAAACCAAACAACAACCAATAAGAAGAAAATAAAACACCTATAGTGCAAGATGTGCAAGCGAGATATCAAAAACATTTAAACTTTATTTTCGATTTGTATCACCAAGTTACATAAGAATTTATTATTAAATTTGGCTAAGGCGAAATTTTTCTTCTGGTCCAGGCTGCATTTCAACCTAACCACGTCAATTTTGAAATTCGATATCTAGAGAACTAAGTGAGATATCAACAACAACAAAATATTCTTTACTTTCAGTTTGACTAATTGAGTTACATAGGATTTCATCATCCAATTGCGGCTCCACGGTTATCGTAGAATCCACAAAAAACTTACCTTTTTTATTAACATCAATATTCACTGTGTGTGCAAATCAATCTAGATCATACCGGGTAACGCCGGGAACTCTGCTAGTCAGAAATAGCCCGCTTTAAGGAACGAGCGAATTCTAGAAGCGCCGTTTAATCTCTTTATATATTCGTCCAGAAGTAATTAATTTCCCAACATCGTTTTTAGAATCTCCAACAAATAGATATCGATTGCTAAAATAATAGAGGTGTTTTCCGTTCTCCAAAAACCATCTCGCATCTCTTAACTGTTTGATATCTGCTTTAGCTCTGGTGTTATTGCTTTTTGAGTGTAAGTTCTTCAGTGGTCATGGCTATTTTTGTAGCGACAGATTTGTGGCAGCATGGACACAACGTAAACCATTCAGAGTATTCTGACTGGATTTCAGAGAACTAGCAGAGGTGTTTGGATCTCAGCATGGACGTACGATAACATTCTTGCTGACTAGCTAAAAGCACGGTTTTGTGGTGGCTCGGTTTTGTTATAGTAAATATTATATACAACTAAAGAAAGTAATAAATAATCATAACAATTTTAATATTTAAACTTCACGAACTATCATCAAAAACCGTGGTTTTAGTTTGTTGACAAAAATTTATTAGACACGTATGTAATAAGACACAATCTTTAAATATTTAAGAAATCAATTTATTTAATTAGGTTTTAATCAGATAGAAAATTTCTCATTCGAGTTGCTTCCTGCTTTCTACATTTTAACATACTTGAATTTTTAATAATACTAATTCTGTCATACGAAAATTCTTCGATTTCATTCTAGGATTTCTAAAGTGTTTACTCTTGATAACTCAGCGTATGTTAAACCTACAGAAGTTTCTTTGTCACCAACATCTACAACCGTGTTAAATCTTGAGCTTTATGAATTTTTATTGCGAAAAGTAATTGTAATGGAAATTGTTTTCTTGAACAAGTGACATTCCCTTTTTACAAAATTTAGCTGTGGGTGGAATTGGAACACAACCACTATTTTAATAAGTTAAATAAAAATAATTTTCAAAACGAACAACTATCACTCGTGGCATTTGATCAGGCGGACTTATATTTTCTTCATAAATAATATCCTGAACATAACCTAAAGCTCCAGTCACTAATCCTTTTTCGACCCATAAATCAGAGCGTAACATAACTTTGGATTTAATAAACAAAGTTATAAATGATTCCATCCCACCTTGCTGATTTAGCTAGAGAACAGTTATGAACAGCCGGAATATAAGCAACAGGTTCCGAAAATCTTTTAATTTTTGATGATTGAATTCTTTTACACCTTTACTTGTTGTAAATAGTCTGACAGAATCGTTGAAAAACTTACGTTCTTGTAATGGAAAAGTTTGTGGACAACGTGTCATTAATTTTTTATTTCTTCAATTGTACTCTCGCCATTCCTAATACGATGAAGTATATCTCGAAATATTTGTTGAGATTCATTTAGTGGAAATGATACAAAAAAAAACAATATTTTTAATACTTGATTTGAATAACAGTTTACCTTCTAAGAGGAATTCATTTAGTTCTGTTTTATCTCTGTTAAGGGGTCTGTCATTAACAGACGGTAACTGTTTGATATCCCCCCCCCCAAAAAAAAATACATAACCAATCCACCAAATGGCTCATCTTGTCTTGATGAATAGCTCTTCGTAATCGTAAATCAATTTTCCTCAAAAGATTGCATCCAATCATACTTATTTCATCTATGAACAGAAATTTACACTCATAAATTTCCTCTTGAAATTGAGCAAGTTAATGTAATCTGAGCTCTCTAAATACTTTATTTACTCCTATTAAAAGTTTGGAATGTATTGTTGAACCATTTATATTGTCAGTAGCAGCACCAATTGGCGCAAGCAATAGATAAGAAGATTGTTGGTAAGTTATATTGAATATAAACATTCTTCTGAATTTCTGCTAATTTTTCATTTTCAATAAAACATTCTAATATAGCCAACACTTGTCCATTTGAAATAGTATGCCAATTATATTTGATATCAATTTTTCTTCTACTTAGATACACTTCTGACTATTATTTGGTCCAGTAGCTACATTCACCCATTAGTATGGTTGATTTACTTCTACTTGGTATATTTCTTCAAAATCGTATTCGTATTCTAAATTTTGTAGCATATAATCTAAATCATTATTCAAAATATCTTCACTCGTAAAATGCTGCTCATATATAATTTTCCAGGTGCTATTTTTTGGGTTTGGATCATTTAATTGTAGCCAAGGAACGTGCAACAAAAACTGTTGCTCGTAAAAAGTTTCATTGTTTTCAACACCAGGATTATATTTAAATTTTGGTATAACTCTAAGAATAAAAAGTACTTCTTTAGTAACATAATTTGCAAGTCTTTAATGCAATTTTGTTAAAAAATCATGCAAAGACATATTTTCAAATTCCATTGGTCTTTTCTGACATGTATTCAAAGAACTGGGAATAGAAATGCTTCCATGTTCTTTGTTCACACCACCGTGCTCCCATACATTGTCTAATAAATTAATTGTTACAAATTGGTAAGACGATCCAAACAAAGGCTGGAATTTTCAAATGTTAGCGAAACCTACTTTCCTACATCAATAATAAATACTGTATGTGGCTGTGGAA
Organism: Vandiemenella viatica; assembly: GCA_031002005.1. Lineage (NCBI taxonomy): Eukaryota > Metazoa > Arthropoda > Insecta > Orthoptera > Morabidae > Vandiemenella > Vandiemenella viatica. The sequence continues at coordinate 3,544,041 of JARYHS010008075.1, read as the reverse complement.
GGATATCCTTTATAAAATGTTCCTGGTGTGCACGCAATTTTTGTTTGAAATGTTTTTATGATTTACATCATTCAAAGGAAAATAAATAATTTGGGGAATTTATATCGAAAGAAATTTGTAATGCTACAATATCGAATTACAATTTAAAAAATTCTAACAGAAAAGAAAAATACTTGGCGGGTCATGCGGTTGAACTTAAGACCTCCACTCAGATTATTATTATTTTTTTATAATAATAATGATCGATGACACATGTAGAATTGACTTAGTAAGCTCAGTTTCAAATCTACAGATACAGCTTTTTTTTTTTTTTTTTTTTTTTTTTAAAGTGTACAACAAAAGTGTACAAATCGTCTCCTAGTGTAAGGGCTCGTTGCACTCGCCCTAATAAATTAAACAAAACATGCACCTAGCTGAATCAAAGCTAATAGTAGAAAAGCCGAAGGAATATAGAATGGACTTTCAACTCTTATAACAATTCAACGTTGATAAAACAATTGTATAAAAGGAAGATATCACTAAAGGATATTTGTGCTTAGGGGAACGACATAAAGTTGAAGCAGTATAGTGGGCTGGCAACAGAATTTCCAACTCATGCTTCCTCCACCACGGCAATGAGCCATTTCACTAAGGCTTCTTCCAATTTATTTGTTAAAAATTAGATGACCTACATCCTTTCTATTCTCTCCCTCCCCCCTCAGACTAGTCTTCCGGCGGTTTTTTCTTGTTCTTAAAACTAAAATCAAAGCTGAAAGGACGCCGTCTTGTCATTATTGATAACATTAAAGCAAATTCATGACAGTAATTGAAGGATATGTGAAAAGAGGCTTACCAATATTGGTTAGAGAAGTGGGAACACCACTGGGACTAGTGTGTGTTTGAGTATGGTAGGGGGTTACTTTGAAGGTCACAAGCACCAATAATCTGTTAGTTAAATAACGAATATTAAAAAAATAACGTTTGGTTATTTTCTGAAATACCGCTGGTATTTCTACGCAGTTATATGAGTGCACGTGTTTCAAAGTAACATATCTTGGTGACTACGATAACCCGAGTAACATTAATCAGAATTATATGAACTTTCATATCGAAATGAGTGGTTTCCTTGAGTTTTTGTGATATGTATCTGATTCGAATTCTTAGATACGTACTTGTATAAATAAAAAATTGTTCGCCCTCAACAAATGTGTATTATATCGTCTCATCACTAGGAAAATTAAACTTCAAAGTATATCCTGCACGTGACCAATAGACAGAACTTGGAACGACGACCTTCAGTACAATAGTTTAACCGTTGGTGGTCGAGCTCGAGCTGTCTATAATTTTATTTTTGATCGTCATCACAGATATCAATCATTACTTGCGAACGTATTTCATTAAGGTGTCCGTTTAATACTATATCACATTGCTAGCTAGCAATGAAGGATGGTTATCTATAAATAATAATAATAATAAAAAGACAGGAAAATCTGCCAGCAAGAATAAGTAATTTAGGTTTTATATTTATTAGTGAATTTACAATATTAAATTGAATTATTTGTTTAGTAAGAAAGAATGAATGCAACTATTCCATTATCTGGCTGATTCAAGAGAAAAATGTCGGTTATACAACTAATTACATAGACTACTATGTTTGTATTGGAACGTGCTGGTAGTTTTTTCTTTCCGATGTAGATGATTGTACCATTGGTCGTCATTGTTGTTGAGCATACTGCTGCTGCTGACCTGGCGTTGATGGCGGCGACTGAAGCAGGGGGCTACAGTAGTCTGCTCATCACTGCTCCTGGACACCATGTGACATGACATCAAAGACGTCGTCGCTGCTTCAAGACAATACCATCATATTTGCTGCTGGTCCCGATCTTGCTTTCCTACTAGAAGCTTTTACATCCGCCGTGAGAGAGGGACTGAATGACAGCTTATATTTCTTCGTCAAGTGACATGGCGGCAATCCTCCGCAAAGTTATTTTATTGGAATCCTATCATTTGTACCGATTGGCAGGCTGAAATTTTAGGAGTAACCTATTTCTCCGTGCTTCCTCGGATACATCACTGATGGATTGTAGCTGAAGTGTCTAAAGCACTGAAAGTTTTGGGATGCCGGAACATCTGGATCATCGCCTGATCAGTTTTTTATGCTGAACTACACATTAAATAGGGAATGACGACGAGTAAAAACAGCTGAAAGTATTTGCTTGAGCTGGCATCCTGGATATATCTACAAAGTTTTCTAAAACTCCACCATTTCTGTCTGGATGTATCACTTTTAATTTCCGCCATAGTATGTACACGGACTATAAATTTACCCGAAATATGTATATCTTCTTCTTATTATTATTTGCTTCTGGCTTTACGGCTCGTCGATGTCTAGGTCATTAGAGGCGTGGAGGATCTGGGGGCGAGGAACGGGAAGCAATTCGGCCATGGAATTTTGAGGGAACCATCCCAGCATTCACCTGGAGTGATTTTGGGGAACCATGGTAAACGCAAATATGGATGGCCAGACAGGGATTCAAAAATTTGGACATGTAAAAACTAAACATTAATCATTCATATCGTAATATCAATAATAGTTAAACCCTGTTGGCTAGCTGCAGTTAACTGAGAACTTAAGACTTCATTCAGTGCCGTGAGGATAATAATCGTTTAACCATTTTTCTTTTTAAGCAGTTTCTTCTCTTTCGTTGCGTTTATAACTTCCGGATTATAAAGCCACAGACTTGCAACTTTTGTATATTAAGAAGAGTAATATTTTTTAAATAATGTACCGATTTTTTTTATCCTTAAAGAGGGTAGTTTAAATTCCAGTTATTTTTTCAAGAGAATTTAGCTGTGTTTCTATTAAATTTCGTTTATTCCACAGAAAAACATATTTTTAATTCATCAATGAATAATTTTCGTGTGGAACACGTACTGCAGTTTTTAAACTGATATTTTGAAAAATTGGTGGTGGAGGATAAAGTTATAACCTAGTACGACTGCAATATTGATCTCACTCAATTTGGTTGGGTGTTACACTTTCTAACACTATCGCACGCTTGCGGAATAGGAAATTTCTACGTGCGATCGACATATCTCATCTTGTAGCAAGTACTACAACATTAGCGGATGAATGGTACGCGTCCAAGATCTGGCCGGAGAGGCCCCGTTTGAGCGATGCGCTCACTTCTTGCCACTGTGACCTCGGCCCCTCTGCGGGCTGTGGGCCGCTGCTTTATCACGGCGGCCCAGCGCGGCGAGGCGGCAAGAACCTGCAGACCGCATCGGGCAAGACGAGCGTCGTGACCTTCTACTGGAGGCGAACTGATTCAAACAGTAAGGTGCCAGCAAAAATCAATGCCTTCCGTATCAGCAAAAACATGGGACCAGACAAGTATTACAAAAATATCTTAAATTTAGTAGGAAATCATATTTTTAAATTCAGAAACATCACCCAATAATTTTTTTTGTAAAATAATAATAATTTATATTTTTAAACCAATAAATAAATTCTGATTTTTAGTCTATTCTTCACGTCAAACGAAACACCAATAATAGCGCCTGACGTCACACGTTAGGAAACAGATGCGATAGTGCACCGCGTTAACTTGTCTTCCAAGTCGACGTTGTTTGCAGATTGTTTAAACCTTTGTCATCATGAATACAGGATTTACGAAAGCCGACAGTCGAAATCTTCGGATGCTGGATACAATAAAAATTTCTTTGGCGCTAATTCGGATTTTTGTGCTGTTGAATTTCGAAATGTGAAACAAATAATCTTAATTTTAAAATAATAAAAAATGTAACCTTTGCCGAGTGCAAATATATATATATACAACTTCGTCGTGATTTGGGTATATCTACTATCAAGTGCAAGGTGTGCCCGGAAACACATAGTTCGTTCGAAATCTTATGCAGCGACCATGGTAGTTGATGAAGACGAAGGAAAAGTGGTTAGCATTCAGTGCTAGGATTGAACTGCGTCAACAGAAGGACGTAATCATGCTTTGGCTATCCTAATTTGGGTTCACAGGAGAACAGAGGAGCCATCCAGGACATATCTAACTTGGCAAATTAGAAAAATAGGTTAATACTTTACCTTATTATTTATTTTACTCAAAATCGCATCATTTTTTTTTTAAATTGAAAATTTACGTTACGTATTTTGCACTTTTAAAAACGAATTTAAATTTACCTCGAAAACGCACAAGACTGTCATGACGTCTTGAATGACATCACGCCATCCGAAACAAAACAAATCAGTCGTGTATGTATATGGCAGGTATCAGTTCTCTTTAATTAAAAATTAATTCCTCGTTTTATAAGTACTGTGTAGTGCCCCAGTGTAAAAGGACAAAAATAGAACGCAAACAAGTTATTTATATCTGTTGCAAACAATGAAAACATACCGTAAAAGTGGTTAAAACTTGCAAGGAGGGAGGATGCTCATAGTTTATCTGCAGTTTCAAGAATATATTTTTGTGAAGATCATTTTGATGTGTTTGCGCACAATATATTTCTAAATCTAAAACAAAACTGATGAATTTTGCACAACAACTACTTTTCAAGTATTGACGACATAAATAAGGTATGAGTTGAGGTTGTTTTGGTTTTATGATTTAAAAACTTTCTTTAGTGTTACGTTTAATATAATAAACACACTCTGGCAGAACTATCATTACCGTGGTGTCACAATCTGATGATAGATTCTTATGCAACTCGATGAAACAAATCGAAAATAAAGAATAATTTTTTTTAATATCTCTCTTGGTTCTCGAGATATCTTAATTGAAAGGTGATGTTGTTAGGCTGATGTGAAGCTTAGAGCAGACTGAAAATTGTTAGTGCCACACCTGTTTTTGAGAATATACTTTACTAGAAAAGGTGTATTAAGTTTAGCTCTTTAGCACTTACTTATACTTCGCAAATGTAACCTCAAAACCAGTATCAATTAAGTTACCAAACGTATGTCTAAGCAATAGGCTATTGTTTACGAAACTTAAATAATGCTATTTAAGCTTATAATGTTTATTTGGCACTTGTGTATACTTACAACGTAGATTTAACATTGCGGAATTCCTATAAGCAAAAGTCGATGTTTGACCCGAGAAATGTGCCAATTTTGAGCAAATTGCTACTGTTAGCTTTGCTAAATCCTGATTCTATTGAGAATTAGTCTTGTCTTTCAGCATATAACTGAGAACTATTAACATGACAAAAGTTGCTATAAACGAATAATTTACCAAGTAACCTGTTCTGTTCCATGAAAATGTCAATAACAACTTTGGCGTTTCGGGTGACGTTGTAACGTAACCATGAACGTTACGGTTATATTTGGAGTGGATAGTGTAATCTGAGAGGTATGTAAGGTCTTTGGCGGTGGGCAAGCGCCGAGCGCGGGGAGTAAGGGAGTCGGTGATTGTCAGTGGTAACGTACGGAACAGCCGGCGGGAGCGGAAGGTTGACGGCAGTGTGTTTATCACGTGAATACATCGTACGGCCGCTTGGCGTGTGTTCCGTACTAAAGAACACTGTGGGATGTGTGCTAAAGTATATGTTGGACTATGAAGGTTCTTCCGAGTGACCTGATTCAATATAAACTGTGTTTAATAAACTACTGCAGAATCGGACTATGACGATTGTTTGTTAATTAGTTTCGAGAATTGTGCTCACTGCTTATTTAGTTGTTTTAACTGTACTTGAATCTGCTATCTTCGGTGACGAAGAAACATTAGTATTATTGTCTGGTGGCATGCTTGTTGACTGTGTAGTCTCAGAGGAATAAATCGACGAAAACTAGTACGCATATGTGTTCTTCTTCTGTGACTTTAATTAACCAATTAGCATAGCCGAAAGACTGGCGACCGCACGGCAAAACGAACCTTTAATTAAAAGAGTAATTAGTGGTGGAAGAAAGATTAAGAAAAATCGTGTTAGGAAGGGTAGCTGCTCCATTGCTTCAACGAACTTTTAACTATACAAACACGAATAGCGTGAGTACCCGTTACATGGCTCAACGTGACAGGACAAGTTGCAGTTAAAATTGTTAAGGACGGACAGTGATTAATATAAAAAAGTGCTGGAAATAATAAGCAGTGAGTAGAGCGGGAAGACAACAATCGGCGATGGTACGGCTACTTCGAGGCGGCGAGTGCACAACAATGTAATAAACGAGAGGACCCGAGCTTTCACGATCGGAACCGATCAACGCAGTCTGACGGGAAGCCTTGCCCAAGCAACAACGCGACAGCGGAACAACGCGGGCACGCAGAAGCGGCGCGGCGTCATAGCGGTCGACGGCAGCGCGGTCAGCAACTGAGATTCTTCGAAAGGGAAGTGCGAACAATTTTTTTAATTAAAGAAAGACACAAACTGACATTAAAATAAAAAATAAAAATATACTGTTTCGATTGGAATCACATTTCCGCGGTAGTAATTATTTCTTTTGCATTAATGAATCTTCAAATGAGCTACTGACTATGCGGATTGCAAATTTTATGCATGCAAGCATAATGTTATTCTGATTTGGGGCAAGTTATGTCAGTTTCTGTTAACGAATTAATTTGTAGATTTTTTTGTTGATTTTCCAAAGAAGTGCAAGATTTATTTTTCAGTCTTTGTAAAAGCACAAACCGGCACGAATAATTCGCGATTTTTTTAAGAAAAAATTAATTATTATTATTTTGCATATTGAGTAACAGAGGTTTTTTTCCTTTTCTTTCGTTAATTTATTAAAGTTGAAATGCCGGAGAACTGTGGTAGATTTGCTTAGCAAATTATTTTTCAAGGAAAAAAAAAAAATTAAACATTTTATTTTGCTGTTAATTGGAATCGGAAAAAAGGATATTTAATGTGGAAGTAATAACAAACCAGATATACGCCAGCTGTAGTTGAACGGGTTTGCTTCAAGAGTTTGATTTCATAGATAGAGATTTCTGTAGAGTTTCCGTAATTTTTTTGGTCATTGATAGTAGTGTATGTATTCAATTGAAAGTGTATTTTATGACATGGTGTATATCTTGTTTGGTAGTTAAGAGATTTGGAAACAGAATTTTACCTTTTTTTGTGCTAATGTATACTGGTGTATTCTGTTTGCTGGATTGACGGCGTTGGTTACTTCTTGTCTTTTCTACAACGGAAGATTGAATTTATTGTGTGAAATAATTTCGTAATATGGCATCTGAGGTAGAGGGTGGTGTGAATGGAGAGATGGTGCTGGGAGGCGAGTCCCTTGGTGACGCACCCAGTGTAGGCATTAATCATTCCTCCCTTACTGTGTCTAATCATTTACAGTCGATGACGAGTTTTGCTAGTGAATCAGAAGTTGACAAGTCAAGAGAAGTGGTTAGGGAAAGTAATGAGGCGTCCATGTCGGAAATGTTTTGTGCTTTCCAGGGACAATTTGTCATGTCAATTCAGTCCTTTCTTGAAACTAAATTCAATGAAAACAAGATTTCACTTGAATCCAAATTAAATGAAAATAGTATTTCACTTGAATCCAAATTAAATGAAAATAGTATTTCACTTGAATCCAGATTAAATGAATCACTTGCATCCAAATTAAATGAAAATAGTATTTTGCTTGAATCTAAATTAAATGAAAATAAGGAGAGTATCGAATGTCTTCGGGATGCTTTTGAATCGCGATTAGGGCAGTTTAGGGAAGAATTGACACAATATAGGGAACTTTGTGCACAACAAACTGCTGAAATATCTTGTAAATTGACTCAGTATCGTTCAGACTGCGAACAAGTAACTAGTGTTTTCCACCAAAATATGGAATCCCTAAAGAAAACAGTCGAGCTTATAGAAGATAACCATGATGAAAGATTGTCGAAGGTGGAGACTTTAGGAGAAACCCTTACCGAAAAATACACGGTAGTAAAAGAAGAAGTCGACCATTTAACAGTCGGCGTAGAGAAATTGTCGTGTCAGGTGGAAAAGGTTAAGGCTTCTACTGCAGTGTGGGTGAATGAAAAGTTACAGTTACAAGAGAAGCAAATTGAAAAAAGTCTAAAGTTACGAGTTCCACAAGTTGTGCGAGAAGAGGTTGTCAAATGTCAAATCTTGCCAAATGTGAATGCGCTCACTGCGTGCATGGTAGAAGAGAAAGTAGACTGGGAGGACTTTTGTGATAATGGGGGGATACACCCAGTTGATTTTGTGAAGAAGTTTGAAAATTTTGGGCCGTTCTGTAGGGCCGTAGAAAGAAAGAAGATAGAAATGTTCAGTAAACATATCAAGGGGAATGCCCGAATGTGGGGAGAACGGGCTGCAGATAATTGCGAGACGTTTGAGGAGTTTAAGTCAGCTTTTTTGGAACATTTCTGGTCCATCGACCGGCAAATTGCTGTTCGGCGGAATTTAATGATGGGAAAACCATACTCGCCGGGTGGGGGCACTCAGCAAAATTTTTTCTTGAAGTGTGTTAATTCTTGTAAACATTTAAGTTCGCCATTTAGTGAAGGGGAATATGTGCGGATGATTAGTGCGCGTTTGCCCGAGTCGACACAGCTTGTATTTGTCAGTCACAATATATGTACCATTGACGAGGCGGTAAAGATGTTGGGTCGGCTGGACGAACAAGAGAAAAGTATAAGAGCAAAAGAATATGGGGTGAGGACGCCCACACATTACGGGGAGAAATCGCAATCGGAAGGGGATAGAAGTAATTCACATCAGCAGCAGGAGAGCTACAATCATTTTGATAACAGGAATCGAGGCGGATACAATAACCGTGGGCAGAGAGGAGGATTTGGACGTGGTCGTGGAACAGGGGGAGGGGATTTAGAGGTGAATATAATGGACCAACTGGAGACGATTGGCCCCGAGGAGAGTCAGTAAATCAGGTGCAGGTGGCCGTGGTGGAGAGTGCACCACAGGTAAACTAGTGCCTGTCACTGCTTCAGCCTCAGCGGGGACAGGAGACGATACGAGGCTATCAAAAGAAGAACCAGAAGACAATACGAAGGGGCGAGATGAAGATGAGATTTCTAATGAACCAATTACAAACGATCAAGGAGAGGAAAGAGTGATCTGGATGAATGTCGGAGATTATGCTAAACTGTTCATCGCTAAAGCACGCATTCATGAGGAGGAGAGTGATGACTCGTCAGAAGAGTGGTCAAGTTGGAAGGAGATAAGGTGGTTCGGACAAGAAAAGGCAAAGATAATTTCAGAACTAACTTATAGATCAAATGGAAGAGAAACTGGGAATAAAAATGATGTTTGTGAGCCAGAAGAGCAGGAGAAGACTTGTGTAACTGACGACAAAATTGTTAAGAAAGATACTGTAGTAAAAGAAGGAATGAGGTCAGTAGAAGAAGATGGAAGACAGCGAGAAGCAGTCCTTGAGGTGAAAGAAACAGTTCAGGAGAAACCTGAAACTTTGCCGGAAGGGAACCTCGAAGTGAAACATTGTATGGTGGTAAATGAGCACTATCAATTATGTAAAGACACTAAACAGAAGGTAATTAATGGGAAGAAAGAGACTATGCAGAATAGCGGATACTATGTGAAGCCAGATGGATGGTATTTGCTGAGAAAAGATTTGGAAATAAGTGGAGGAAGGGCAATGAGAGAAGAAAGTTGGAAGAGGCGCAGGAAGAAGTTACGGTTATATGATGAAGCAAAGAATGTAAATAAGAAGAAAGGAGGAAGAAGAGAAGAGAGTTGGAAGAAGCGTAAGAAGAAGCGGGGTTTAATGCTGTTTGGTGAAGGAAGGAATATTGTAAAGAAAAAGAAGTAGGTACATTAGGTAGAGAGGGTGAGGTACAGTCTTCAGTTGCCTCACTACGCATGATGGAAACATCTATGCATAAATGCCTTAGCGCTATGGTAGGTTTAGGTTTTCGGGTTGTTTGGTCATTATTTCTTCTATGGTATTGTATAGTTGTTGTATCAAATGTCTTTTGCGGTTGTGCGCAGATTAGCGACCCGCACACTGTTTATTTTGGTGCAAACGCATTTTAAGTCGTCACGAGTAAAGAAGGAGATACGAAAGTTTAAAGTTTTGTACGAAGGTCCTATAGGGTCAAAGCCTGTTTGAGGGATAATGCTTACAAATTAGAATATGCCGATGGGAGAGAAGTTGCCGGGACTTTCAATGTCATTTCTCTGAAACCTTACAAATATTTTGGTGCGGAGGGGAGTGTCGGTGGGGTGTCAGGCACCGGATAGAGGGGCCCACCTCACAGCACTGTCGCGTCTACCGCACCTCCAAGCATTAAGTGTTGCCATGATTTAAGTAAGTTTTTAGAAGTTTCTCGTAACAATCCATCGCAGTCGCAATTAGAATGTGTAAGAGGCTGTGTCAATAAGTTAGTGGGGAAAGGACTTTTGGTAGTTGGGTACAGATTGGTGACCCACGTAGTATTAATACACAGTTGCGGAAGGCATTCTTGCTGGTTTGTGTTTCCCAGTGATTTTAGCCCCGAGGCTGGACAGTGTACTTAGAAGTGCGGTTTTCCCTTTCATTAAAGTGTTAAGATGATTTAAGTGTGGCGCAGCGTAATGTCAGTTTGCGTCTTTCCGCGTGTGGAGTGATCAGTGTTGGTGTACAACAGTCAGTGAATGAGGCACCTGCCTGAGCAGGGCACACTGTCAGTGCACTGTCGAAGTAAACAAGGCACGATTCAGTGCATGTGTCATACATCAGAAAAAAAAGAGAGGAAAAATTGTTGTCAAAATATATTGTAACTCAATTTGTAATTTCTTGGTTATATGTCATGGATCTAAGCAAGGACATATGGACATTGAAAGGTTGGATGATTTGTTTCATGCTGTTTCAGACTGTGTGTGTTACTCTTAATGTGTATGTAATTATGTTAGTTTAAGGATAAGCAAGCAGCCACCCAGACTTCCCTTTATGTTTGGTAAACATTTAATCTTGTATTTTTTTGTAAAATGTTTCTATGTATATGTGAACAAGTGTGGTTTGTGATGACAAAAGTCGGTGCTTTGTCAATGCCGACTTTTGCCACATTGTAACGGTGGGGGTGTAACGTAACCATGAACGTTACGGTTATATTTGGAGTGGATAGTGTAATCTGAGAGGTATGTAAGGTCTTTGGCGGTGGGCAAGCGCCGAGCGCGGGGAGTAGGGAGTCGGTGATTGTCAGTGGTAACGTACGGAACAGCCGGCGGGAGCGGAAGGTTGACGGCAGTGTGTTTATCACGTGAATACATCGTACGGCCGCTTGGCGTGTGTTCCGTGCTAAAGAACACTGTGGGATGTGTGCTAAAGTATATGTGGGACTATGAAGGTTCTTCCGAGAGACCTGATTCAATATAGACTGTGTTTAGTAAACTACTGCAGAATCGGACTATGGCGATTGTTTGTTAATTAGTTTCGAGAATTGTGCTCACTGCTTATTTAGTTGTTTTAACTGTACTTGAATCTGCTATCTTCGGTGACGAAGAAACATTAGTATTATTGTCTGGTGGCATGCTTGTTGACTGTGTAGTCTCAGAGGAATAAATCGACGAAAACTAGTACGCATATGTGTTCTTCTTCTGTGACTTTAATTAACCAATTAGCATAGCCGAAAGACTGGCGACCGCACGGCAAAACGAACCTTTAATTAAAAGAGTAATTAGTGGTGGAAGAAAGATTAAGAAAAATCGTGTTAGGAAGGGTAGCTGCTCCATTGCTTCAACGAACTTTTAACTATACAAACACGAATAGCGTGAGTACCCGTTACAACGTGTCGTAATGCTTTCTCATTGGCGTTCGCGCTCACGTGACTGTATGCCGGATTTTGTCGAATTATTTTCTTAATGATATTTATCTTTTATAATAAATAATTTTCTTTTTTGTTATCTACTTAGCATGATTAATCATTAAAAACAGCTATGCCTCTTATTTAATCTTTCTGGACATAAGCCTATTGTTATTGGAAAAAATCTAAACTAAATACATTACAACGAAGAAACTTTGAGTCAGAAAAAAAGATCACACACAGAGTGCCTCACTAAATAATGTACTACTCGCACCATTCCTCCAAGAATGTAGAAAAATAAACGTTAATAAATAATGACTGTGGAGTGGAAGACTATGAGAAGCTATCACTTCATTATTTAATTAATGAACATTGCGGTGATGATGGTTGCCTTTTAACAACAGCGGCGCGAGATGTACTTTTTCATGGCAAACATGTTTTCCTATCTGTCTGACATTGGAATTTTGTTGGAAGGAATGCAGTTTTCATGCTTATTTTCTTTACAGAGTCCGTTAATTAGTACTGAATGAAATTTTCCATGTCATAGGCAGCTAAAACACATATAAGTACATCTTGTATTTGTGTTCAAAGTACTTAAGTGCTGAATTGAACTACATCTACGCAGTTTGCATGTTTATTTATACCAAAGTGATCCTCCCAAAAATGAATCGGTGATTTTGAAGACATTCTGTTGTATTGTCCTCTTGCTAGTATGATTAGTCAAGATTAGTATGTGGCTTTTCGTGGTACATCAATAAATAATTTGTTTGGATAAGATATAGAAGTATTGGTCCATTTAGGAACTACGCACCAACGATATGTCTTTAGTTCAATTCCGAATATAACTTCACAAAATGCTTAAAATCACTTAATACTGCTGGAATAACAAGTCACGGGTTAAGTTAGTTTACTCATGTCACGACGAGATCACAAGATGTGTTGTTTGCGTGGGAATTTAAACAGCTTAGCATTTACACATGGCTTTATGTGCTTATAAACCTTTATATAAGTAAAATACTATTTTTCTTGGCTAAATATATCCACAATGGTAGATTTAAAACACCTTCTGAAAATTTGTCCTCTTCTCTATTCATGTATGCGGTATAAAAGAATAAATATCTCGCAAAAATATTTTTGAATTATCATTCTGTGAAATCTTTATAACCCAAACAAAAATGAGAGAGATTTGCTACCAGCTAACTTAACTGGCTTGGGAGAGACTATATTAGCTTCTTCCAACCAAATGTCAACCTCTCCTTCACGTAGTGCACCCTGTTTGTACGGACGAGGCAATGGCGACTGACAGATTCCCGGTATAAGGAGTCACCCACTGCTTGCCAACGGCCTCCGAAAGGAGGGCGGAGGAGTGAGAAGCGGTTCAGTGCGCCCTCTTGCCCTTGGGGTTCAAAACGGTCCCTAAAGGCGGATGAATCAGTAATGATCAAGGGCATGGGGATGCAGAAGGCAACGGGAACCACTGCATTAAAGACACAAAGGGTATCCCGAGGACTTGTAATCCTCTCAAATTACATATATCATGATGGCTTCTTCCTGGGTAAAATATTCCGGGGGTAAAATAGTCCCCCAATCGGATCTCCGGGTGGGGACTGCCCAGTGAGAAGTCATCAGAATGGATAGAAACATTCTACGAGTCGGGGTGTGGAATGTTAGAAGTCTGAATAGGGCAGGTAGGTTAGAAAACTTAAAAAGGGAGATGGAACGATTTAAATTAGATGTTATTTTGATTAGTGAGATAAAAATGAAGGACGCACAGGATTTCTGGTGGGAGGAACACAGGATAATTATCACAAAAGCTGTCAATGGAGTCACTGGTGTAGGATTTGTAATGAATAAGAGAGTAGGGAAACGGGTGAGTTATTATGAACAGTTTAGAGACAGGATTATTTTGATGTGGTTGGAAACTATGCCAGTCCCGACCACATTAGTGCAAGTGTATATGCCAACATCACAGGAAGAATATGAAGAAATAGAGAAAATATACACTGAAATTGCAGAATCAATCCAATATGTGAAGGGAGGAAGATCTAATAATCATGGGTGATTGAAATGCGATAGTGGGAGAATGAGAAGAGGATAATACTGTTGTTTTGGTTTAGGAGAAAGAAATGACCGAGGAAGCCGATTGTTAGAATTCTTTGAAAGATAATATAAACTAGTCATGGAGAACATACTATTTAAGAATGATGCTATAAGGATATACACCTGGAAACTTCCAGGGGATACAGGCAGATATCAGCTAGATTATATCATGGTCAACTAGAGATTCAAGAATCAAGTTCTTGACTGTAAAGTAAACCCAGGAGCGGACATAGACTCTGACCATAATTTGATAGTAATGAAGCGCAGGCTGAAATTAGAGAATAAAGAAGCATTACAAGTAGAACAGATTGGAAATGAAGAAACCGAAACAATCTAACACGAGAGAAATGTTTTCTGAAATGGTAGACGTGGGTCTAAGCAGTAACTCTGAAAATGGCTCAACTGAGGACGATTGGAATACATTAAAGACCGAAATAATGAATGCCGGTAAAGAAACATTAGGCTTTATGGAACAAGCCGCCCGAAAACCTTGGATCACTGAAGAAATTTTAGAGTTGATGGATTAGAGGAGAAGACACAAAAAAGCTCAGGATGAAGCAGGAAGAGAGGAATACAAACAATTTAGAAATCAAATAAACAGAAATTGCTGAGAAGCAAACGAAAGATGGCTACAAGAAAAGTGTGAAGAAGTAGTAAAGGAAATGGCGGTAGATAAAGCAGATGTGGCATATAGGAAGATCAAACAGTATTTTGGATAAATGAAGAAAAGAGATGTAAACATTAAAGCTGCTGTTGGGAAACCTCTTTTAAGTTCAGTAGATAGGGCTAACAGATGGACAGAATACAGAGAGAAACTGCATGATGGAGATGATTTGAACAACAGCGAATAAGAAAAAGAAGTTGATGTCGACATTGATGACTTATGGGATCCTGTTTCGAGGACAGAATTTGATAGAGCTTTGAATGATTTGAAATCATATAAGGTAGTTGGAATTGATGAGATTCCTGCAGCACCTCTGAAATCCCTATGAGAATCAGGAACACAAAGACTATTCAATTTTGTATCACAACGTTATGAAATAGGAGAGATTCCTACTGATTTTAATAAAAGTGTCATCTTCACACATCCTAAGAAAGCACGATCTGACAGTATGAGAATTATCGCACTGTAAGTCTAACATCACATGTTTCAAAATTGCTGAGTAGAATAATATACAGAAGAATGGAAAGTGTAGTAGAAGGGATAGTAGGTGGAGATCAGTTTGGGTTCAGAAAAAACCGCGGTACAAGAGAAGCGACTCTGGCGTTAAAATTAATACTTAATGGGCGGATCAAAAAAAAACCAAAGATGCTTTTATGGCGTTTGATGATTTAGAAAAAGCATTTGATAATGATAGGGCGTACAAGGTATTCAAAATTTTTAACGAAGTTGGGTCTGAAATACCGAGATAGAAGAATACTTTTATAATATTTATAATAATCAAGTAGCTATAATAAAAGTAGAGAATCATTAGAGACATGCATCAGTTAAAAAGGGTGTGAGACAAGGTTGTAGGCTATCTCCATTAATATTCATCTTATATGTAGAAAAAGCAATAAAAGAAGTTAAAGAAAGATTTGAATGTGGGATAAATACTCAATGAGAAAAAATCAGTATGGTACGATTTGCTGATGACATTGTCTTGTTAGCAGAACAGGTTGAGGAAATTGAGAATTTATTAGTTATAATGAACACAATACAGACGGAAGATTTTGGACTACATATAAACCAAAGAAAGACAAAAGTGATGAAATGTAGCAGAAATAATACCCATCACACTAGATTAAATATAAAAATAGGATCGGATGCAATAGGAGAAGTAAGTGAATTCTGTTACTTAGGAAGTAAAATTACAACCGATGGCCGAAGCAAGAATGATGTTAAATGCAGAACAGCAGTAGAAAAAAGAGCCTTCGTTAAAAAGAGAAATCTTTTAGTTTCAAATATTGATCTAAGACTAAGACAGAACATTGTAAAACTCTATGTGTGGAGCACCATGCATTAAGAAAGCGAAGCATGGACTTTAGGAATACCAGAAGAAAGAAAATTGAAGCATTTGAAATTTCGTGCTATAGAAGGATGCTGAAAATTAAGTGGACGGATAAAGCACAAAACGAACGAGTTTTGGAAAGGATGGGAGAGGAAAGAAGTTTGTGGAAGAGTCTTGCACAAAGAAGAGACAGGATGGTAGGTCATATTTTGAGACATGCAGGATTGATTAATTGGTTAGTGCAGGGAACAGTCGAAGGTAAGAACTGCAGAGAAAGACAGAGATTAGAATATGTGAAGTAGATAATTGAGGACGTGGGTTGTAAGGATAGCACAAGATAGGAAGGATTGGAGGATTCCATCAAACCAGTCGAAAAACCGATGACAGCAAAAAAAAAAACCTGTCGAGCTTCTGGGCAGTATGAATAAATTTTTCTTCTTATGGCGAATTGAGTATGGTCTTTTAAAATTTAGAGATAATCTTCGTGTGTAACAGACCACTTGTTCAACAATAATACATAAAACTCCGTGTGATACAACCAACGTAATAAATTTCACTGTGGGAGTTTATCTCACCTCGAAATTCGTGAACACAAATTGGTTAGCTGATACAAATTTACCGTTAATGAAGCTGTCTGATTTACGTTTAAATATTGCAATGTACTTACATGACTACAAAAATGGGTGGTTGCATTGTTGCTTTGCTTTGCTTCGATAACATGCCAATAAACTTTCAGCACTTACATGGATGTTCTTGATTATCAATTTAATATAAAAAAAATCTGGAAACTTACAAGAGAAAAACTAGAAAGAATAAAAGACAAACCCATTCTTAAGGACGGAAGTACGTTAATTTGTCATCTGGCCAGTATGTTGATTTCTAGGTACTAGGTTACTCACCAATATACAACTCTGATGTATATGATGCTAGAAGAAAAATTGTACAGCAAATTTACTGTCTGTGGAATCTCAGGTTGTCTCTTCGCACCAGCATTTTGAGTGGCGTGGTGGCCAAATGTTTATGGCGACTGGAAAGAGATCGATAGGTCCCCGGTTCAAATCCCGGTCTGGGCTGGGATTTTATATGCCCACAAATAGACCTTCAGCTCTGAAGCATACCTGAACGCGTCCGTGGTTCGTATTCCTCATTAAACTATGGTTCCCCTTTTCTGGTAGGATTACCGGGTCAGGCTAGTTGGCCGGGACAGAGGCGCATGCGCGGCAAGTCCACACACTATCAACTACCACTTCCGCGTCTCTCGGCCAATAATGGCATATGTGTTATTCTTATTATACTAAAAGATACGTTGGGAATCAAAACTGGTTAACACATGCATATTTGTAACAAAATAGTACCAAAAAAGAACAAGTAAATAAACTATGGCTTTACGTTTCCCTGGAGTAAGAACTTCAGTCAATACCACAGCAGTCAAAAGTTTGGTAAACAAAATCAGTTTACTGTTATTAATTTGACTGTGAGGTTCGTTGATGAAAGAAACCAATTAGAATGATTTTAGACAAAGTGCCTTCAATAGAAATTGCCCTACCTGTGTCGCTTCAAGTGACTTAAAACGAAGAGAAGTAAGCCGTAAACAAAAATAACGTGTCGAAAAATGTAAAGAACATAATAGAGGATCACATTCGGGACTGAGCCGCCTGATTGCCATCCAGCCCATCGCAGTATCAATAACGTGGTGTGGTCTGCGCCCCATTTCAGAGGCTTGCGATACTAGTTCAGAACTCGTCTAAGCTGGCCATATGTTGGTTTAGGAAAGCAACACAACTTTCGGTCGTGGTGGCTCTTATCGTTTCTGAGCCACAGTTAATGCTACGTAGTTTCTCTAGTGAAGAAGTGCCGAGGACTTTCTTTCTCTAACTTAACTATATATCCTCTTTTCTTCACAAGTCTCGTGGATAGAAAAAGTAAGCTTCAGTTGTATGAAATGGATACTGTGTTTACAGATAAATATCGTCTCACCAAAAGAAGTTATGCTCGACGTATGAACAGAGTACGCTAGATAACCGTCGTCGAATTTCATCATGTTACAATGATTTATCAAACCTTTAGGTTATTGTATAAGATTCACTTATCCCTATAGACAATAATTCTTATATAGAAAAATTGTAATACAGCCAAACGATTTTCACATTAAGATTAAATTTGTTTATGCGATGAGATCTTCAAGTGTTTGGTTATATAAACTGTAATTCCTAAATGAGCCGTCTACAAATTATTGATCTTTAAGAAAAACATGACCAAAGATGGCAATATGTTCAAATATCTTATTTTTTGTACCATTTACCTTTTCGGTACAAATTAATATAATTTAAAAAATAACTGTTTTAAACAAGAAGTGATAAACTTGCTTCTGACTATATAATTAGTCATTTTGTTTTTAAAGTTGTGTTAATAGTTTTCATAACGTCATAAATAAAACACAGTCGTAGGCTCAACCTTGTAATGATGTGGTGTGGATTAGAGAGAATATCCGTCGCTTCCTTCTAGTGGGAATCGTTCCTGTGTTACAACTTAAGATGTTATACAAGACATGGTAGTTCGTAACAATGGAAATACTTGATAAAACTTCCAAACAAGTACTCTCTGGCTGTATTTTACTAGGGGAAGTTGTTCTAGGTTTTTCAGTATGGAGTTAAAATATGATTTATTGTTAAATAATACTAAAAGCAAATCAGAAAGTAACGAGGATCCATTACGGTTTGTTGACAGGACAAAAAAGAGAGGAGCAACAAACGGTTGTTTAGACAAAACAAATGACAGCAGAATAAACAGTAGCTTAAAGTGCAATTTGCACAAAGAAAGCATTGGCATTAGGGGTAGAATGAGCTCTACGGCGCCTCACCCAAGTTGTGCAGCTGCGAAGTTCGAAATTAAGTTTTAGAGTTAATTAGACTAGTAATCTACCTCGTTTGGAAACCGCCCAAGATGTTTATCGCCTGTGCAAATATCCAGCGTCGAGAGGAAGAGCAGCTGCTCTTATACGGCAGCAGATGGAACTGCGTGCGCAAGAGGGAATATTTGTTTGTCTGTGGCTTGCGGAGCCAATAAGTTGTTAAGTTGTTGCTATGTTTACTTTTAAATGCTATCGCAAGATAAAATTTGTGTAGTTCACATAACAAAACTGAGATTTGATGATCCTTACGAGTTTCTCCACTTTTTAACATTACCTAACTCTTTCCTGTGAAGCAACATTTTTTGTGTCGGTTTTTTGAGTGTTTGTCATAAATTCTGTATAGACTAGAGACTAAGAGTACATACCTATGAAATATTCACTCAATGCTTCTTTGAATAACCGATTCTTCGAAAATTATTCCTTTAATCCCTGCGTTATAGCCGTCCTTATACAGCCCTCGCTGTATTTCTTTACCGGAAGTTCAGATTTTTGGCCAATTTTTGGGCACCATTACCGATGACACAATGATCATTGCTCGTTATACATGACGTCCTAGCCTTGACCCTGCCTGCATTGGTGACCAATTACCATCATACACGTAACCAGAACGTTTGTTTCAAAATGTCAAATCCTCACATTTGAAAGACAAGAATTCTTCCTTAGACTATTATGCTTGAACCCTTAATCAGATGGTACCTGATGCTATAATATGAACATGAAAATAATTAAATTCATTATAATAACGTCTTCAATATTTTCGAACTACGTTCTTTTATTTTCCTTGCCAACTTTATTCCATACTGCCTGTGCGTTACTCGCAAAGAATTTTTCTGCTGAGTCCTCTGTATTTAACTGCTTTTGGTAACACATTTTCTTCAGTGAAAAACCCTTTACCGCTACAGTGAACAAACGAATCACTGCTATCTTCTTCATTAAATTTCTTCGATGTTCATGACGGTAACTGTAAATCTCTGGCCCGAAAAGAATATTCGTCTTTATTGCCTTTCTTACCACCGAGACTTATCAGACTTATTTTGTATTGACTAAATCGTAATTATTACGCCAATTAAAATATCCAAAGATCTATGTTGTGGAATCTTTAGATGATACTGCAAGGACACGTGCAATTCTAATTGTACTGCAGTCATTAATTTTAAGTGGATTCTGTCGAACCTGTCATATTATATAATTGATAGACTATGTAGTCATTTATTTAATAATACTGTGGATTTACTTGCCAATTTGGATGAAAAAATAAATTTTCTGAATTTATCTTAACTGATACCTTGATGATGTACAATGTGGCTACCATGAACTTTAGAAAGATAACACGTCTGTGTATCGAACTCTTTCAAATATCAAGTATTTTATGTTTTTAAAGTGGTCGAAGGTTAAAGTGATAGCGAACAGCTACTTTAAATAAGGCGAGTACAAACATTAGTAATGTTTGCGTCATTTGCGATCCACATAACGCGACTGAAATTTTGAGATTATTCTTCGTTCAAGTTTTTAAGAGCTTTGGCGTTTGCGAAACTGAGCAGTGAAAAGCTCGAGATATGGTGAATCACCATAAAATGAAGACAAACGGCATTGGCGAATAACTGAGATAACCACAAATACGTATCCACCAATGGAGTTGGAATCACACATAACAATTCCTGCATGAAATTTATTTTTGTTTAACATAATTACAGGAAGATAAATTACCCTGTCAGGAAAGATACCGGCCTGTCAATGGACTGGATATAGATTTTGCTAATCCATAATCTATACTCTTATAAATCTGCGAGTGAAATATGTTTGTATGAGGTTTTGAAATGGCATCACACAAAAACTACCACAGCAATTTTGAGTGTATTTTTTTTTTTTAATTTTCAGTGTTATGGTCGAACATAAAACATACGAAAATATCTTATGACTATATGCGAAGAATGGAACAAGATGTGACAGATCAGAGTAACTGATCACTCTGTATTTGAGATGAGCACTTCTTTCAAGACGTACTCAAAACATATTATTACCGCTGGAATCTGTTTTATTTTTTGAGTTCGGTTATTTAGTTCTTCAGTTTCCTGAAGCTTAGTACTTTAGAATAAACGGAATACCGGAATCAAACGTAATAAGCGTAAGTACTTTCGAATTTCCTGTAAACATCTTTGTGCTTTGAGAGACATTCACCAAAGATAACTAGATACTGTTCATATTGTTTTTTTTTTCTTTTTTTTAAATCGATTATTTATTTCTTCAGTTAGTTAAACCAGTGCATCATAGATGAAAACTTCAACAAGCGTAACGGAAATGTGATATTTAATTTATGGTAGATATCTTTGTGGCTAATGTCATAGTAAAACCTGTTAGCGAGTTGTTGTACAGCTAACCATCATACACATTCTTTGTGAAAGTTTTTTATTTTTTGACACAAGCCATTATCTCCATTCATACCTAACCGATATGGGTAAATGAGATATTATTATTAATATTAAGGTATCTGCTATGGCCACATTGTAGTTTAAAGAAATAATTTAGAAATTCGACCTTCAAAGGGCAAAAATGTCAACATTTCTAAAATGCGTGTTTTCTGTGTCATGTGCCATTCATCTCCCTGTATAGCTAACCAAAATCGATAAATGAAATATTACTACAAAGATTAAGATCTCCGCTTTGATAACATCATATATAATGACAAGAATTTTCGTAATTTGACCCTTAAAGAGCAAAAGTATCAATATTTCTACAAAGCGTTTTTGTGTAACGAGCCATTTATCTCCCTCGATATCTAAACGATTTGGTAAAAGAGATATCATTATACACATTAAGGAGATCCGGTTTGGTTACATTATATTTTAAAAAAGGATTTTTTTTTAGAGATATTAATGAAGTGCTTCACTGGCGTAAACTTTTGTTACGTACCTGTTACACTAAACAAATAAACAACTGAACCAAATGAGGCTGTTCTTCTTTCATGCTGTTACATTTCATCGTATTCGCGAAACTTTCGCACGCCTCATCTAGTTACATCATAATTTAACGCTTCAATATCGTATGTAATAGTGACATTTAATTTGCGGTAAGCATTTTTTATGCTTAATGTCGATTTTAAAACCTGATAGCGCATTCTCCTTAACCAAACCACCCACTTGGTCATACATTTACGCTTACGTACACTTAACTAAAGTGTGATTTTTAATTTACTGTAAACATCTATGGGCTCGGTATCGATAGTAAAATACTATAGGATTTAATTCCGTATCAGAATTTAAAAATGTGATTTTCTTGGTTAAATCTTTCGACGTGATATTTTTCGTTGTCATCATAGATGTATTCTCAATTAAAATTTATCCTTAGTGATATAATTCTGAACTTCTTAGTGGATTGGTATAAATTTGTAAAATGGAAACTTCAGTCTGTCAGAACAGAGCGATTTTCAAAAGAATTTCATCAAATTATATGTCTCTTAATTTGCCAATAGCATCGCCGTCTATGGGCGCAACCGGGAACTTATCTGAAGAGGTAATGCAGTAATAACAATCCGCGAGTACGAAAGAGAGTTAAAATTTCTGTTGTGTAAATTATGTATTATGCTTCTAACTCTCTTCTTGTTTTTAGTAGATTGCTTTCTCTTAAATGAGCATCTTATTATTTATACTTCGAACAGGGCTTAAATTAATTTTAGTATAATTAACGTCAGCATTTCCAACTCAGTCTGATGTAACATCAATATACTGTGAAGGTATAATGTAATAACTTCATACAAAAGATGGTCGTTACGTAGCGCATTATGTGATTTTCTGCAAAAATAATACGATTTCTTTCAGATATGACAGGCTAAAGACATAAATAGAACAACATCACGACAGTTAATTTACTATTTCAATTCTAAGTATAGCAGAAAACTACGCATAAGTTGAAATAGATATTATTTTAAAATTGTTAGTAATTAGCCGAGCACTATCACAGCTACTTAATCTGTGCCTGACATAGTTACGTTCGAAAACAGACCCTCGATGCGGCATTGTGACGCTCGGAATTACTGTCAATTGCGAAAGTGGTCTGTGACAAAGTCGAGAAGCGAACACAGACATGGAGCGATATGAATTCCAGCGAGCATTGTGCTGCGGACTGGAGGTCCTTTGAAGTGGAGGACGTCATTTCCTGTTGTGTCTGTCTGCGCTGCAGGCCCGTGCTGCAAACAGAGGTCAGTCGCTCTAGTCGCATTGACACACCCACTCACACTAATCCCACGAGCCTTTAGCGACTCCAGTGCGCAAGATTACAACGCAATTACAATTCTGGAGCGACCTACGTTCTCAAACCTAACATTTACCACTGGTCCTACAAATTCAATGTCGTGTATCACTGTAAGTAGTCCTGAAAGAGGTTTGAGGGAGACGACATTCTGACTATGCTGTTATATTGCTTAGAAAATTGTTTACTCAAATAATGGCCCTGCTGGAAGGAGATGTTAAAATGTTAAATTAACAATTAATTGTTTTTGGATGCGATGATGGAAACTGCAGTTAAACAACCATAGTCTCAAGCATATCTACGGCCAACGGTCCCGGATAAATCTGATTTGAGAGTAGATATTGTTTGACGTCACGAACATCACTTTCAGGACCGTTGTTTTTCTAGATTCTAGGAAGCCAAATTGAACTTTAGTTCAGACCGACCTCCTAGTGAACCCTCAGTATCGGAAAATGATCACACAAATCATTTCCGTAGCTCCTACTACATTGGAAAGATGGAGAGACAATAAGGCAAAAACCACTTACTTGTTTCACACATTCTCTGGACGCAGATTCTGTGGTGTCAATCATAAGCGCCTGAGCAAAGATGAAACAAAAGTCTTCTTGAGTCTTTTATTTTTCCTAGTTAGTTACCAGTCTTTTCCTGAATATGCTTCACCACATAATCAGCAAACCAGTCCACGAAGTCCGGCGATTTAAAGGGGCAACCAGTCTTCCCCTTGAACCAAGAAACAGGGAAATTAGCATTTTTAACTGTGGGTAATCCCTGCCTGAAGCTTATTGTAAAACTTGTCACTGTACCAAGTTCTTTACTGAAAGTCTTTGAAAAATGAGCTTAGTATTGTGAATCACTATTTTTTTTTGAGTTTGTTTTCAAATACCAGAAAATTACTCATGTCCAATTTAATGATTACCTTCGTTTGTCTCGGTGTGGAGAGACCTTGTGTTAATCCTCAGTCCCTGACCGCTTGGCGATACGACGGTCTTGCAATCATAGTTTGGTTCAATACAATTTGACTTAATCGAACAAACCAAATTTCAAAATCTGTAATGCACATCTCTTTAAATTTTGTAATTCTGTACCGAAAGATCTCAACGTTTAAAATTTTGAAAACAAAAACTCCCGTTACACCTCATAAAAAGAGTCTAGCCGATAAACATTTCAATGGCTTAAATGAAGAGTACTTCTACCTTTCCTTTATCAGTTTTGTCAACAAACTGCTATTTAAAATCATGTTATTATCTGAGGAATTCTTCATTCACTATCAGCATAGATTTATATTAAGAAATTCTGGTACAATAGGTGTCATCAGTAAGGAGTCTCATGTAAAACTTGTATTTTGGAACATAATACTTATGTAACTACGCCTACGCCTACATCAACACTGTGATTCTGTGTCTCCAATATTACATTTTACATATTCAAATATAACAAAAATAATTGTACTTGTAAAAGACAAACCCATGATGGTTCAAACAGAATGTAAATTACATGATAGTTTTAACGAAATAAACAACGTATACCACAACGTGCAGCCACATATAGCATAGAACTTTCCAAAAGAAGCTGCAGAAAGAAACCTTCAGCCGAAGCCTTTTAGCATTGTTTCAACCATTGTTCAGGAGGTTTACACTCAGGCTGTTAACAATTCTGACAGTTCACCGACTGTGCTGGAGTAGTTGTTTCAGTGAAGGCGGTTGTACATATTCATCATAATGACAGTGTAATAATGCCAACAGAAGCTTTCCACCTCACTCTGTCTGCGGAACACACTACAAGTCTTAGCGACGGGAAAATAACTAACCAACCTCAAATGTAATTAACGCTTTGATTAAGCAGCAAACTTTGGGATTATTTACTCCTGTATAAGGAAGGGGCTCAATTCTATTTTTTTACCTTTTTAAATACAGTAAAATTATTAATTTTAGTACGTTAGCTGGTTACTGTGTGATATTCATCAAATTTGCCCTTTTAGTAATTAGTAATTGAGTAAGAATGGAACTTAACTAATACCTGATGGAATTTACTAACAAACTCTAATTTCTCACAAGCAGCTCAGTGATTGAATGTATACACTGTCGCGTACGCATTGAATATTACAGATAAAGAGGATCAAAAACACTATAATGTAATAATTATTAAAGAATAATTATTAATTTAACAAACAACTGTGGAAGAGATGACCTGCAATAATCAGATACTATAATGTAATTTTGGATATATTTTTTCAGTTATATGTAAAACCGAAACAGGCGTTAAAAAGCGGATATGCTTCTTTAGAGGCACCATACTACGCTGTAAACTACAGATTTCTACGTCATGCCGCTCTCGATCAGATGGTGCAGTAACTGATAGATTGGTCCTGTGAGCAGTTGGGAACAAATCACAATGGAGAGAATGAGGTCCACCGTAAACATCCATATTGTAATGTCTAGTGTCGTTACTAATCTCTGTGTCATAAATATTTACTAATTTTATTTATGAACTTTAACTTGGAATTATACCGGAATTTGATTCCTGTTTCTCACTTAAGATTTAAATATTTCTATTAAAGGAAGAAAGAATATAGGTGGGGGAAAAAGGAAAAATACACTAAGTCTGTTCAGTATTTCATGATCTGGATCGAAACGAACTATCGTTACTTATTCATGGTAGGATAAAAATATATAAAAATAAAACGCTTGTATAGCACTAAAGACGATGAAATGACTTGTGTGCAGACCGAGCGTGTCTTGGTGCTTTGTTCTGCAACAAGTGTCCAGGGCGCCTGCGCAACGCGGAGCAGCCTACCCGGGCCCCTAGCTGACATTTTACAAGCACCTCTTAAATTCGACCTTTCTTTCTGCTAGACTCTTCTCCTTCCCGCTCAGCCCGCTCCTTCCCTTGAGTCGCTTCACTCTGATCGCACAGTAAAAGTAGCTCCGGGAGGCGATATCCCTCGCACTTAATACAAAGCCGGTTTCAAAATCCGAAATTAAAGGTGACTTAATTACAATTATATGTTCATATACATCAAAATATAATGCATGATACATCAAAATCAGTGTTTCAACACAACATTCCGGCATATGATATATAAATGTACGGCAAATATAAATTTTTGACCTCATCCGATATCGTAGCCCGAAGCGTAGTTTGTACTTAACATTTATACCTTCTTGTCATAGGATGTTACGGATAATCTATATATAAATCGAGAAGATAATGATTTACAAATTTCCACTATCTTCCACAGTTTCAGATCCAATAATTTTTTAAATCTCTCTCTTTGTGAAAGTGAATAAATTCCTTTTGATATCCAGAATTCCACTTGGAACTGATCTCACGTTATTAACAAATGATTACTAAGCATCGGAATAGGGGTGAGCCATCCACCATGCTTTCCATTGCTGAGGTCATGGAAGCTTTATCTCATCCTACAGGTCTCAGAGATTTTGAAAGGGGATATCTTCAACTTAGGAACTATGGAAGGATTTAAACCGAGATTCAAATGACTTGCTGACAAGAATACGAATCTGTAATTTCCGCAAACGACGATCTGAAGCAATTTCAGTCCCAGTGAATAACCAAAAAACAAAAGTTATAAAAATGTTAGTAATAAAGTTTCTAAGAAAGAAATTCATTTCGACAAAGAACTCAGTGACAATTGACAGATTATCAGTGATAAATGCCTATTGTGGCTTGATTTGTCGTCGATGCACTTTGAAAATGATATTCCAGTGCTCTTAAATCTTAAATATATGTAACACTTAAGCTGTGGGATTCATAATAATCAGCTTATTTATACTGCTTTACTGTTGAGTTAGGCTTTAAATGGAAAAGACTACTAACGCCAAATCTTCAAGATTGTTTATATCCTTTTATATTGAATGAAAAGACTTCGTAGTGAAATTATTGAAAATTTTAACCATTTGGTCTGAAAATTAATATTTACAGTTTCAGAATGACCTCTACGTGCCATACCAAAGCCCCCAGTGATTTCTACCACCTTGAAAAATCCATTCATTAAATAGAGTCTTTTGTTATAAACATCTCTAACAATTATTTGAATAAATGTCAATCGATAGTTACAATACTAATCTCCTAGGAATTAATGCATCTTCCATGAGTGTTTAGTCTTTTATCTTTGTTGAAGTATTAATAAGACAGTGTACAAACTGCCATTTATAACAGGTTGTTCTATGCGTTTTTGTATTTTGAAGGATAAATATTCAAGCATCAGTCTAAAATTTAACAATGTAAAAAGCATTGAAATTTACATTGTATTTTTTTTCAAAATTATTCAAGGGATAGAAATTTTAAAAAATTACACCAAAATGATAAGGGAAAGGTCATCCTTTTTATAACAAGGTAATAGTTTGTACATCGTTTAAATTGAAAAAAGCTGGCACTCAACGTCAACAGATCGACTGCAATGTGCAAACACCAAAAATTACTCGTTTTCTTTAATTGAGCAAACAATTCGACACACAGGACCAAGAGGCATCTGAACACTTGATAATTTATACGGGTAATTTAAATTAATTTGACACATTCTTCCCCCCCCCCTTTTCCCAATAAACGTAGTAAACATATTCTTCGCTTTCAAGTTTACAATGTCAAATGATTTTGCTCTTAATTTCGAAAGTATTATTAGTATCGTTTTCTATAATTCGTTGTATCCCTACTGCACAAAAATCCCCGGCAATTCACGGTGACCAAGGAGTTCCAAATTATTGATCCAAGATTCTAGTGTATTCCCACTAAGTACGCCTATTAAGACTCTGCAGCATTTTAACTGCTTACTATAGTATCGGTTGTCGTTGATAAGATATGAGCCATTACTGCCACTACTTTATATTTTGGAGTAGTTAAATAGTAATCTCCGAGATAATGGTTGCTCGAGCTTTCATAGTTTGTTTGTATTGAAAGTCCGCCGTGTTGGTTGAAGCAGCTGTAAAATTAAATATAAAAACCCTTCAAAAATCGGTGCTGTTAAGAATATACAGTAACAAACCTAAAAAATGCAGAGGTAAATACTCTCGGCTCAACTACTGTTGCAGTAGCTTCTTTTAGTGCGAAAGATACGACAGGAAATCTACGCAGACAACAGAATATTACAAATTTTTGTGGCAAATCCCATCATATTAAATTTTGCTAATGTACTGAAGCGATTGAAACGTGTTCGCAAGTGCGGAGAACGAGTATTTAGTCCCATCATGTAGTGATTCCGCTTGCTTCAAGATCTTTCGATACAAGTTGTTCTACTTCTGATGTTCCCTTATTGGACTCACCATTTATTTTTTAATGTTACAAGAGATGACAAAGACGTTTTCAAAATCAATTTTGGAATATAATCGGAGGACTGCTATTATGTTAAGCATGCTTAGAGCCCCAAGAGTATAACGTCGCGGACATTTAAATTGCCCTCACGGGCGATAAAACACATAGCAAATGGACTGTAAGTAGTCCTGAAATGCCAAGTGATGTAGTCATTGACTGAGACATGTTGCGGCATGAATAAGGAGGTTTCACGATTGCGGTTATTAGCAAATTCTGCTGCGATATGTCCAATGAATTTTTTATTCCATCATCCTTTCGAATGGTACTGTGCACACCTCCAACTCTTCCTTTATATTTAATATTTAATACCTAATTTCTCAAGTATCTCTCTCAAAAAATTAATATTCAATTTCTTTGCAATTTTTCTTTTATCTTTAACAATTTACCTAACTAACCCTGATCGTTTTGGAATTTGTCCCACCATCCACTCTTCCCTTTTGTTACCACCAAACTCCTCTCTTGAAACGTTATTTTACCAAGTTTGTTTCCGTAATGTTAACATTCCGTTACAGTAACATAGTTCAAATGCTTGGATTTTTGTAGTTTCTGGTGTTCCATAAGGTTCATACTTCATTTTCCTCCAATTTAATGTTCCATATACTGTGTTAGCAAGTTATTTCTGATTGTTAATTCAATGTTAGATGCAGAAAGGTTTTTCCTTTTTACTAGTACTACTCTGCTTTTTGTTGGAATCTTTGCTAACTATGGATGTAATTTTTCTTTCTCTTACTCGTTCTATTACACCTATTCGTAATTCATACGTAGCCCTCAGTTATATGCTGTACTGTGTTCAGTTTTGCTTATATCTCCTCCCCTGAATTGTTTAAATTACTAAACTTTTGTCATATCAAAAATTTCTTCTAAATCTACAGAAGTCATGAACATGGATTTTGTGTATATGTGATTCTCCAATACTGTTAATACTAGCACTATTTACTCTGATCTGCCAGAACATTATGACTACCTACCTAATAGCCGATATGTCCGCCTTTTGCTCGGATAACAGCGGAAACGCTTCTTGGCATGGAAGCAATGAGGCCTTGGTAGGTCGCTGGTGGGAGTTGGCACCACATGTGCACACAAAAGTCATCTAAGTACGGGTAGGGGGGCAATGAGCTGTGAAACCACGTTCAGTCACATCCCAGATGTGTTCGATATGGCAAGTTGGGGGGGGGGGGGGCAGCACATCAATTGCAACTCGCCACTGTGTTCCTCAAATCACTCAATCACATTCCTGGCCGTGTGACATGGCGCGTTATCTTTTTTGATAAATGCCACTGTGGTTGGGAAACATGGTCGTCATGAAGTGGTGTACGTGGTCTGCAACCGGTGTACGATACTTATTGGCAGTCATGGTGTCTTGAACGAGCTTCACTGGACCCATGGATGCCCACGTGAATGTTCCCCAGTGCATAATTGAGCCGCCGCCAGCTTGTCTCCGTAGAGGTGTCAGCAAGACGATCCCCTGGAATACGACAGATTCGCACCCTCTCATCGGCATGATGATGAAGGTGTCGTGATTCATCTGACCATGCAACGCTCTGCCAGTGCACCAACGTCCAGTGACGATGGTCACGTGCCCACTTCAGTCGTAGTTGCCTATGTCGTGGTATTAACATTGGCACATGCGTGGGTCGACGGCTGCGGAGGCCCATCGTCAGGAGTGTTCAGTGCACTGTGTGTTCAAACACACCTGTACTCTACCCAGCTTTAAACTCTGATGTTAGTTCCTCCACAGTTCACTGCCTGTCCTGTTTTACTAGTCTGCCCAGCGTTATTTTATAGTTTGACACTCACTAGCGTATGATGAAAATTGTACCTCAAACACTAAAAAGGTGCAATAGACTATGACATTTTCCACGCTGAGGTATATATATATATATATATATCATTCCAGTACATATACGATAACTGCAAAAGCAACCGGTCGGTATTTGCTTCACCTCCATTAGGTAAAGATATTTGTAAATTACTGATGAATATGTAGCAGCAATTACCAGCAAGCGATGGAGTAGTTAGTAGCTGCGTCTGTGTGTGGAGTTGTTTTCCCTGCAGAGCGGTTTCTTGGTTCAGCGCGGGAAGAAAACAGCCTCCTCGCCTTGCTGTCAGCTCTCCCCTCCGGGAGCTGTGGAGTGGGTGGAAGCCCGGCAGCAGTAGCCGTCCCTGGTCAAGACGGTTGCACCCTGATTGCTCAGATATCTGGTTTAGTCAAAAGAGTAATTGTAATTTTAGTGAGAAAATCATATTTTCTCTATTTCCCCTCTTCAGAGTTTTCAGCATAGTGTCTGTTCCTTGGTGAAAACTTGTATCGATCATAATTATGCTCTTGGATTTTCATTTGATTCTTATATTCGTTAAGAAGAAATATTATGTATTTACTTATTATTGAAAAGAAAACACAGGGAAGATTCCAGTGTGTGTTGTGAAATGTTTAGTGGAGCTTTCGTAGAAAACTCCAATTAAATTAGACTGTAATATACTCATAAACACTAAAGCATTTTTACGCCCATCAGTCATTAAACGGATATGCTGTTTATATTTTAATGCTAATTTATAAAGTATTTAAATATTGCTTTGTATTACAGCTGGTTTAAAGCTTTGAATTTTGTAGAATAGATTCAAGGAAGTACTAAAAGCAGATCAGTGCAAAACGTAAAAATAAATCTACAATATTTCTTTCTTACTGAACTTTATGTAGCAAGAATGGTTTTATGGACGTGAAATCATTTGAAACTTTAAATGAATGGGTAAAGAATGAACATAAAAGTTTATGGTGACCAGCCACTGGTGACTTCAGAGGCTGTGCTGTGCTTACTAGGAAGCTTAAGCAGATACCTAGCATGGAGATTTCCCCTTGAAAACAATGAAATAATGAAAGTTGAGGAGAATCATTTGGTTCGTGCTGGAAAAAAGACAAGTGTTTTAAACCAATCAAACATTCCAAGAGTTATTTTATTATGTTTTAGACTAGGTAACTGGAAGTGGAGGCGACAGATTATCTTAACAACTTGGAGGATAACCTTCTTAGCTGCGGCTGTTAAGAACATTAGCTTCAAAGCATTGACTAAGGTATCTGTTAGTATTTTAGCCACGGAAGAGAGTATACCCTGTTGCCAGTATACGCTGTGCGAATGGAATAACATTTGTATAGAAACTGGATTGAAGATGCAATTACCGCGAGAGAATGTTTGAAACAGTAGATGGCGATTTAATCATAAAAGCAAGCAACTGTTTGTTACAATTTGTGAAGTCATCTTTCCTCACGATTATGTGACGAAAAAGATGCTGATGAAATTTTGTGTTCTCCATATGCCACACATTTTGTAATTCAACTTACATCACGCTTTCCAACCAATTAAAATCACCAGATAGTGTGTTTTGACAAGTATGAATTTTCTAGACTGAAGCATCAATATAGTTTCGGATGTGGTATTGTTCCCTTAAGTAGACAAAATAAATTTAAAAAGTTTCGATTTGTCACCTAGAAACTAAACAGATGGTCTCGAATGAGCTTTATCTGAATAAAACAACGTCCCGAAAGAGGAAAGAGTTGACGTAAATGATACCGCTTAAATGTGGGTCTTGTAAGCGAACCTGATGAAAAATTCACCATTGAATTTAGGATCGTTAAATGACAAAAACAATCTCTTTATGTGCAAAGAGTAGCAGTTCTGGAGAGGAGGATCATACACAGCAGTCAATGAACTATGGCAATTCTTTTGCATTTTGTGAATTTTCTGGTGAACTTGTTACTGATATCGTAGCCAATGAAGCTAAAATCAGTTATACAGGCAAACTGATGCAAGATGTGCTTCATGATGAAATAACACCCTTAATACAAATTTGTTGAAAATAAGGACATGAATTGAGGCATTTACAGGATTCGACAAATAGCGAATGATGTGACTATTATTAAAAGATATTTTTGAAATTAAGCTCAGTTCATTGACAAAAGATTTACGCTATAATTGTAAAATAATTTTAAAGTTATTAATCTTTAATTTGAATTCTTATAGTTCGAATAGACCCCCAAATATTGAATTTAATGATTTGATAATAACTTATTTTTCATCAGATACATCCTAATCCTTGAACAAAGTCGTTTTCGCTATGTAATAAATGTGATGTCTCCCAATAATAATTTGATCATCAAAAGTATTGCTGAGCAGTTTGGTGGCTCTGTAGATAAGGCGCTCTCATAATAATCTAAAGTTTCTGGTTCGAATACCGATGGGAACAGCAACTTTTAGGGACATTGTTTGGTTCGCAGAACCTTCGTGAGGACGCTCTGTGATTTGACGTTAAACTGTAGGTCCCGGAGAAAAGAAGCTGGCCGTCCTATGACACACTAGCTCAGTACGCATCTCGGGCAGACACAACCGACCATTGGGATATAGATTAAGTCAAGATTATCAATTGATGAAATGGTTACGTTGTCTCACAGGAACAAACACCAAAACCAAGGTCGAAACCAAAAACTTGTTAGAACGATATTAACATTTTTATTTCTAATTAAAGACATATATATATATATATGAAAACTAACGCAGTTTAAAATCTGCAGTATAACTGCTAATGTTAGAAATAAAAACAAATGGAAACATAGGTGTTATTGCAAGTTGTAACATGAAAATATCTGTTGGGATATAGAGATATACATACTCATTAGTTAATACCGTGAATGTATCCATTATCCTGATACTACTGATAAATATTTTTGCAAAGTTCTTTCTTAATCGGTCACCCATCTCCGTACTTGTATTCACAACGCAAAAGATTTCAATGGCAAAGTCAGTAATGAAACAATGAAGTCTGATTTGAAATTTATTCCATATTTTCTCAAAAATTGATGAAGTTAACTACAGCAGGTATCACGTTTCCAATCTTGATCGTTAATCAGACTCTTCTGAAATATGAAGATGCAGATAGCGACAACATTAAAATCAATTACTCGCTTGCACTCAAGATTCATGAAATCACCAACGATCATGAACAGCGATGATCACATTAAACGACCAGAAGAAAAGTTAATAAATGACAATTTCCTTAAGAAATTTACATGTTTGGTTACTGAAGCTCACAAGATTTATCAATTCATCTCTCCACTGAAATATTCTAAGTCTGAAGTCGTCTGAAAGAATTTTATCACTTAAACTGAATGTTGGTAAGATTTACGAAGTATTGAAGTTTCCTTATCACAGAACAAACCGACCTGAAGTGTGCCTAGTGTGCCGACCACTGCGGAGATCACGATACGACCCCGTTTTATACAGTCTTTTTTTTTTTTTCTTTCCTTTCCTTTTTACTTATGTCTCTGCGCTCGTCGACATCGAGGTCATTAGAGGTGGGATTGGACTAGGGACAAAGAATGGGAAGGAATTCGGCAATGGCCTTTTTGAAGGAAGCATCCCGCCATTCGCCTAGAGTGATTTGGGGAAACGACGGTAAACCAAAATCAATCTGGATGTTCGGACGGGTATTCGAACCGGTGTCCTCACGAATGCGAGGCCAGAGCGTTAACCGCTCGCCTACCACGCTCGGTTTTAATACCGTAGCTCGTGAGAATGCCTGGGAAAATTCTGCACTCTGGAGGTTGAAATCGTCCCTTGTTCTCACGGCGCATTATTTTTAGCATATCTTTCTGGAACTTAGCCATTTTATAGAATGTGCTCGTATTATTTTAAGAACTTTTACTTATGAAATCCTTTCTCCTGTTTCAATTCGTTTAGCCGTTATTAATTTTTAAATTTTGATGGATGGAAATTTTATATATCTGCCTATATACTCTTATATTCTAACAGTGGAATGTGATCAGCATATGAGGATATTTTATTTCTACATCTTATTTACTAGTGCTATTTCCCCCTTTTTTAAAAATTATCTATGATTGCATCGCAACCTTTCAATGAACCTTGTGCGTACTGTCATGTAGAACTGAAAGAAATGGCACTTGACACTCAACTACATACTACCATTACTTCCATTTATCATTTTTATAATTGGCACTTTTATTTCTATGTCGTCATTAATTAATTTTGTATATCCTTTTGACCTATGTTTGGTAACGAAACAATCGAGATTATAGCTCGCCATATTTTATGATGCATCAAACCTGGGTTCAACGAAGGACATGTCGCACGATGATTATCTTATCGGCAGGCGTAGGCTGTTTGTGGTGGCATGCTAACTGGCTTGTTAATGTGCGGCTGGCTGCAGAGCTCGCTAATAAAATCACTCCTTTTGCACGGGTGTTGTTACAAGCGGCTGCAATAACATTTGTCTTTCCCCCGGAGCAGCTGTGTCAGCTCGATGAATGTGTTCATAAATCCAGTGAAGAGTAATCCATTAAGCTCGGAAGGAGGAGGCAAGTTTCTCGCACATCAAAACAACCTCCTAAAACCGCTCTCTATCTCACGGAAACTTCGGTATTGCTGTTGTATCTAACTGCATTTCACTGCTCCTAGAAGCTTACCACTATTGTAAAAGATCAGAGAACTAAATAAATACGAGTAGTAAATAACTTATCATAGGCAATGGGTTAGTAGAAATCGATCAGTGACTATAATCTAGAAGAAATTTCCCGTGGGAAGACATTTCTGTGAAACAGGAATTTTTAATTAGTTGCTGTTGTGTTGGGAATAACAAGACAATTCAAAGCACAAAAGTGGGGGACATTTGTTGAAATGAAACTGATCACGAAATAAACTCATGAGAATACACGAACAAGTCTTTTGTATTGATGTTTTTGGAAAGACAAATGGTTAAAATTTTATTTTAATTTCCGCAATGTTGTTCCACATTCTTAATTTTAGAATCCAACTCTCAAAGACGAAAAAAGAATTATTTGTTTTTACTAATTTATCAAGAAATTTTAAACCCGCTTTAATTACGGTGATAGATGTTTGTTTAAAAACAGAATTTAAAATTCTAAATCAGTAGATGATGCGAATATGACTGAAGTGTTGGTAAAAAAAAATACCCAGCTGGATTTTTAAAGTGGGAGGGACAGACGGTTATCAGGTATATCTGTTTCATTCTTAACAATACCAACCGAAAACGACTGTAAACTACGCTCTGCGTCGACAGGCCGTGATTTCAACAGATCAGGGCTGGATTAAAACAGCGCGGGGCCCCTAGCAAACGAGAAGAAGGTCGCCCATCTGCCCTGAGGGGGAGGCTCCCGTATAAGGCGCCCCCCCCCCCTCCAGAAGGTGCGGGGCTCGTAGCATTCGCTAACTCCTGCTACGTGGCTAATCCGATACTACACCAGATGTAACAACAGACATTACAATTTATTTTCTTTTTCTTTAATGCATTTTAACATAATTATTCGTTCGTTGCCTGTTAAACCTACTGAGAAACTATGGTACAATCCTTGAAATTTTACTGATGCAAAACATTTGAAATTTTTAATTTAGGGAGACCAACGCTTTGTTTAACCAACTGTAGCACAACAACGTTAGTCCATTTCAGTACTTACTGCAACAACCGTATTGCCGATTGTCTCTCCTCCCTGATTTCTGTTCATAGTGTATACTTACACGATCTTCTCTGAATTATTACATCAACATCAAAACCATGTGAAAGTCTTATATTGACTTTGTTTTTGAGGGTTGCACGCGAGCTATCATCTCGAGTATTAACAAGTTAGCGCACGCAGAGATCACTGCAGCATTGATGACGCAAAAAAATTATTTTCTTTGTTCTCTAAAAGAACTATAGTAGATTATTTTCTTTCACTACAGATTGGAAAATACAGTGTCCTATAGGCAACACTTATTTGATAGATACTTCGATGGAAATATGCGGATTACTTGAGAGATATGAGTAGGATAATTTAAAGCCTCCTGGTTAGCAATGATATTAACAGTTCACAATCTTTATAACAGGGGATAGAATTTTGTGATGAATAGATACATATACACCATTTCTTCATTTATTTGATGGACTTCTGTTTAATGAAGGTGTGTTTTTTCTTAATCGACTTGTTTTATTTGTTAACCAGATCCCACAAAAACAATTCTTGTAAAAATAGGACAAGTCTCGTGTTCATGTAGTGACAAAAGGTTATGAGATCTTCTTCTGAGCCAAGTCTACACTTTACAGTGTGCATTCAGTTCAATTTGTGAAACAGAATGGTTTCTCTCGGTGTCATAGATCGTTTATTTAGGATTTAAAAAATCTGATGACTTGGCCATTATGCACGTCTTAATTTGTACTGAAATTGAGGGCATAATAAATACTTTTCAAATTCGAAAAAGAGCGAAAGAAATCTTGGCATTTATGTCAAACACATTTAAGGTATTTATATAGGTTAACTAAAACATGGCATGCATAATGGCCAAGTCATCAAATTTTTTTAATCCTAAATAAACGATCTACGACACCGAGAGAAACCATTCAGTTTCACAAAGTGAACTGAATACACTGTATAGACTTGGCTCAGAAGAAAATCTCATAACTTTTTGTCACTACATGAACACGAGACTTGGCCTATATTTACAAGAATTGTTTTTGTGGGATCTCATTTCTTTTAGTAAGTCTATCGCTTATTCTGAATCGCCTCTCAAATGTAATGATTCCATTTGTAAATCGGTGAAAAAGAATATTTAAGACATCAATATACGTTACCAACAATGGCCCACTCTCTGAAAACAATGGGTGCGCGCCATAGCCGAGCAATTGCCGTTAGTTTGACTACCAACATAAACAAACTTAATATAGTAGCCGCCACGAAAATAGACCTCAGAAGGTCCATACAATATTGCAAATCCTCAGAAAAATCAACTTTCACTAATATGAGCTGAAAAATTCTAAAAAGTAATACTGAATTTGTAGAACAAGGTGATATTTAATTTAATTTAATTGTAATGGAGCACAGGCTCCGGTGGCAATTTTCCTACACACCCATCTTCCCCCTATCCTGCACCCACCTACACTTGCCCTCTACAAATTTTATTTTTAAATTCTTTCAAAGTTTTCGGTAAATTATTCATCATTTCTCTTGGTAACTCATTCCAATCCCTGACACCCTTACATAAAAAAGAGTTCCCACACCCTTGTGCCTGAAATCGAGTGCCAGCTTGTGGTCATGGTCATCTCTTCCCTTCCATGCACTACTTTTCATACCTTGTGCAATATCTTTCCATGCCTCATCACCAGTATATGCCCTGTGCACTCCCATGACTCTCCTCATCCTCCTCCTGTCTTGCAATGAATCCCATTAGAGCTCCTTTATCATATCCGTCACTTATTGCATTCTGCGATAATTTCCAGAAACAAATCTAGCAGCCCTTTTTGCACCCTCTCCAACTCCTGTATTTGATACGTAAAATGTGGGTCCCATACTACACTACCATATTCGAGCAATGGTCTTACCAAAGTTTTGTAACCCAATTCCTTTACTTCTCTCGTACATCCCCTCATCACTCTCTCCAACAAGTACAGAACTTTTAAACCTTTTCCTACCACCTGTCCAATGTGTCCTGCCCAGTTAAGCTTATTATCAAAAGTAATGCCAAGATATTTACATTTCAAGTCTTCAGCAAGCAATTCTTTCCCCACCTTATATTCATAATTAACCCTTTGTTTTTTATTTGTGTATCTAATACGCTGACTCTTCTTTGCATTTATCTTCAATCCAAGTTTACCAACCCAACTAGATATCCTGTGTTTGTAACTCGAAATATTTACATGAATATTTTAAAAAAAGTCTAGTTCCCATGAACTTAACGAATGAAATTACTTTCTTCACTTCAACCAACTGAAAAAGCTAAACCAATGATAAAAAATAGCTGAAAAAATTAACCGGCTTCCCAAAAGTTAACTGATTAGTACAGAATATATTATATTCATTATATAGAGAAGAAT
Organism: Vandiemenella viatica; assembly: GCA_031002005.1. Lineage (NCBI taxonomy): Eukaryota > Metazoa > Arthropoda > Insecta > Orthoptera > Morabidae > Vandiemenella > Vandiemenella viatica. The sequence continues at coordinate 3,505,900 of JARYHS010008075.1, read as the reverse complement.
GTTATCAATAAAATTAAAAAGTTATATGAATCGCTTGTTTGTCCCTATTGTGTAGTGTAAAAAGTTGTCGCTGACTAACTTCCGTTCTGTTTGTTCACGTAATAACTTCCAGCGAGAAAGTTTGTGAGAAAATATTGAAATTAATCTTAGAAAACACAACAGGCTCTTTAAACGAATCCTCCTGGTTTGTATAATAATGTATCTGCACGAATGTTATCGCGCTGCGCTCGTGTCCATCACTGGCCGACGGCTTCCGTCAATAACAATGAGCGAGATACTCGTAGTTACCCTACCTTCTCAAAATATTCAAATTCAGGCTCATTTAAGAATTATAATCGTAACAGAGAATTACATGATAATAAACACATAAAAATGTTTTCTGTAAAATGTTGTTACCTTAAAAAACAATAAAAGTAACGCAATGTCCGGTTTCAATAAAATTACTAAAGAAATGATTAAAAAACTTACTAACTGGCTTATTTTCAAATCTGTGTGCCATAATCCTCTCCGTAACTTCTTCATCTTCGGACTTGTTGTACTGAAGATCACTGTCGCTGCTTTCATCCAGCAGTATCTCGAACTGATCCATTTCTGTGTCTCTCGGGCACTGTTCAACATAATCAGTTTCTTGTAATCTTTCCGAATGTCTTACACAATTTGCCCAATCTTCTTGAGTAACGCTGTATAAAGATTCGTGTGTAAGTCACTAGACATCATGAAGTTGGAAGGTTCGTGTTCTTCTTAGCGACATCCCTTTTTACTTTTGCCCAGATGAGTTCGACTGGATCATACTAGCAATGATAGGGTGGCAGGCGAACTGTTTGATGTCCCATTTCATTTGCCAGTTGATCCAATTCGAATACCTTCTTTGCATTTCGAATTTGTTCTTTACATAAAAGCTCATCCCTAGTTTCATGCGGAAAAAATTGGACACCATTCTTACTTAGCCATTCAATAATATCTCCCTTACGCTTGTTTGAAGATCGTGGTTTGTCTGTTTGAATGGAATGATAACTGGCATTGTCCATGACGATATTGCACCCTTCTTCCAGCGAGCGACACATATCACAAAACCACATCTTAAAAACCTCACCGTTCATTTCTGTATGGTAATCCGATGCAGACGAACCTTTTCCGCCACGAAACACAAGTTTGGCTCTTAGTACGAAACCTTCATGTGCAGAACCAGCATGTACTATAACAAGTCGACTTCCTCGGCCAGTAGCAACTTTAAAACCTCTGTTACCTCTTGAATCATGCCAAATATATTTGTTCATATGATTTTGGTTAATGTAAGTCTCGTCTAAATAACAATTGGCCTAGCGTCCTTTGAACGCAATGAGTTCCTTATTCGCAAATACTTTGCTCTTGAAGCCGCAATATCACTGCGCACCATTAAAAATTTTCGTCCGTCGTTGAAATTCCTAAATTTAAAACCCAGTCTTTTCAGAAGACGAGGAACGGATCTTTCTGAGCCTGAATAGCTGATTTTACGGCAGAGATCAGACAGTATTTTCATAGCCGTTGGGTATTCTCCTCTGTCGTAGTTCTCTAAAACAGTCCTGCGCACTACTTTTTTTATTAAAATCATCCAGTTCAGTGCATTTGTGTTCCCGTCTATACTTCTTTCTTGGTGATTCAGAAACAGGACTCATATCTTCGGTTTCTGCTGAACTTAAAATACCGACGATACGTTTTACCGACTTCCTGGAAATACCACAAGCCTCCGCTGTCAATACTTGTACTTGAGCAAAGTTAATGTTTCTCCAGGCTTCTTTGCTGTGGGAAAGGTTGCTAAAATACTTGAAAACATTTGCCACGACAACTTTACTTTCCTTTATAATATCTGGACGACCTGCACGAACACCGATTTTACTTATTTTCGGTAATGCACTGCATGTAAGATTCTGTTCTACAAAGTCACTAATCATAAAGACAAAATAATAATCATTAAATTAGCGAAACAAACCGACCGCAGCGAAATCTACGAACCGACTGGCTGTGGAAGAACATTTCAGAACACCGCTGGCTCAACTCAGGGCAAAGGGGGTAGTGCGGGCAAGGGGTGGAGGCAAGACTGCGTGACCTTGGATGGACAAATTCCGTGTATTGGACTATAGTAACTTTCAAACTAAATATAGGGACAAAGTAATATTTAAGACTTTGGCTCAACTTGCTCACCTCTACATAGTATAGAAATATCAGGTTTATAGCTTCATGCGGAGCAAAGTAGTAATTAAGCCGCAAATATGTGCCAGAATTTTTCATGTTTGGAATTGTAATTAAATAAATAGGGGGGAAAACTCCAATATCAGACTTTTCTTATGATTTAGGGATGAAACCATATATGTGTAACAAATTAATTGTTTTTAGGATTACTGTAAGTACAGTGGAATTTTGATGGTATCGTGCCGAAATAAAATTTTTAATAACTTCCAAAGTAATAGAAGGAAAGCAGTAAAATTCAACACATTAGTTAAAATAGTAAGCTCACTCCACAGTGATAAACTGAGGTATATAAAGTTAGTAGTGTAGAAAGCGATTTCACGTTAGGGGTATATGGAAATTTACGAGTTTCAGACTTTTCTTATAACACGTGGGTAAAATTTTATCTGTGTACCAAATTTCATCTTTCTACAGCTATGGGAAGTACCTTATAAGTTTGATGATCATCAGTCAGTCAGTGAGTGACAAAATCGTTGAAGTTTGCATCCAAATAATATCAGAACCAACATCAGTAACAAAATAAAATTTAGTATGTTTCCTAAGATTGTTGATATCTGTGCATAACAGAAATTTGAGATATATAGCATTAATACAACCGAAGAAATTGAGGTTCAAAAATGGCCCAAATCGCCTCAAGAAAAGGGTAGGCAGTGCCGTTGTTGACTCGACTTGTCGGGAGCACTGCCGTGCACCCAAATGTACAAAGGAACACTACTTACTTGATCATTGCCTCCTAAGAAGTATGTCTTTAATTATTACGAAAAACCAATCCGATGTCTTTTCTAATGGGGAAGCAATGGTTAAGAGCTGACTGTGGTTTTACAACTCGTAACATTATATTACCACAAGAGATTACACAGCAAAACTATTTGCGACAATAAGCGTACACAATCTTTTCTCCCAAGCAATTAGCGATGTAACTGAACGTCTCTGGAATACTAACTCCATTGAAATACTGCTAGTCACTGAAACTGATATAATATTAAAATCGTGTGGGATAATACTTTTTAGAATTTCTGAAGACCGTCGCAGATATGCAAAATAAATATTTATTCAACATTAAGACGTCATTGTAATGTCTAAAACTCTGCAGTGGGACGAAAATATTTTTCGGGAATGAAACGAAAGCGTATGAAAATGTTATAACATCCAGAACACTGATTTGAACGCTCAACAAGATTTTTTATGTATTATTTAGTTGCTGAAACAACATAACTTAAAATATTCACCTTGTATACAGTTTCTGTAAGCATTAATTAAAAATATCTGTACTTTGGATATGTAGTTTCTATTTTTAATGCAAACAACGATCTCTGTAATCTGACTGTTAGAAGAGTGACCTTGCAGTCACTGGAAAACTTTTATTTTCAGGAGGAGTAAATTTAGTTTATGTTTTAAATAATGGATTTTTAATTTACTGAACCTTTGGAAAGATACGAGAAATACTGGGAAAAAAATACACTCAGTTATGTCGATATACTGCCATTTTTCATGAAACAGAAGCATTGGTCAATGTTTACAGGTCTCATCTTTTCACAAACGTATTTCGCATCCTTCATCCGGCGGTGCGGGTTTATGTCTCAGTTTCGCACGCCCTGTTTTTCAGAGAATTTAATTAAATGTTTCGTGGCTCAAAACGGTCTGCCGGCTCCTCGATTCAGTGGGGGAAGATGGGGAGGGAAAAATGAGTTTCGCAGGCAGATTAGACACAATTTTTGCGCTCGGATCGCGCACAAGATCGCAATCAGGCGGGACGACACAGGCCGGGCTCAATTTACTGGCAGCACAGATAGCCGCGTGTCGTTGCCGTTCTGATTAAAACTTTATTTTTTGGCGGATGCCAATTTTCGAGGCACTTGCCCCAGGCACGGCGAAGTTGTAGACTCGCGCTGTCAGTCCCAGGCTGACAGGTTTTGGCGCGCTAGTGATGGCTGGCGTAAAACGAAGGAGCAGATGGTGCAACGGTAAACTGCGCAGCAATGTGAGAGCTGAGCAAAGAAATTTTCGCATTCCCATGCAGGTTCTGTATGCTTCATAAGAGGTGACTCTGCGTCAAGAACTGTGAATATTTCTGATGGTAAAAATTGCTATTATTTTTTTTCCTTTGTGGAAAAAATCCAGACGTTCTTCGTGCTTAGGTCTACATTTAACCAACATTATTTTGTTCATTTTTTTTATAGCTTTACGCCTCGTCGACGTTGAGATCATTAGAGGTGAGATGGGACTGGGGACAAGAAACGGGAAGGAATTCAGCCATGGGATTCTACAGGAAGCATCCCGGCATTCGCCTGGAATGATCTGCTGGAAAACCCAAATCTGGATTCCCGGATGGAGATTCGAAACGGCGTCCTCCCGAATGCTAGGCCAGAGCGTTAACCGCTCACCCAACAGGCTCGGTGCTTTGCTCATAACGCCCATTAATTTACCAATATCCTCAGTCTTGTTGGCTAATCTTCTATCTATATCTATAAAACAAAAACCGGATAAATTTGTTTTATAAAAACTCTGAAACTACTGGGCAGTTTTTGAAGGGGTTTTAACCGTTTTAAAGTTTAGAATTAGAGCTGTAAAAGTAACTAGAATTTCTGTACCCGTCTGTATTCGTTACTAAACCAATCAATACCCGTTACTTTCGAATCATTACTCGTTACTTTTGATACAATCGAAAACTAGCATGAAGTATCACATTTCATCGAGTCGAATCGCATACGGGCGACTTCATTCGTTCTTGATAAAGTTTAAGTAAATTATTTATTTTATTTTGCTTAAACTTACTTACTTAATTTACTTAAAATAAGTTTAGGTAGTCTAAGTTGTTTTTTTTTTTTGATAAATCTTAATTAAAGTAATTAGCACATGGATCTTACGGAAAACCTCTAAATGCACACTTAATTTGCTCTAATGAATTTTATATACGAAACAATAATCTAATTTCAAAACAAACACCTGTTTGCACACACACACACAAAAAAGACCTGACCTTTCATCTGACTGTGACATATCTAGTGACAATAACTAATGACGACCATTTTTTAAAGTAGCCTACTGCATATAAACCTGATATGATAATGGGACATGTATTTAACACATATTATAATCTCATCAAAGTATTTCGTTTTTAAATAGGAGTTTTCACCACTGTCTTCCTTTACTGTTTTCATTTATTTTTGTGATAGATTTGTTAAACTGAATGTGGACGTACCATCAAATCGGGCCTGCTGGCAGAGTACTACTGACTCCCGCGTTAATTGTTTCATTTTAAAAATATCAATATTCAAAACTTTTAAATCAATAACAAAGGTACAGTACAAACATGTGATGAGATTCGCAATTGTTGTTATGTCGCGGTTACAACAAACATTCAACATCAAAGCCAGTACCGATTTGATCACATGGATCCTGCGGTAATAATACAATAACTAACACCAGCCAAATGGAATACTATTACTATTACTATTACTATTACTCCGCGATTCACTAAAAGTGTTTCACAGAGGGTGCATTGCACCTATCAGGAAAGGTAATGGTTTGGAAGGGATATACGGGATGTGACAGGTGGCGCCCATGGGCTATTGTGAGGAACCATCCCAGCATTCGCCTGGAGTGATCTAGGGAAACCATGGAAAACCCAGATCAGGATGGCCGGAGTGCTTTATCGGAAGCTACTGCTGTCCGATTTTGTGTTTACTCGCCCGGTAAATCCCTTCTATTCCATTCCCTAATCGCTCGTGGAAAAAATGAGTAGAGAAATGAATCAGTTCTGGCCCTGATTTCTCTTATCTTATTTTCGCGGTCATTCCGAGATATGAATGTTGCTGGTAGCAATATTTGTTTGCTGTCATTCCGAAATACGTCAGTCGAGAATTTTTCAATTGGCTTCCGTCGAGAGCAACGCCTTCGGTGCTCCAGGTCTTCCCAACCTAACTCCTTCAACATGGCACTTACGCTTTCCCTCCAACTATATATACCTGTCACGAATCGGGCGGCTCTTCTTTGGACCATCTCTAATGCCTCCATTAATCCCTTTTGATGGGGACCCCATACAGAGCAACAATATTCCAAGTGAGGCCTCACTAGTGACTTGTATGCAATCGATTTAACTTCCGGAGTGCATTGTTTTAAATTACGACCTAGAAATCGAAGCATACGATTTGCTTTCCCAATTACATTCTCGATATGCTCATTCCACGACAAATTATTACGAATTGTTACCCCTAGGTATTTAGCGGAATCTACCGTTCTAAGGACAGTGCCATTAATTGTATATTCAAAGCTAACTGGTGTCACCTTTTTACTTACACGCATGACTTGGCACTTTTTAGCGTTTAACTCCAACTGCCAATCTTTACACCACGCAATTATTTTCATAATATCGTCTTGTAACAAAGCGCAGTCGTCCTGGGTTGTGATTTCACGATAAATAATAGAATCATCGGCAAATAATCTTTTCATTCCCCTTATTATATCGCACAAATCATTAATGTATATGAGAAACAACAGAGGCCCTATGACGCTTCCTTGTGGAACCCCGGACCTCACTTCGGCAAGTGATGAACGCTCACCGTCGAGAAGTACACACTGTGTTCTGTCCTTCAAAAAGTCTGCAACCCAATCACATATTTGTCTAGATATACCGTAACCGCGAAGTTTCCTAAGTAACCTACTGTGAGACACAGTGTCGAAAGCTTTTTTGAAGTCTAATAAAACCAAATCAACCTGGGAATATAATACGGCTCAAGTCGTGAATTAAGAGGGCAAGTTGTGTTTCGCAGCATCGGTTTTTTCTGAATCCATGTTGATTTGGGTTTAAAAGCTCATCTTCATCCAAAAACCGCATGACATTTGAATAGATGATGTGTTCTAAAATCCTGCAAAATATTGAGGTTAACGAGATCGGCCTATAATTTTGAGGATCATTAACATTCCCACTTTTGAACACTGGACTTACGATGGCGGTCTTCCATTCGGCTGGTATTTTTCCTTGATCCAAGGAGGCGGTATATAATTTCATCAAATACGGCGCAATTTCCTTTGCGTACCTAGAGTAGAATCTTGTAGGAATACCGTCTGGTCCTGGAGCCTTATTTGGATTTACATTCATAAGCAGTTTAGTTATTCCCTCGACATCGAGAACAAGATCATTCATGATTTTGTGGGTTCGATTGTTAAATATCGGAATCTCCTCCCAGTTTTCTGTTGTGAAAGCTTTTTTAAATACATTATTCAAAATTTCTGCTTTCTCGACGCTAGTTTCTGATAATTCCCCATTTTCATTAATCAACGACGGCATGACCTTACGAGAGCCTCTTATTAATTTAACATATGACCAGAACTTTTTTGGATTAGTAATTAGATCTTCGGATAAATTTCTGGTTTGGAATTCTTTAAACGCATCACGCATTGCCTTACGCACGTCCGCTCGCAAGTGGACTAATTTAGCGCGATCAGATGAGTCCCCCGATTTCTTTACCGTCGCATGTAAACGCCTTTGCTTCCTGAGCAAACGTTTCACATCCCTGTTGAACCACGGGAAGTTCTTACTAACCTTAATAAACTTCTTGGGAACAAATTGATTTAAGCCGGTCCATATTATTTCTTTTAAATTAAACCAAAGTTCCTCAACATTTGTATTAAGCGTGTACGTTTCAAAATTTTTCGCCAAATGATCGACCATAAACGCATCATTTGCTTTATCGAAACAATATACGAGTTTGTCTTTATCATGCTTCAAATTCAGCCTAGATTTTAAAGTTACCAATCGCCTTGTGATCACTTATACCGTCTTCTATACAAACTTTATCTACAATATCCGGATTGTTAGTAAGAAAAAGATCCAAAATGGACGAGGAATCTTTGACGCTCCGCGTTGGCTCTTCGACCATCTGTTCAAGAGAATTTTCCGCGAATGATTCCAGGAACGTTTCGGTTATTAACCTATCTCTTCCGCCTGACCTGAACGTAAATGTGTCCCAGTTAACAGATGGTATATTAAAATCACCTCCCATGATCAATGTATGTCCCTGAAACTTCTGAGAAATACTACTAATTGACTGTCTAAAATATTCCGCGTTATCTAATCCAGAGTCCGGAGGTCGGTAAAATGATCCTATAATGAACTTTAAACTTCTGCCAATTTTTACCTTCACCCATATTAACTCGCAACAATTCTCCGTTTCATTTACTACGGAGCAATTGATGGTTTTATTAACAGCCACGAACACACCTCCGCCAATTGAGGTAGTTCTGTCTTTCCGAAAAACATTGAATTGAGGAGCAAATACTTCGCTAGATTCTACCTCTGGCGTCAACCAGCTCTCGGTTCCTAGTATTATATCAACATCGTTAGTTGCAACTGCAGCGTGGAAATCGGCTACTTTCCCTCTAATACTCCGACAATTAAGAACCATTATCCTTAGCGGTTTAATATCTGTATCTGTAGTGTCTAAATTCGCATTTTTACTATTTGCACTCCGAAAGGAAACGGGTGAAGTATTTGGAGCTGTAAATTTCGATTTATTCACGCCGTCACTTCCAGAACCAGGATCTAGATTAACGACGCGTCTTCTTCGTTGAACTGAGGGGTCCTCGGGCCTCACGGTGTTCCTAAAAAATAATTCACATCAAGACGGTTCCATATTTTAGCAGCCACCTTGATCGCCATTCTCGGTGTGTAGTGGACGCCCGACCTGTCAAATGCGTCCCAGCTGGCAGCTATCATCGGTCGAAGATCGACGAAGCCCCAGTTGTTTCTGCGACACAGCTCCTGTAGACTACAATTCAAATTATAAATCTTCCACCATACGGCTTCCCCACAATCGATGCGCGGCACGACACTACAGACGGAAAACTGCAACTTTACCGAATTCTCACGCGCTGATTCATACGCCTTGTGGCCCAACTTGTCCATAGACTTTATTATATCTGAAACAGAAACATTACACGAGTCGTTAGTTCCGACGTGCGCCGCTACCCTCAACTGGTCATTGCACCTTGTTCTGTTAATGGAATTTTGGAACTGCAAAAAAGGGCTGCTAGATTTGTTTCTGGAAATTATCGCAGAACGCAATCAGTAACATATATGATAAAAGAGCTGGAATGGGATTTATCGGAAGACAGGAGGAGGGTGAAGAGGGTCATGGGAGAGTACAAGGCGTATATTGACGTCGAGGCATGGAAAGATATTGGTGTAAGAATTGAATGTAATGCTTGAAAGGGAAAAGATGACCATGACCACAAGCTGGCACTCGATTTCAGGCACAAGGTTTTAGGAAGATTCTCTTTTTTAGGTAAGGGTGTCAGGGATTGGAATAAGTTACCAAGATAAATTATGAATAATTTACCAAAAACGTTGAAAGAATTTAAAGTTAAAATTTGTAGAGGGCAAATGTAGGTGGATGCAGGAAATGGGATTGTGTAGGGAAATTGCCACCGGAGCGGGCGCTCCATAGAAATTTAATTAAATATTATTAGAACATAACAAGTGCAGACATGTATATCACAAACCACTAGACAAGTCTCTTATATTGTAAAGTACACTATAAAATAAAGTAGAAGGTATCAAATCTTAAAATAAACATATTTCATAAATGTTTGAAACCAATAAACCTCACTAATGTACGATAAATGAAAAAACAGTAACTATATCAAATTATCCATACAAAATTTCTATTAACAAATTATGCACTGTATATTTTAATGTTAAACAAAATAGAAACTACGAAATTAGTCTGTACGTTGTCAAAATTAGTTAACTGCGGGAGCAGGAACGTGTTCGTATCTATACAACAAATGCTAGTAACGAAATGAATTTGTAAGTAACGATTCAGGCGACGAACCCATTACTCAGTAACGAATACATCGTTACTTTTACAGCTCTACTTAGAATCTCGATTCAGTTGTTTGGCATGTCTTATGTTTCAACGTTAAATAACGCAGGAGCGTTAAATGAAATTCTGAACGTATGATGACAAATCCCAAAGATCTAAGGATTAGATATTGCATACTTCGCACTAAAAACTCAACTACAATCACTCTGACCATAACCTTAAATGAAAGAAATAAGATAACTTTTCAATAATAACTATTTTGCGCACTAAACAAAATTTGAAGTATTCTTTCCTTTAATTCGGAATATTCAATTTTTAAACACCATGTATCGCTGTAACTTGAAGTATTGTTTCCTTTAATTCGGGATATTCAATGTTTAACGACATTTTAACCGCAAAAACAGAGATTTTCTTTAACCACGATCTCTGGCAGTACCTACTACCACAATGTCTCTGGCCATCAGCATTAGTCTTCTGTTCACAATATATTTACGATAATATTATTCTGGATTCACTTTTGAAATTTGTTTAAAGGCTGAATCTGCGGAGTTAAAGTATCTGGCGTTTCGAGCAAAAGTATATCCATTCACTTCGCAAGTGAATCAAATGCGTTTCTAACATAATCTAGGGTTGTTTAATAATGTAGTTATGCAATTTCTTACAAAATTAATGAGGCTTGATACACATGAATCTTTTTGGACGAATGAAAATAGTGTACGTGCAAATAATATTCAACCCACCCGTTTATTGGTAGGGGGCGGGTGAATCTAGGTCTGCTTTAATTCCGAAAAAAAGTTGGCGCGAATTTTATGAAATTTTGTACAAATGTTTCTCATTGTGGGAATAAAAATAGCGTACGGGTAAATCTACGCCAACTATACCGGGCAACGCCAGTAACTACTTGCTTTGTTACAAGATGATATTATGAAAATAATTGCGTGGTGTAAAGATTGGCAGTTGGAGTTAAACGCTAAAAAGTGCCAAGTCATGCGCGTAAGTAAAAAGGTGACACCATTTAACTATGAATATACGGTTAATGGCACTGTCCTTAGAACGGTAGATTCCGCTAAATACCTAGGGGTAATAATTCGTAATAATTTGTCGTGGAATGAGCATATCGAGAATGTAATGGGAAAAGCAAATCGTATGCTCCGATTTCTAGGTCGTAATTTAAATCAATGCACTCAGGAAGTTAAATCGATTGTATACAAGTCACTAGTACGTCTTCACTTAGAGTATTGTTGTTCTGTATGGGGTCCCCATCAAAAGGGGTTAATGGAGGCTTTAGAGATGGTCCAAAGAAGAGCCGCCCGATTCGTGACAGGTATATATAGTTGGAGGGAAAGCGTAAGTGCCATGTTGAAGGAGTTAGGTTGGGAAGACCTGGAACACCGAAGGCGTTGCTCTCGACGAAAGCTAATTGAAAAATTCACGACAGATGTATTTCGGAATGACAGTCAGCAAATATTGCTACCAGCAACATTCATATCTCGAAATGACCGTGAAAATAAGATAAGAGAAATCAGGGCCAGAACCGATTCATTTCTGTACTCATTTTTCCCACGAGCGATTAGGGAATGGAATAGAAAGGATTTACCGGGCGAGTAAACTTAAAATCCGACAGGAGTAGCTTTCGATAAAGCACTCCAGCCATCCTGATCTGGGTTTTCCATGGTTTTCCCAGATCACTCCACGCGAATGCGGGGATGGTTCCTCACAATAGCCCATGGGCGCCTCCTGCCATATCCCTTATAACCCTTCCAAACCATAACCCCTTTCGATAGGTGCAATGCACCCTCCGCCACACACTTTTAGTGAATCGCGGAGTAATAATAATAATAATAACTCCGCTAATTATGAGTAACCATAGCATACTGACTGTTTCTCACGGGGATTTACGTAGGCTCTTAGCCAGCCCTTCTCCTCTGACACGGCTTGCTGTGTAATGTGAAGTACGCCAGAAAGCTTCCGTGTTTCGGATTCCACGTTAGACTGTAGGTCCCCTGTACCCGGTAGGGCTACGACAGGGGTGGACTGCGCAGCCCGTCACCAGATTGTTACGACCACACGGAATCATCACTGTTTCTCCATCAAAAGTTTTGCCGTAGTATAATATTTCATTCCTTCCTTGTATGCTTCTTCTATAAATTGAATATTAGTAGGGATGCACTTCAACTTTGTATCACTATTCTTCTTTTTTAACTGATACTTCTCTCTAGTGATTATCTTCTTTTAAAATGGCCATCTAATTTTTATATAGACAATAAATTGTTATACTATCTCGATGTTTAAGACTTACCTTTTTTAAAAAAATTTCAAGCTTCTCCTATGTCCCAAAGTGCTATTAAAGTATATTTGTTTCTTCTTGATCGTTTCGTAAACAACATTACTAAAAAATAATTTAATTACTTATCTTGTCGTTTCTGATTTAAGTTATTGTGTACAGTACTCGATACGTTTCACGTATTGACACCTCTTTGCTTCATTAACTCTTGTGTGTACATGTGCGGGAGAGAGAGTTGGCGGGGCAGGGGAGATTGGAGGGGGAGAACGAGGCGAAAGTACATTTACGTAGCGTCAAAATCGGTGTACATGCAAATAAACTGGTGAATCATCATCATCGTCAACAACAAGAACAATATCAAGCCAGTTGCTGGATCACAAGACTCTCCATTCCTTCTTCCTTCCCACTATCTTTCCTATAGTCCAGTCCCTCCTCCTTGTGGTGGCAGACGGGCAACGGCGTGAAGCAGTGGACTGCCTGGAGGGTGAGGGGGGGGGAGGGGGAGGGGAAGCGAGGTAGAGTGAGGCTGCGAGTGTCCTGGCACCGGCACCGCTCGGCAGCTGTGTAGGTTTTCCAGGGACACTGAAAACTGGCGGCCAACGGAGCTTTGGTGAGGGTACGACAGGTCTAGTGTTGCCCAAATGCAAGAACAAGACGAGACTTGGCCGGTCTTGGTCTTGCATCAATACACCTGGTCTTGGTCTTGGTCTTGCAAAAATGCAAGACCAAGACCGATTTTGGGCAACACTAGTGTTGCCCAAATGCAAGAACAAGACCAGACTTGGCCGGTCTTGGTCTTGCATCAATACACCTGGTCTTGGTCTTGGTCTTGCAAAAATGCAAGACCAAGACCGATTTTGGGCAACACTAGACAGGTCTAGTGCATTGAACTTGCCTTCAAAGCAAAAACAAGCCTCGGAAACAGTTGAAGAAATAAATAAATGATTTGATCCTCCTTTAGGCGACATCTATTTTACCTAACGACCTTTTCTTTTTATGCCTCTAAGCATTTTTCTAACAACCTATTTTCTTTAGCTTTCTTGCACTTCATGTTATGATTTTTAAAATATGTGTACTGTTCTCTTACTGCTTTATTTTGAGCATTTTCGCTTATTCGCCTTTGATCCATCACTATTAAAATATCTTCTGTGATCCAAGGTTTTTGGTCGGCTTCTTTCATAACTTCTATCTTTACTGGCATTGATTATTTGTCCCTTCAATGCATTCGTCATCGTATGAATTCCTTTCAGAGTTAGCTCTTAGTCCCGCGTGTACCATCTCTATAATTTTTTCTCTCGTGTGAGTTTCGTTCAATTCCTTCACTTCCAATCTGTTTACCCCGTTCTCTTGAATTTAAGCCTACACTTCATAACTACTAAATTATGCTTAAAGCCTATGAGATCTTCAATGTATACATTACTGTCTGGAACTTGGTATCTACATATCTGTTATCTTTCTGTGTCAGATGTATACCTCTCATGCGTGATTCTACCAAAGCAGCATACGTTTATTTTGGAAGCAGTAAATGTACTTGAATATCTGCGAAGTGTATTTTTTTGCATTTCAGAAACAATTAAATTATAAAGAATAATATAACAAAGGAAAGAAAGATATTTTCTTTGAAAACTGATCCGATAGCATAAAACTCACTTTTGATTGCAAACCTCGACAGCATGGAATAAACAATGTGGCCGTGTTACAAGAAGGAACAAAAGCTTAAATTGAAAATTCATAAAATATACAAAACTCAATTAAACTTAATGTAAGTGACGTTAATTTTAATTCTATCATGGTGTTTCGCGTAACAAGAAAGCTAGTAATGTGTGAAAGAAGCGTTTCACGGCGTTGTGAAGTAATTAAATGTGTGTGGCTTGGGACCGTGCATAAATATCGCTTTCATGGGACTTTTCGAGGGAATCCATCTCTGACCTACTGGAAGCCTGAGAGTATTTTACTAAGAAATACAGTGTCACCGAAGCAGATGAGATTCGAGGCGCTATGGATGATTGTCAACAGATATTCGTATCTTTGCAGATAAAGCTCGCATTTGTTTGGCTAATACTCGTAAAGGCTACCAAGCGCACAAGGTATTCTACATTTCAACATCAAACAGGGAACAGATTTTCCGACTATTTTTTGTGAACATGACGTAACCTCTCTTCCCACCAACTGATACAATAACTTTCTAAATCCGGAAGCTTTAGTTAATGCAGAAAATAATGGAGCCTTATGCAATCTGAAGACATTATTTTGCTCAATGTTTTAATAAGGTATTATTGAAGCGCTCAATTACGATTTATCGATACTCCCTCCGTCTGATTTACTGTATTGATCAAAAAAGGATGTGACTGCAGCTACTCAATGGATACGAATGGTAGGGGTTTGGGCAGTCATAAACTATACAAAAAAAGGTGCATGGCATTGTGTGCCGGGAAACCCAGAAGGGTAGTTCGCCGCCAGAGTTGACAGTGTTTCGATTTGGCGTGCTTTCGCCTCTGTCGTGGCTACCCTACTCTAACCTGTGTTAGGAGGAAAGCCTGATATTGAGGTTGGTATCGGCTTCAGCACCTAAACTCAAAGTCTTCCAAAAGTTGTCAAAGTTCTGAAAAAGTTCTATTACCGTGTTAAAACCTGTAGAATGCTAACTGTAATAATTACCGCGGTCGCCACTTACAGATTAACCTCCTGTAAGAAAGGTACTAATATAGAAATGAAAGTCTGAATCCTAATAACTGAAATATATTCTTGAAAATTTTCACATAAGTTACAAAAGTCACAGTTAGCAATGGCAATCGGAAAAATCATCAACCGAAGATCACAAATCATGAAACAGAACAAACCGCACTCCCGCCGACCCCGGTAGCGCGGGGCTAGCGAGCTGGCTTCACGTTGCAGGGGTCGCCGGTTCGAGTCCGGCCCAGGGCATGGGTGGTTTTAATTAAGTGTTGTGTTTGTCCTGTCACTTGTAATCCTCAATAATACAAGAATAATGTACAGACACAATTGAGAAACAAAGAAACACAGTTGCTGGCTGAATGGCTAAAAGGCCGAATGCCATTAAAAAAAAAAAAAAAAAAAAAAAAAAAAAAAAAAAAAAAAAAAAAAAAAAAAAAAAAACCGCACTCCCCAAAAATGAATCTTGATCATTAGAAAATCACATGTCGGAAAAGGTTACTTAGTCACATTGTTCAAGCAAAATTTTGAAGATGGCACCGATCAGCCATCATGTTGAACTTCCCCGACCAAAAGCTTCCGCGCGCCCCGAAGCTTTCGCACTCGCGAGGAGCGTGCGTTCTCCTCCAAGTTAGACGATGTACTGTACTGGACCGGCCTCGACTGTCACCCCTTGACTCACTTATATAGGCGCACTTCAAGGACGCTGCACTCCGGCCGTGCTCTGCCGCGTTCTCACATAATCCAAGACATTTATTTTTATAACCTCCTTCCAAGGTGTTCAATTTAAAATCTAGAAATTCCACGAGTTATGGGAGTTTACATGTGTCGTGTGGTGTGGCAAAATTTTAATTTATTTTTAACTTATTTCGGTCTGACGTCACCGCAAATTTTAAATAGTCCTACTGTCGCAACACGCCCAGGAAATTTTAAGAATTTTTAAACGGCATAAGTTACAAACATGAAATTATGATCAAAATGTTGGCCCGGATTTTAGCCTCTCAAAAATGTAAATTTTATTTAAATCTGCTAGGAACTGATTAAGTTATTACTATAAACAGAGATTTCGCACTTCCGCCATTTTTATTATTTATGTATTTTTATGTATATCTCTGAAGGTATGTTAATTATTAAACCGGAAAAATTACTAATGTGTAGCCTGTATTAAAACACGTGTTTTAAAAGATGTCCCATCTTCGTAGGTGTGATATCTTGGACACAATAAAATTGTTCTGTTATTGCCAGATGGGCTATTTTCGAGTGGTTTCAAAAATTCTCTAACATCTGTTCTACTGCGTTAAATAACATGAAATTAAGGTGTGCGAAACTAGAAGAGTGGTTCTTTAAGGAAAACTACTTTTTAAACCGGAATCAAAGTAGGCTTTTGAATAAAAAAATGTTAAAGTTGAGTGACC
The DNA here is from genome assembly GCA_031002005.1 of Vandiemenella viatica. Lineage (NCBI taxonomy): Eukaryota > Metazoa > Arthropoda > Insecta > Orthoptera > Morabidae > Vandiemenella > Vandiemenella viatica. The sequence goes on along the minus strand of JARYHS010008075.1, from coordinate 3,489,476 downwards.
TATTTTGTACGTTCAGATAACATTTAAAAATGCTTAAACTGCTGGAAACTACCAGATTTAGATGAATTTAATTCTCTTTCGGACTGCTTTAATTTATTATTTACTTTCTGTCGTGTGACAGTGTTTAAAATCAGTGTAAAAGCATCTTATGTGTACGGTGCCTCTGGCAAGTTACTTCGAAATTGGATTAACAAACAGAAGGTTAGTAAAATGTCTTTTAATGGTTATAGAAAATTAATTACGTGTATTTACTAGCTTCTACCTGTTCTTAGCGCTTTTAAAATGGTTTAACTTTATTGGAATTAGTGCTGAAAGGTTTGCTAATTTCGTCTGTATACCGGCTTCCTATTTTTACGGATATTTCATATTTCTCTGGATTTAAACTACTTGGAACCTATTAAAACTGAAAGAGAAGATTATTTACTGTATTTTCATCTACTTTTTAACTCTTGACATTACCTGAAAAGCCTAAAATCGTTTATGTAAACTGTTTATGCAAATGAGTTATCAACTTTCCTCAAAACTACTCCATGTTATTATCAGGTGGTATGAAACTATTAGAAACTTATCAATTATCCTTCTAAACTGTCTCAGGCATTATTACATTTACTTTTGGAACTTTTAAATGGTCAAATTACATCAGAATCTGTTATTTTCATACTGCTTCAGTCTACTATCCAGTAATCATATTTATTTCTTTAAAATTTCCTCAGAACTATATTTAACTGTGAAGTTACTGTTATTGTAAGTCTAGGCCTGGCTTTTATTAGTTTTTCACAATCATTTCTGTATTAAAATCTCTTCAGGAACCAATACCAAAATCTGGTATATGGCAAAATTAAGGGTTAGATTTGATTTATATTGAAATTAACTATTTACCTCTGGAATAATGTTTAGTAGTTATGATAAAAGGTTTGTTTAGATACTATATTTACTGTTATTTAACATTTACCTCCTTAAAATCTGTTTAGAATATCTCCTTAACCAATATTAGGATCTGATAGTGAAAGTTCACTTTTATATGGAATAACCTATTTCCTGCTGGAATATCATTGATTTATTGCAATTTATGGTTTATTTCTGTTTGCTATGTGCTGTTTAGTTACTTTACTGTACTCAAAGTGTTGTTATCTCGATTTTAACTGTGGTATCGTGTACTGAAGTTAACCTCAAACTTTGTCGGATTTTAACGGAATCTCGAAAATGGAGCGAAGGGTACCTTACACCTGGTAATCCTACCAGGTGTAGGGGAAAACGGAGCACGGAGCGTCCTAGCATGCTTTACGTGACTAAGCAATGCTTTGCTGGAGGTGAAGGTCACTGAAATCGTTGTACGCTGGAAGATAGTATGTTACCACTTTATTTTTTACATTGTAACCAATTTGTAGTTTCTATTTTAGTGTTTAGTTTGAAAACATTTTATTTCTGAGGCTGACATGGCAGCGTTTATCTAGGTGATTATGGAAAACATTGTAGTGGCCCTGTCAACTGATTGGTAAGAGCCGCCAGGGTAAATTTCCACTGGAGCTGTGGATAAGGGTCGAACCTAGAAGTTGACCATGGTTCTGATGTGAACATTCGTCGCAGGTTCCTACTGCAACGCCTCACAGGTTATTATGCTCATATTAACAGTGGAATGACTGAGGAGGCCAGGATAAAATACGGTAAACGGCAATTACCTATTTACATATTTATTTAAATAAGCAAGGACTGGTGAAATACGTGAATATTTACTTTGTTTAATTGGCTTTGAAACAAAACATTATAGATAGGGCCAAGGCTTAGGCGAGCATGTAACTGATGTGTGCCTCGCAGCTCGAATTAAATGGAACATTGTTAATCTGCCCGAAGACTACGCCCACATGACTATTACCAATTGATTAAACATCTGAATGTCCACACCCAGCTATCACAGCAGAGCCCACCTTAGTATGAGACGCCAGGCATCATCTTCTTCCTTGCAACCGCCGCCCCGGCGGCGCCGGCGTCGACGCCCTCGGCGTGCGTTGAGAGACTTTCGTAGAGAGACCGACAGACCCCTGCCCCCAGGGTTAAATAGATACTTCCCCTTCCTATCACCACTGTGTGGAGAGGGCAATACTCATCACTAACCTACTGTATGAAGTCACTTTACCAGCTTGCAATACTGACGGGCGCTTGGCAACTGGCGATTTAGGACTTGCTGATTGGTGTGCTACTTCTCAGGTCATAGCTACTATTGCTTAACTATTGTATTTCATGTTCGCCCGCCCTGGATGCTGACTTGAAAAATATTGTTTTAGCAAGTGATCGACCTAGATCACTACAACATAGATCAGAACTGCAGCTTCACAATTTAAGTTATATCGCATTCAAGATGATGTTCAAAGTAGCGCGCTGCGTGGTGCTATCGTCACAACTTACCTTAGAAAAATGAGGTTTGCCTTAAATTTGCTACATATTGGAGATTCTTCGAAGGAATTCCGAATCAAAACTCTGAATAACTTTATTCTGCCTGCAAAAAAGTTAACTTCTAAACAGTTACTCAAGTTAAAGAAGTGTTCATTTTTCCAACCTTAATGAGATCTTCATAGCTGATAGTTTCCTCGAATCCAAAAAAACAGTAAACCAGAACGCGCTGTAAAAGAAGGATGTGTAGTTAGATCTACTGGTGCATATTAAAACTTGCAACCAGGTTCTGCAGCCAAATTGTAAAGTTTTTCTACATCACTAAATTAACTTAGTTATGACAACTTCATCGAAATGCCTCCCTCAGTCATAGCCCGGTGGCGCAGCGCGAGCGTGGCTCTGTGCAGAGGTCTGCTGCCTCCAAGCAGCGCCTGGCTGCGAGCCTTTGAACTATCGGCAGCCGATAGAGCTACTATCAGAGACAATATACCGCCACAGAACAGTGGCGAGCGGCATTTCTCACGCTCCAACAATCCAACAAACCACCAACTCCAACTTCAACAACACACGCACGAGTTAGCAACGGCTGTTAACTATTCGGCTCACACATGGAAATGAGTTGCAGAACAACAGATACACCGCATCAGCAAATGGACTTAAAATTACAGTTCTTTCAACATACCAAGTAAGTTGCTGGTACGAAGCTTAAGTATTGAGGAATTAGTGTTGAAATAGTAAGTTAAGAAGTTAAGGAAGTTTATATTTTAAAAAGGATACTGCTAAGTCATAAAAAATTTCTGAATAATTGGGGTGTGCCCAGGAAGGGATCAGTGCGTAATTCTTCACTTCCTCCTACCAATCACCAATTTCCACCGTTAATTGCTAAGTAAGGTGGATAAGATTTGTTCTGTATCAACCACTGTGCCCAGGAAGGAATCAGTGCCTAATTCTTCACTTCCTCCTACCAATCACCAATTTCCACTGTTAATTGCTAAGTAAGGTGGATAAGATTTGTTCTGTATCAACAACTTCCTCAAAATGACAGCAGAACATGATGTTATACGACAGTGTGTCCATAAGCAATCATGTTAGAAAACTACATGGACTGAAGGTAAACCGTCCATATTTTTATCGTTCGCATTTTCGTAGATGTATTGTAAATGACACCAACAGTTGAGATATTCAAATGTCAATTGATATTAATAATTAAAATAACACGAAAATTTCATATGCACTTATTTTTTTTAAACGTTTTTCACTAAACGAATTTTGTGTTGCTGCGAAAACACCGATTCCTCTGTTTATTTTAATGCCATTCTATTAAAGATAATCGTTCCTCCTACGTCATGAACCAATCATTGTTTCTTATCAGAGGTGCAGTATAATAAGGTCGGGCCACACTAGACCGAGCCGAGCCCGCACCGTCACCGCGCCGACACTAGGCCGAGTGTCGGCTCGCCCCCCTCGCGTCCACACTGGTCCGTAGCACGGCCGTGTGACGGACGGGTTCATACTCGGTCTTCAGTCTCCTTTATCGAATGCACTTGGCTGTTTCACGGAATTAATTTTTAAAAAAATAACTTAAAAGTGATGTGGGTATCGTAGCTGCGGCTTTCACCGTACTTTATTATAGAGTACTGTACTTTATAATCTACGAAAGTAGTAAAGTACGTTAAAATACTTTTTTTTGTCTGACTCTTGTTATCTCCTAATTGTTTGATCTCTTATGCACAAAAATAGTATTCCAGAGCTGTTTTAACAAATGATCGTCAAACTGTATTGTCAAACTATATAGTCGCGATTAAATGTCAAGAGTCACTCACTTCACGTTTAACGTATTTCTTTTGGTTGAAGTTCCTTTTCGAGTCACTCAATATTTTTTTTTTTAACAAAAAAGAATAAGATTTATATTTGAATGCAGACCGCAAAGATTCCGTAAAATAATAATAATTTCATGTGATCTAAAAATTCCAGTCACGGAGTTACTTATCGGCTGCTCAGTACACCTCTTTCGTCGTCACCTAATTTGAAAAGGAAAACTGCAGATTAACGTGAAATTCGAAACACGGAGCGTCCTAGCATTTTAGAATTAACAAATCAAAGGTTTCCCAGAGGTGAATTTCAATTTTGAGACCCATAAAAATTACAGCTGAGACAGTGATTTGAAGCGGGGACTTTCATTTCTCCAATCGTACGCCATAACCTTCTGAGTCAAGACACAAATCTGGTTATAATCAAAGATTATTATTCAATCATAATAAAATACTTATAATTTATATTTGCCATGCCAAAAAAACAAATGTACTTTTATATGATTGAATACATATTCTCCAGTACTTCTAGATTCAGATGCTTGCGGCGAGTGATTTGGGCACCGAAGGTCCCCGGTTCAAAATCCGGATCTCGGATGCAATTTTTACAGGCCTTAAAGTCGACTTTTACCACTGGCAAAGATTTGATTTATTAATGCGAACATGCAAGGACTCTACCTAAATTTTACGAATATCTGATGAACCTGAAGTGAGGCTGAAAAGAAAAGACACACTTCTAAAGCAGTCAGTAAAGTTAAAACAATATTTAGTCGTAAAGGACCGGAAATTTCCGAACTCTTTCTATACAGTTCTCCATATCGACCAGCCCGACAGCAGACCGACACCGGGCCGCACCGTCAAAATATAAACCAAATTTATCGGGGCCAACACACGGCCGAGTGTCGGCCACTTCAATCGAGTGAGCGACAACAATTAGAAAAGTGATGATGCGGTGCGGGCCGGGTGCTGGAACTACAGTGTAAAACAAATTCGTATTCTTATCAATGTAACACAGAGCTTATTGTTCAAAATATCGTTATTTAAAAAGAAAATGTGGATTCGATAGTCGTTTTTGGTGGGAGGGGGGAATTGAGTGCAGAAGTATTACTGTTAGGAAGTGTATAACTCATTGATTACAACGAGAAATTATCTTCCTGGATTTTAAAATTAAATAATAGGCCTTAACGCAAAATAGTTATAGTTTTTAATCAATGACTTACTTATATTTACAAATTGTCACTTTGTTGCCCCTGTTGTATCTACACTCCTGGAAATTGAAATAAAAACACATTGACGCCGGTGTGTAAGACCCACCATACTTGCTCCGGACACTACGAGAGGGCTGTACAAGCAATGGTCAAACGCACGGCACAGCGGACACACCAGGAACAGCAGTGTTGGCCGTCGAAGGGCGCTAGCTGCGCAGCGGTTGGGCACCACCGCAGTCAGTGTCAGCCAGTTTGCCGTGGCATACGGAGCTCCATCTCAGTCTTTAACACTGGTAGCATGCCGCGACAGCGTGTACGTGAACCGTATGTGCAGTTGACGGACTTTGAGCGAGGGCGTTTAGTGGGCATGCGGGAGGCCGAGTGGACGTACCGCCGAATTGCTCAACATGTGGGGCGCGAGGTCTCCACAGTACATCGATGTTGTCGCCAGTGGTCGGCGGAAGGTGCACGTGCCCGTCGACCTGGGTCCGGACAGCAGCGACGCACGGACGCACGCCAAGACCGTCGCATCCTACGCAGTGCCGTAGGGGACCGCACCGCCACTTCCCGGCAAATTAGGGACACTGTTACTCCTGGGGTATCAGAGAGGACCATTCGCAACCGTCTCCATGAAGTTGGGCTACGGTCCCGCGCACCGTTAGGTCGTCTTCCGCTCACGCCCCAACATCGTGCAGCCCGCCTCCAGTGGTGTCGCGACAGGCGTGTATGGAGGGACGAATGGAGACGTGTCGTCTTCAGTGATGAGAGTCGCTTCTGCCTTGGTGCCGATGATGGTCGTATGCGTGTTTGGCGCCGTGCAGGTGAGCGCCACAATCAGGACTGCATACGACCGAGGCACACAGGGCCAACACCCGGCATCATGGTGTGGAGAGCGATCTCCTACACTGGCCGTACACCTCTGGTGATCGTCGAGGGGACACTGAACAGTGCACGGTACATTCAAACCGTCATCGAACCCATCGTTCTACCATTCCTAGACCGGCAAGGGAACATGCTGTTCCAATAGGACAATGCGCGTCCACATGTATCCCGTGCCACCCAACGTGCTCTAGAAGGTGTAAGTCAACTATCCTGGCCAGCGAGATCTCCGGATCTGTCCCCCATTGAGCATGTTTGGGACTGGATGAAACGTCGTCTCACGCGGTCTGCACGTCCAGCACGAACGCTGGTCCAGCTGAGGCGCCAGGTGGAAATGGCTTGGCATGCCTTTCAACAGGACTACATCCAGCACCTCTACGATCGTCTCCATGGGAGAACTGCAGCCTGCATTGCTGCGAAAGGAGGATATACACGGTACTAGTGCCGACATTGTGCATGCTCTGTTGCCTGTGTCTATGTGCCTATGGTTCTGTCTGTGTGATCATGTGTTGTATCTGATCCCAGGAATGTGTATATAAAGATTCCCATTCCTGGGACAATGAATTCACGGTGTTCTTATTTCAATTTCCAGGAGTTTAATAAGCTGTACATGGCTACTTGCGAGTTCATTACAGACAGAATGTTGGCATATGTTTGCATGCTTTTGCACAAATATAAGATAAATCAGTTTTGCATTAAGTGCAATTAGAGCAATGGAAAAAATTGCCATTAACTAATAAAAATTCATCCGAAGAAATTATTGGATATTACCCACTAATATTTAATTACAATAACGGGAACTTTGAGGATTGTTTTAAAAGAGTTTAATTTATAGTTTTTGTATTACAGGATCAAAGTTGCCTGAGATAAGTTGATGAGGTGCGTGTGACATCTGGGAGTAGATTAGCAGAAGTAGGTTAGAGACGTAAGTTCACATAAATAAAGAACAATTTATTAAGTAGATTCAAATAAATCAGTAGTTTTCTGTCGTTTCCATTGATGCTAAATTGTATTTGTCCGTAGGGTTTGTGCAATTAAGGTGAAGAGTGCGTATCTGCCAAGCATTCGGCTTGGTGAGTGAACGAGACCACTTAGAAAGGTTTTTTTTTTTTTTCCATTCCTCTGCAAGCTTGATTTACTGCGTGCATTGAGTAACTCAGTGGGTGCTCGATTCGGAAGGACAAACTTTTCCAATTCTGATGATCTTGACGTCCATCGCCTGTGTAATCCTAGTTACAATAAGAAGGGGACAAAGGATTCTTACTGGGATAAACACAACATTTCTCGAAACGTATTGAATTAAAAGTGCAAACTGCAAATTAACTATTATACATGACAGTTGATTGTTAAGAATGGTCATTAACCTTTTATTTAATTTAATTTAATTTATTTAATTGCAATGGAGCACAGGCTCCGGTGGCAATTTCCCTACACACCCATATTCGTGAAACTAATTATATTAATTTATTCTAATACATTAAGGACTTTTGAACTAATTTCGATCTTCTGCGGTTCATGCTAAGAGTAAATTACGCCCCTGAATATATAGAATGCTGCTTGTATGTTTCATAAAAAAAAAAAGAAAAAAAATAACTTATGATCTGGAACTTGTTTTTAGATTAGATACAATTAATTTGCGATGAAGTACTTGCTTCGGAGGCAATTCTCTTAATCACTAGTTACCGGTTTTATTTTGTTTTTTTAATTGCCTAATATAGTTTGAGTGTCAAATTGTTCCCTCATCTACTTTTATGATTTAAGAATTTTAATTTTTAATTCCTTCAGCGTTTTTGACTTCACTTGGAAATTTGTTCCAGTCCCTGACAACATTAAACACAAAAGAAAATTTTCCCACTCCCTTTTGCTTGTGGTTATGGTCATCTCTTCCATTCCATGCGCTACGCCTAGCTATTCGACCAGTATACTTCCAAGCTCCTTCACCAACATGCGAATTATATACCCTCTTCCTGTCTTCCAATGACTCCCAATCCACCTCCTTTATCATATTATTTGCTGACTGGGTCCTTCGATAATTTACATAAACAAACCTAGCTGCTCTTCCTCGCACACCCTCCAAATCCTGTATTTGATAACCAAAATGTGGGTCTTAAACTGCACCATATTCTACCAGTGGTCTGACGAAAGTTTTTTAATACAATTCTCTCACTACTCTGGTACAAACTCTCATCACCGTCTCCAGTACATGAAGGATTTTTAAAGCTTTTCCTACCACCTGTCCAATGTATCCTGACCTGTTGAGCTGGCTATCAAATGTGGAGCAAGATATTTAAATTTCAAGTCTTCATGAAGCAATTCTTTCCCCACCTTATAATAATAATCAAATTTTAGTTTCTTTTATCTGTATACCTGATAAGCTGACTCTTCTTGGCATTTATCTTCATTCCATGCTGACCTACCCATTTAGATATTCTGTTCACAGTCTTCTCTTATTTCGATCCTATTATACACCATTATGTCATCTACAAACAACCTAAATTATGTAATCGTAGGCTTCCGCGGCCAGAGTCAGTTGATTCTTGGCTGTCCGGGTGGCGCCGCGTCATGTTTCTTGAAACCGACGTTTCGACCCTCATTCTGGGGTCTTCTTCCAGGGCAGAACATGACGCGGGCGCCACCCGGACAGCCAAGAATCACCTAAATTATGACCGCAAACCATCAACACAATCATCTCTACTAATATTATTAATGCGAACGTAACTCTGTCTGTCTGTTTGTTACGTTTCTTGGGCTAAACGGCTACTCCAATCGTGATGAAATTTGACAAGGAGATGCTATTTGACATTAGGATGGGCATGGGAAACCGTATCTGTATAGATAAGAACACATTGTCATTAAGTTATTAAAATTATCTGAACTGTGAAAGACAAAACGCAAAATATCTATATGTCTTTGTAATGCCCTAGTCTTAGAGTGGTAATGGCAGCATAGTGGTAACGTGCATGGTGCTTAAAAAAAAAATGCCCTATGGCTTCGTGTTCAAATCCCACTGGGGGCAAACATTTTTATGAATTGTTTTTCATAGTTTGAGTCAAGCTTAGGATTTTGTAGTAAGGATACGATGTTCTGGCAAATCTTTGGCGACAGATTAGTGCCCTAAGCGTTTACTTTATTCAGGGTATACTGGTTCCACAGGCAGTTTTTGTGTGATCTAAACCAGTGGTCCGCAACCGGTGTGCCGCGGCACACTGGTGTGCCGCGACAAGGTGGAAGGTGTGCCGCGAGATTTACCCATTATAAGGAATAAATTTCATTTTTTTATTATTACATTTTAGTTTCATGTGCCGCGAATTGTTACGTATTGTCGTATTTTAAGAAATTAAATGTTATTTATTTACTCACACTTGCTGTTAGTTTTGTTTGTTCATTTTTTAAATATTTTTATTCCTCGCCAGTAATACTGCGCTTTGAAGTTCCGTTATTTACCGTCTGTTCTGTGTATGTGCTTTTTCCTCAGTCTAAACTGCTGGGTTAGCAGAATTTTTATTACTTGTCGGTGTTGGTGGCTTGGTGCTTCTCCAACAATACTACTTTGTTCCTGCACTGTTGCACCGACGCATGTTAGGCATCACTGTAAAACAATCGGCGCCATATATGTTACTTCTTTGAAGTATAAATCCCGTTTCTTACAATTACTTCAGTTCCATCATAACTGTGCTCTGAAGTGGTCTGAAATCTGTGTCAGTAGTTCGTCTTGATATTTGCTATTACAATTAGCAGACTATTTTATTTCTTCAATGGGAAAATCCTTGAACGGAGTGTTCCGTCTATGAGTGCAACTGATGAAAGCGTTGAGCCAGCAAGAAAGAAACAAAAGTTAATGCAGCGGAAATATAGAGATAATCACTTATCCTATGGGTTTTCTTGGTGTGTGAAAAAACGTGCCCAGTCCCCAAGTGTATCGTTTGTGATGAAAAACTCAGCACCGCTGCAATGGTTCCCAGTAAGTTGAAACGACATTTGTCAACAAACATTCTTCTCTGTCAAACAAAGATGTCAATTATTTTCGCAGGTTATTGGAAATAAGAAAAACAAAGAACTTTCATGACCGCTACAGTACATGTTCCGGAAAAAGTACAGGAAGCTAGTTATGAGGCAGCCGAACTTATCGTAAAGACCAAGAAACCACATACAACAGGTGAAACGCTGTTAAAGCCTGTTTGTAAAGAGACGGTGAGAACATTTCAGGGTTTAGAATCAGTTAATGAAATTTCAAAAATTCCTCTTTCTGCTGACACAATCAGTCGCCGAGTTATTGATATGTCTCGTGATATTTAACACATTATAAAGGAGAAATAAACAACTGTCAGAAGTTCTCGCTTCAGATTGACGAGTCCACAGATATTAGTAGCCATGCATAACTTCTGGCTTACATTCGCTACATCGATGAAGATGTAATTGTAAGTAATTTCTTCTTTTGCAAAGAACTTCCAGAGCATACTACCGGTGAAGAAATATTTCGTTTGACTAATGAATATTTGCGCCTTAATGAATTAACATGAAAGAATTGCGTTAGTGTTTGTAGAGACGGAGCGGCTACAATGACAGGCCCAGTGAAAGGATTTGTAGCTAAAGTACGCGAAGTAAATCCCAAGGTACGATGCGATCATTGTCTCATTCACCGCGAAGCCCTTGTTGCTAAGTCTCTGCCATCTTCTCTGAAAGATTTGCTGGACGAAGTAGTAAAAGACGTGAACTTCATAAGATCGCGGCCCCTAAATTCGATTCTATTTTCCGTTTTATGTCAGGAAATGAGTTCAGAACACATTACACTCCTGCCATACAGAAGCACTCTAGCTGTCACGAGGAAAGGATCAGTGAATATTTGAACTTAGAGAAAGGTTCAGACATTTTAGACTGTTGAAAGACAAGTACGCGGATTTATTCGCAGACGGCGAATGGTATGTAAGTTGGCATATCTTTCCGACAGTTTCGTACACTTGAATGAGATGAACATCAAAATGCAAGGTAGGGACGAAAATATTCTTATTAGTATGGATAAGATTAAACGAAATGAAAACAAGCTTTTTTGTGGTTACAGAGGATTGAAAATGGGTCGTGTGAGATGTTCCCGATTGTATGGTGACGGTAATAAAATGGTGATGGGCTTAATTAAAGAACATTTAGAAATCCTGTAACAGAGATTCAAAAAGTACTTTGGAGAAAGTGTTGAAGATTTCGATTGGGTTCGTGATCCATTCGTTGCGAATTAGGAACATCTTCCAATTAAAATTCAAGAGGAACTCCAGATTTAAAAGCTGACAGAACTTTGAAATTAAAGCTTCTCGAATTTCCTTTAGATACATTTTGGCTAACATTAAGGAATGAATATCTGGCCATCTCCGACATGGCAGTTAATATGTTATTGCCATTTCCAAACACATATTTATGTGAATTAGGCTTCTCGGCGTTGACTGAGATAAAAACATCCAAGAGAGAAAGAGTCAAATCCGTCGATGAAGAAATGAGGCTTGCATTGTCAACGATTTCTCCACGAATCAGCCAACTGTATGCATTTAAGCAGGCACAAGTGTCACAATGAAGGTAATATAAAAATGACTGATTATTAATTTTATGCAACAACCACTGTTTGTAGCTACAATTTTTTTTCGTGTTAGAGGGTTGTATACGCAAAAAAAATTCGTGTAGTGAGGACTTTTTTTTTTTTTTTTTTTTTTTTTTTTTTTTTTTTTTTTTTTTTTTTTTTTTTTGCTCAATCCACCAAGTGTGCCGCGAGATTTATGGATAACCTTAGGCTGTGCCGCGAGAAGGAAAAGGTTGCGGGCCACTGATCTAAACCAATAATATTATATATGCGAAAAGAAGTCTCCGTCTTTTTTTTTACGTTTTGACGGCTATATGTTATACCGATATACCGAAATAATTTGAATCATTAGGAAAGAAATAGGATACTTTCTTCCGATATGAATATTGAGACAGGTTCGACGGTAGGATGGTATATTGATAGCGTTCCCCGTCCTATTATACCGATATAGTCTTTAGGTAACTTTCAGCTTTGTGTATCCAATTCTAGAAATCAAATTCGAAAATCCACGCGTACGAAGTCGCGGGTAACAGATAGTTCATTATAATAATGAACAGCAACACTATCCTGTGGCACTCCCATATTTACTTTCGCATCTTTTGATAATGTAATTTCTCCAGCGTTCTGGCTTTTAAGAATTCCTTTACCAGCAAGTTACTTTTTAAACCCAATCCAAGAGTTTTGTTTATTTAAAACCATTTTATGGCTAAATCTGTCTAATGGTTTCTCCAGTCATGGAGGAAATTCTTCAGTTCCTCGCACATGCAATGAGAAGAGACTTAAAATTTGTGTGAATTAATTATAGCAGGGAGCGTTTAGGACAACAGTGAGCTGGTGGATGGATGAAGATGAGCTGTTTATCTCTTTAATAGTCTGATAACGTGCAGTCAAGAGTGTTGTGAGGAATTAATAGCGGCTACGGCGAACCGTACTGATGATGACGACACGACGGGTCGCAGAAGCCGAGTCATTAGCAGGTGGAGCCGTCGCTTTGTGAGTGGCGCGCAGACCACACAATTATCGTTGCCGGACCCTGCGCACAAACGCGCTTTGATCTCCTCCGCGCCAGTCAAAACTCCTTCGCCGCCGGAATTCTTGTCGAACAAAGGAATTCCTCCTCCTAGCTGCTACGCCGCGTTCCTTTGGCCTTTATTTGCGTAACGCGAAGAAAAAACAGAGCATACCAGCAAACATACGCAGGCAAAGCTCAGACGAAAAAGCAGAGAAAGGAAGAGCGACGGAAGAGAAGGAGAGGGAAGAAAAGGGAGGTGTAAGGCGTATTTCTAAGAAACTGCAATGATACCATAGCTGTGTATCGTTAAAAACGGTAGTCTGTGCATTGTATTTAGTGAACGGGTATGTACTGTTTCTTAGCGTCACAAATTTCCTTTTAGAATAGAAAAAGAAATAAATATATGAGGCAGAAAAGATTTTTACCACCGATAAGGAAAGGAAGTTGTGTTTGCAAGGCTTACCTTTCGTCACGGTGATTGTCAACTGTTCTGCACGATATCGAGAGTTAAGTTGGTTACTCTGTATTCATTACTTATTTGTTATATAAATAATTTTCTCGGGTGACTAGCCGAGTTATATGAATGTCATAGTTACACGATATTTCGGCAGCAGAGCAGCACAGCACCAATTACTGCCTTTTCTTAGAGGGCAGGTGGAGGTGGAGGATATTGTCCGTAGACATTGCCTCCAAAAGTATATGGGTGGTGCAAATCTTCACTGTTGAGGTGGCTTCACGGTGGTGTCAATTATTTGATTAAATTTAGTGGTCTCTTGTGACGATCAATTGTTGTATCATAGCGACCGATGTTGTGGACTTCAGGGTTTTTGCTTCTATGAGTACTTTTGTAGAAAATTTCGGCTAGTTGTTTGAACCTGTCGTGAAGATATGGAACTCCAGTGGCTTCATGGAGTGCATAGGTTGGAAAACTGTTTGGAAGATGTAGAGCTCTCTTCAGTGCCCTGTTTTGTATTGTTTGTAATCTGAGTATATGACTGTCGGCAGCATATTTTCGGCGCACTGAATCATCGACGCCATCTTCTGGTGAAGTGAGGTCAGGAACGTGCGAAGTTGCTGAGCTAGACCAGATTACCGCTGCTAACCTCTGATTGGTCGGCTGTAGAACCAGTCGTAGCAGGGGTCAAATCTCGTTGCGGCTTGAATCGATGCTAAGGTGGAGTTACGACTAGATTTGATGTCAGTTTTTACATGGCATGTAGCGGACGGGCTTAAAGTCATCGCTCCTTCGAAGATGATATCATAAAACAAAGCATTCAGCATAAATTGTTTATCAAACTGATGGGTCAACACGGATCCGTTGCGGGCCTCATATTGAGCCATGCTGCCACGTGATTGGTCAGATTTGTAACCAATCGTAGCCGGGGTCCTGCCTCGTATCAACACATCGTTCCATAGAAGGAAAAATCAGAAGGCAAAAACTTTCCCGTAAGCTGATCATTAATGCCTGAGTAACAAATTGCTCACTTATGTTACTACCGAACTTCCCGTTGATCTGGACGCGCCGTGTAATGCGTCCCGGTCGCGCTGTCGGCGAATAGTATTGATGACTGGCGTCCAGGCTTCACTCAGCTGGTACCCGCTGTCGCGGTTGACGAGGTTAGACGCGAGACGAATTTCTACTGCTTCTGTAAGGATGCTGTTCCAGAAGCTCCCAGTATGCGCCAGTACTCTGGTATTTTCGAAATCAAAACCATGGCCATGTTCTAGACTGTGTTCCGCCACCGCAGACTTGTCTTTCTGCCCCAGACGAACGTGTCGTGCATGTTCTAGACAACGTTGGTGAACACACCGCACCGTTTGGCCAATGTAGCTTTTACCACATTCAGCCATCCTGATCTGGGTTTTCCATGGTTTTCCCAGATCACTCCACGCGAATGCGGGGATGGTTCCTCACAATAGCCCATGGGCGCCTCCTGCCATATCCCTTATAACCCTTCCAAACCATAACCCTTCTCGATAGGTGCTATGCACCCTCCGCCACACACTTATAGTGAATCGCGGAGTAATAATAATAATAATAATAATAATAATTAATGCTATATACCCCAGGTGTCCGCAAAGCAAAGTCATCCTTGGGGGAGCGTAAGATGTTCTTCACCTTTGGTGGTGGCAGGAAAATGGTCTTGATTCCAGTTTTTGCTAGAATCCGTCCTATCTTGGACGTTGTGGCGCCAGAGTACGGCAAAAAGGCTAGACGATCAGGTGGCTCCTTGTTGGTGTTGTTGAGCCTACGTGTCGGCTCTCGGAATGCCAGTCTTATCTGATAATCAGTGTACCCATTGCGTTGAAAGGTCTGACGCAGATGACTCAATTCACCGGGTAGACTGTCAGCATCGCATATCGCTCGCGCCCTATGTACAAGCGTGCTGAGTACCGTCTTTCGCTGTGCCGGATGGTGATGGCTTCGCGCGTTCAGGTATAGGTCTGTGTGCGTCGGTTTTCTGTACACAGAATGTCCTAGAGACCCGTCAGGTTTCCTTTCTATTAGTATGTCTAAGAAAGGCAACCGGCCTTCTTCTTCCACCTCCATCGTAAACGGCACAGCGAAAGACGGTACTCAGCACGCTTGTACATAGGGCGCGAGCGATATGCGATGCTGACAGTCTACCCGGTGAATTGAGTCATCTGCGTCAGACCTTTCAACGCAATGGGTACACTGATTATCAGATAAGACTGGCATTCCGAGAGCCGACACGTAGGCTCAACAACACCAACAAGGAGCCACCTGATCGTCTAGCCTTTTTGCCGTACTCTGGCGCCACAACGTCCAAGATAGGACGGATTCTAGCAAAAACTGGAATCAAGACCATTTTCCTGCCACCACCAAAGGTGAAGAACATCTTACGCTCCCCCAAGGATGACCTTGCTTTGCGGACACCTGGGGTATATAGCATTAATTGTGAATGTGGTAAAAGCTACATTGGCCAAACGGTGCGGTGTGTTCACCAACGTTGTCTAGAACATGCACGACACGTTCGTCTGGGGCAGAAAGACAAGTCTGCGGTGGCGGAACACAGTCTAGAACATGGCCATGGTTTTGATTTCGAAAATACCAGAGTACTGGCGCATACTGGGAGCTTCTGGAACAGCATCCTTACAGAAGCAGTAGAAATTCGTCTCGCGTCTAACCTCGTCAACCGCGACAGCGGGTACCAGCTGAGTGAAGCCTGGACGCCAGTCATCAATACTATTCGCCGACAGCGCGACCGGGACGCATTACACGGCGCGTCCAGATCAACGGGAAGTTCGGTAGTAACATAAGTGAGCAATTTGTTACTCAGGCATTAATGATCAGCTTACGGGAAAGTTTTTGCCTTCTGATTTTTCCTTCTATGGAACGATGTGTTGATACGAGGCAGGACCCCGGCTACGATTGGTTACAAATCTGACCAATCACGTGGCAGCATGGCTCAATATGAGGCCCGCAACGGATCCGTGTTGACCCATCAGTTTGATAAACAATTTATGCTGAATGCTTTGTTTTATGATATCATCTTCGAAGGAGCGATGACTTTAAGCCCGTCCGCTACATGCCATGTAAAAACTGACATCAAATCTAGTCGTAACTCCACCTTAGCATCGATTCAAGCCGCAACGAGATTTGACCCCTGCTACGACTGGTTCTACAGCCGACCAATCAGAGGTTAGCAGCGGTAATCTGGTCTAGCTCAGCAACTTCGCACGTTCCTGACCTCACTTCACCAGAAGATGGCGTCGATGATTCAGTGCGCCGAAATATCGTGTAACTATGACATTCATATAACTCGGCTAGTCACCCGAGAAAATTATTTATATTTGCAACGCCGAGAAAAACTACGTAATTATGTACTTATTTGTTGTTTTGTGAATGAGACATTCAATGTCAACACTTCAGAAAGAACGCGCTGTGTGAAGTACTATTATTTATTCAAGAATGTTAATTCTTTGCGGTAGGCGCAGATAATATTGGGTGTTAATCTTGCAATCAGTACAATAGTATAGCGTGCATTTTCGTATATAGTAAACAGAGGATCAATAGTGTGCTTTTGTCAACGCATCTCCTAAAAGCATTTTACTTGCTTCGCGTGATAAAGAAAGAGTAATATCGTCGATCCATGGTTTCCCAAATCACTCCAGGCAAATACCGGGATGCTTCCTTCAAAAGGCCATGGCTGAATTCCTTCCCATTCCTTGCCCCCCATCGTTTCCCGTCTCTAAAGACCTCACTGTTAGAGAGACGTTAAGCAGATAAAAAAAAAATATCGTGGAGACAGTCTCTGAGCAGCCAGGATACGCTAGCGACTAAAAATCTAACCTGTACAACGGAACGTATTTATGTTTTATTAGCTTATTTATTTAAAAATATATATATGAATGTTGTTTTGTTTGTTCTTCATACAAATCCACAGTTTTCATCCGATCTCGATGAAACTTTGCACACTTATCCTTTGAAACAAGGAGAAATATATTGTCTACATTTGGTTGAAAAATTATCTGTATAAATAATACATGTTGTCTCGTAATTTCTAAATATTACTGAACGGCGACAGACGCGTTGGATATGGACGTCTCTGAATTATGTTTCAGTGTAGCGGTCACTAGCTCAGTGGTTTAAGAGCTTGCTTACAAATGTTTGGGTCATGGTCTCCGGTTCAAATCTCCGTGAGGGCAAAGGTTTTTAAAAATTGTTTTTTATCGTAAGAGTCACGCCTGGACCGTAGGTTATTCGGATTGAATGTTAAACTGTAGATATCACTAAGTTAGGGTTGCAATGCGAGGCAAATCGTAGGTATTATTGCAATGCTGTAGGTGTACACTTTTTTACGTTATAATGATCCCTCAGGGGTTGTTGTTGTTGTTGTGTGTTTGTGTGTGTGTGTGTGAACCGCAGTAATAATACTATAAATACGCAAGTAAATCTCTGTCTTTTTGTTACGTTTTGACGACTAAATGGCCATATCGATATTGATGGAATTTGACCAGAAAATCTGTATGAAGGGCACAGGACATTTTTTCCATTATGATTGACAGTTGTAGTGACGAAATTTTGAGAACTTATCGAATGATGACAGAAATGTGTTGGAAATTGATTAACTTCAAGAGATAGGTTCGACGGTAGAGTGATATGGTGATAGCTTTCCTATCATATTATGCCGACTCGGTGTTCTTTGGGACCAATCCTTCGTTACCAGCAACTTTCTATAATCAATTCTGGCAAAAAATTCTTAATCCACGCGTACGAAGTCACGGATACGATCTAGTATATATATAAATTGGTTCTTGGAGTTTAAATTACATGCTGTGTTTGGATAGAGTTGTTGCGGATGTCATATTTGCGATTGCGGATGTTCAGTGCTTGACATCCACGGATGCGGATGTGGAAAAATGACTTTATTATTATTTAAATTTTAATATTTTATCAAAATTAAATTTAAAATAATAATTTTTTTCATAAGAAAATTCTATTTCCATATAATACTGCCATACTGACTTATTTTTACCTCATCTTTCAACAACAAAAAATGTGGGATGATTTAACAAGTGAATTAAATTATTTACACAACTACGGACGTGTCTAAAAACCAGTCTTTGTCATATGAAGTATGCAGAGTTGATGGCTAGACTAATTCAAGCGGCAAGCGACAGGCCACGCCACCGCGCATTGCCGGGCTCACTTTTTTTTATCTTATAACTGTACGCCTGGTCGATGTCGAGGTCATTAGAGACATGAAAAGATCGGAGCTAGGAACTGGAAAGAATTCGGCCATGGTCTTAAAGGGAGCATTCGCCTGGAGTGATTTCGGGAAACCTTGGAAAGCCCAAATCCGGATTCCCGGACGGGGATTCGACCCGGCGTCCTCCCGAATGCGAGGCCAGGCCGTTATCGCCTACCCAGCACGCTCTCCGTGCTTGCCACCCACCTTCCCACCGCTCTAGTGGCTCATTCACAGTACAACTTGTAGGACCTACGAAATCCGATTTTCGACAAAAGAACTCTTGATGATCCGTGAAAGCGGTTACAGGAATACATGTAGGAGATTTTGGATGTTGTTGGACTCTCAGGCAACCAAAAAGGGTTCTTTCTGCCCAACAAGATATACATATTGAGGAAGCTATTGGAGGAAACAAGCTATGGATATTGGAGGAAGCTATTGGAGGAAATATCCTACTAGTGTGCGATAAAAACATTTGGTGTGTGTGCCGCGAGAAAGTACGAGTGAATAGATTGCTTGGAACATCTAGAGTAGCGTGAATGGATGAGCGCATTCTACGGTAGTTCTACAAGGACGTGAATAGGCCACTTTAAGGTCGAGCCACATTAGACCGCACCGTCACCGCACCCTCACTCGGACGAGTGACGGCTCGCCTCCCTCGCATCGACACTGGTTACTAGCTCGTTCGTGTGACGGACGGGTTCCTACTCCGTACTTTATTATAGAGCACCGTATTTTGCGTAGGCTTACTTTATAATCTACGAAAGTAATAAAGTTCGCTAAAACACTTTTTTTTCCCCCTTTGCTATCACCTCACTGTTTGATCTCTTATGCACGAAAATAGTATCCCAACGCAGTTTTCGCGAATAATATATGATTGAATTCATATTTTTCAGTGCTTCTAAATTCAGTTGCTTGCGGCGTGTGATTCGGGTATGGAAGGTTCCCTATTAAAAATTCGGGTCTCGGATGCAATTTTTACAGGTCTTAAAATCGACCTTCATGTCTGGTAATGCTTTGATTTGTTAATGCGAACATACAAGGACTCTACAAACATTTTACGAACATCTGATGAACCTAAAATGAGGCTGAAAAGAAGGACACTTTTCTTAAGGAATCAGTAATGCTAAAACAATATTTAGTCGTAAAGGACCAGAAATTTCTGAACTCTTTGTATACGCATCTCCATATCGAACATCCCGACACCAGCCCGCACCGTCAAAAATTAAACCAAACTAATGACCGCCCACACATGGTGCGGTGTCGTTTGAACTAACTTCAATCGAGTGAGCGCCAACAATAAGAAAAGTATTGGTCGGTGACAGTGCCGGTTCAGTGTGGTCTATTGCAGCCCGACCTTTACATTACATGCAAGTTCAAACTTGTAATTTCGTCGCTTAGGTAATAATACCGTTTAGTTCATTGTTACTTTTATTGCAAGATCGTCAGAAAACAACAATTTTTTTGTTAGCTAAGCGACGATGGGCAGAATATCGAATAAAGAGAAAAGAATAATGTATATTGCAATATAAACAAAACATCCGCAATACATCCGCATTAAAAATTGCGGATGCAGATGTAGGATTTCACATGAAAGTTCCGCACTTGCGGATGCGGATATCCGTTACATCCCTATTTGGAATCTCCGCGTAGAGACATTATTACTAAGCCCCGGATTTTTAGGTTCTAAAAAACTAAATTTAGGTTTATTCAACTCACGTTTTAGGCTTTTATAGGTTTTTAAAATTCTGATTTAGGAACATACACGTTTTTAAGGGAAATAAAATTTAAAACACTGCCATAGTGTTAAAAACAATGTATTATAATGTCAGACACTCCTTGAAATTTCTAACATGACATTGCTCGATCACATTAAAACATACAAAATAAACCACTATTATGTTCAAAACATTTCGTCTTTATTGTGTATGGTATACAACCCATTTAAAACTTCTAATGTATGGCACTGAACAATGAAATATTTTGACAGATTTTCAGGAGTAAACCCTCCTCCCTCTTCCGTTAAAATTCTCTAGAATGCGGAAACACTACACTCTATATCAAATGAGGTAAGATGGACGACCTTCATATCAGCGTTTTGCTTAGGATTCTAAGGCAAAATTTCTTGTTTCTTTAGTCCAGAGAGGACACAGCCTATGTGTTCCATCCTCTTGAAATCTGGACTGCGGGATAAAACAACTCCTGCTTCTTAGCTACAGACACCCCAACTGGTCCAGGAGCCATTTTGGCCCTCACTTCTTCGATGATTTGAAGTGCTTTCATCAACGGGTAGTGTGTCTGCTCCCAACTTCCTGATTGAAAATTCTAGGTTGTAAAAATTTTCCTTTATGTAAGTCAGGACTGCATTCTGGATTGTTGAAACTGGTATATTAGTGGCATTGAGAGCTTAAAACAGACGCAGGCTAAACGAATCTTCTCCACCCAGCTTTGAACTTGTAATGATTCGATGATCTCCGTGATGCTTTCATACTTTTCTGCATAATATATTGCGGCTGAGAACGAGGTCCCCCATCGTGTCAATACTGGCTCGGGAGGGAGTATTGATGGAAACTTTTCCCTGAAAGTAAAGACTCGACTTGGCGCTTTCAGAAATATTTTCTTCACTGAAGAAATTACCTCGTTAACTACAGGGTGCTGTTCCCGAATTGTTTTCAGCTACCCGGTGGAGCCCATGAGGTGAGATGCGCCATTCGCTGATGGAATGCCTTCAAACACTCCCCTGATGTTATCATTTAAGCTGCACTGTCTGCCACTAACAACCGCAACTTATCCTCGTGTTGTGTATCTGGCCCCAGCACCTTTAATGCATCCCTTACAGCAATTGCCACAGTAGAGTGATTTGTCGTTGTAAGTTCTCTGCACATAATGACATGGTTAATACTAGGTTCCTCACATGCGAGCTTGCCCATAACAGCTCTGGCTATGTATCTGCCGCAGGCATCTGTCGTCTCATCTACACTTAATCCAGATGAAGTTGTCAGCAATGTCCTCCCATATTTCCTCATTGTTTTTCTCATACATCTGAGGCAAGTAGTTCTTCCTTAAAGTGGATTCATCTCATATTTTTCTGTTACAAAATTCTTCCAAAAAGGTTTTCAGGACTGCATTCTGGAGTGTTGAAACTGGTATATTAGCGGCAGTGAGAGCTTCACACAGACGCAGGTTAAACGAATTTTCTGCACCCAGCTTTGAATGTGTAATGAAAGTCTGCTTTTGTTTGGAAGCTTTTCTCCTGGTAACATTTGCGAAATGATTTGATGAATTCTGATACTGTAGTACGTGAGATAGTTTTTCTGACGGCACCTATATACAAGGCAAAAATAAAATAATCCACCTGAATATAAAACCCCAGATAATACCCAGTTAATATTATGAAATTTCATCCTGCAGTCTAGACTGTCACTTCATTTTATTTTAGAAATGAAAACAAAATCTATTTTTTTTTAATTATAAAAGATATACGTATATAAAACAAATTAAACTTACTGGTTTTACACATGCTTGGACAATATATAATTTTCCCATCTGTAGAAAAGTTCTTATCCGTTTCAGTCCACTCTCTCAGGAGACTACTTCTTGAGGATTTCTGTTTAGGCATGATTGCTTTTAAAGAAGGAACTAAAAGTATGTAGGCCTACACAATGTTTTAATTTTCGTGTTACCACTGAACGATGACGGTATACAACTGTTAATTTCTCAGCAAGAGTTTTCGTTCCTGATATCTTTTAATGTTTAACATGCTATGTTTCCAACTTGCTTTGTCGATTTGTTTCTACTGAATGTAAACCTTTGTAATAATGTGAAGTTGCCACACCGCATTATTACAGCTTTTCTCAATGTTACCGTCAACAATGAGGTTAAAACACATCATTTAATATTGTGGTGAACAGTTATTCCAATTTTAAAATAAATCCATTTGTTTTACCCCTAAACGTAGTCCGTTTACCCTCCAAGTTCGGCTTCACCCTCGGACTCTGCGAGGGATCATTCCTATACCGCTCACTTTTGCAGTGTCTTGGATCTTAGAATTCACGTAGTAATAGATATAGCTGGGGATGGTGACTGGCCGGATCGCCCATGTGACATTAACTTGGATCGATGTAGAAGAAGAAAACGAAATTTTTGAGAAGGAAGGGGGGAAAAGGAAGCAGCCGTAGCCTGTCAATAAGGCACTGTTCCGGTATTTGCCTAGGGGGTGAAAAGGAAAACCACGGAATACTATTTCAGAGCAGCCGACGGTGTGGTTCGAACTCGTGGCGTCTCCCGAGTCCAGATTACTCGCTCACGACCCGTGTCCCTGAGCTAATCCGGTCGGTCATTTGTTTTATTTAACTAACAAAATTATAGTCGGACTGGATCAGTACATCGAATTAGGTGCTCTTAGGTTCTAAAAACCGAATTAGGTCATTTTAGGTCATAACATAAAAATTAGGTTATTTTAGGTCCTATTAAATTTACGAATATTATTAGTTTATACAAAAGACGAAAAAGAAAGTTAAAATTTCGAGAATATTAGGTTGGGAACAAAATAGGTTCGAACCTAAGAATCCAGGGCTTAATTATTACTTACCTTTAAAGAAATGTTTGAATCCTCTGATATACGTTACAGATTGTCCGATCAAAGGATGACGTGACAATAATCCACTCGTACTTATTATCTGGAAACGCAAGGTTAAATCAGCTTGAAGAATCTCATGAATTAAGTTTCATGTACTAAACACGCAATTACTTATCCACACATCAGAAATTCATCTGAAAAGAATTATCAACATAAATAAAATGTAATTTAGCAACTCGTGATGGTACGAGAACTAGTTTACGATCTAAATGTGTTAAAAATGTTTTACCGAACCATCAAGAAAATTAACAAGTACTTAAAGTCTTACTTGATAACTGCATAATGGAATATTTTGAATAGAATCCAGAAACTATAAACATAAAACAAAACTACTGAACTGATTTGAAACGTAACCGTATAAAAGCGTTAAATATTTGTAGGCGTAATTTGAATTAAATATATTGCTTGCAGAACTAAAAAAATATAATGCTGGTATAGCTGGTGCACCAGTAATTACTGCATAAATGTTCTCAAATACATTACACTACCTCAGCAACACTCGAACTGTCCCGCTTTCTCAAATTTCCTTTCGCCAAACCTGTTGCCATTCTTCAGTCTCACATCTCTTTTATTGATACGGTATTAGATTTACATTTCGTAAGATAATGATTAATTCAAAGAATTCTACATCATTTTGCACTTCTTGCAATTTCTTCCCTGTAGCCACGATATTCTACAACTACCCTGCCATGTTTGAAATGTTCAGTTTTGTTGGCTCGAAAGTACATTCATTATTCTAGTTGCAGGCACTATGTTAGTTACAGTCAGTCTGCCAGCTTATCAGAGTCATTCACTTGTATCTAATCGTTAGATGTAAACCTGCAGCAGAGTACACGGAATGAAGAAAGGGCCGCATGCAGAAAATAGGAACGCGCGCAGCAGCCTGTGTGCAGTGACCAGGGATCAATTATCCTGGTTATAACGCGATTTTCTCTAATTACTTAGCGGAATATTGCGATTATGTACTTTTAAACCTCAAAATAACGCGTGTAATAAAGAGATCGATATTAAAATGAATCGATACTGTGCGGGTGAAATGTTGTGATGATGATCTATTACGAAACGTTACAATTTTTGTCTACATAAAATTATTCTTAATCAACACTACTCTTCTAAGTGTATTGTAAGATAACAACCATTGAGATTGGATGCGCAGACTTCCGCGGTCGTTGTCAATGTAATCTTGCTTGTCCGGGTTGAACCGCGTCAATTTGTCGAAACTTAACGTTTCGGCAATCGTTTTGTGGCCTTCTTCAGAGTACTGTGACGGCTGGAACTGCTGCCGCCTATATATAGCTCCGAAGAACGCGCTAACCGTTTGGAGTGACTCAAACTACCGCCGCCAGCGTGGCCGGTCCGTTGGGGGCCTGCGTCCCGCGTTTTCCTGATCAAGCATCACCATATTAGGTCAAGTTGTAGCCCACCTTCCGCGTTCATATTATCTAGTCTTTTTTTGTTTTCCAATGCTTCTCTGACACGCCGGGGCCACCATCAGCTTTCTTGAACCAATACACTTGTGTCACTGAATAAATTTGCGTGCCCACTGTCAACAGGCGCTCTGTATATTGGACGGATTTTTTTCTTCTTTAAAAGACGGCCGATTATATCCGTCACCCTGTGGTCATAGGATAATACTGCCGTGGGTCCGTCAGTTCGTCTTCTGGCTTCAACTTCCGGTTTCGGAGCACAGGGTGATGCTCGAGGTGCAAGCCTTGCAGTGGCCTTACTGATGACGCCAAGGCTGTAGCCGTTGTCCAGAAACGTCTCCTTTAACATTTCCCTCTCAGCGGCTATGCTCGCTTCGTCACTGACTATGGAAGCACGGACGGTTAATGTTTTTAAAATTCCGCGTTTCACTGCTGGATGGTGGTGAGAGGCTGCATGCAAGTAGCGATTCGTGTGCGTGGGTTTGCGGTAAACTCCGTGCCCTAGGGAGACATCTTAATTCCGTTTCACTATCACGTCCATAAAAGGAAGTTGTTTGTCCACCTCAACTTCCATGGTAAATTTAATTTTGTCTTGGGCACTATTTAAATTTTGGAAAAAAGCCTGGAGGGATTCTCGCCTTTGAGGCCAGATAACAAATGTGTCGTCCACGTAACGCAACCACAAAGAAGGTTTCAGACTGTAATTGTTTACCACTTCAGCCTCAAACTCCTCCATATACACGTCGGCCACAATTGGAGACAGTGGGCAACCAACCTATCGCTGATCCCTCATTCTGCTGGTAGAAGTCTCCTTTGTACTGAAAGAAGGTGGTCCTAAGACAGAATTCAGTCAGTGACGCCCATTCTTCTAGCAGACTGAGATATCCTAGTCGTATACAGAGCGCCTAGGAAGATATCTGATGTGCTTTTAAAAGTCAAAGACCAGAGGGAGAAGTTGCAGACAGCGGTCGTATACCAGACACCCTGTAACTGTGGCCAAGTGTATATCAGCGAAACTGGACGGACAGTCAAGGAAAGGCTGTGTGAACACATGAGACATCTTAAAAATAACGACGTCAGCAAATCAGCTGTAGCACAACATTCTGCTGACAGTGGGCACGCAAATTTATTCAGTGACACCAGTGTATAGGTTCAAGAAAGCAGATGGTGGCCCCGGCGTGTCAGAGAAGCATTGGAAATCAAAAAAGGACCAGATAATATGAACGCGGACGGCGGGCTACAACTTGACCAAATATGGTCATGCTTGATCAGGAAAACGAGGGACGCAGGCCCCCCATCGGACCAGCTACGCTGGCGGCGGTAGTTTGAGTGACGTCACTCCAAACGGTTAGCGCGTTATTCGGGAACTATATATAGGCGGCAGCAGTTCCAGCCGTGACAGTACTCTGAATAAGGCCACAAAATGATGGCCGCAACGTTAGGTTTCGACAAATTGACGCGGTTCAATCCAGACAACCAAGATTACATCCATAGAGGTTGATTAAACTGTGACTTATACCGCAGGCAAAAGATTATCTCTGAGCTTATAATTAGTATGTTTTGTTTCGTTGGTTGTTATGGGAAGAATAAGTCGAGTCTCAAGTGATAAACTTTTCTTTCTCAAGCAAAGAAAGTATAATTGGAAATGATTTAGTGAAATCAATAAATGTTTTCTTTTAATTGAAAAATGTTGAATATGATGTAGATGAATTATTAAAGCAACTAAGCTATCGTAAGACATTTTGGTGTTGTGTCCAAAATGCAATATGGCTGCAGGAAACGAGAGTGTAACCTTGCAGTATCCCTTGTACTCTCAGTGTCTATCCTTGGAATTTATTGATATTCATCACAATGGCTAATCTTAGGGGAAACTACAGGTCTTTTAAACTGGAATAGTAGGTGTGGCTAAATGCACATTACCAGGCCTAGATGAAGTAAATGCGTATAGATCATAGCAGTAGGAATCTATGGACTTCCCTGGATATACAGACTAATGAACACCATCTGGAAAGAAAGAAAAGTCCCCTCTGACTGTACAAAGGGAATCATAGCGTCAATCTTTAGAAAGGGAAACCGAAGAATGTGCAAAAATTACAGAGGAATAACACTTCTATCCCATGGCCTGAGGCTAATGGAAAAAATTATAGAATGTAGGCTGAGGAAAGTCATCGAACCGCGGCTTAAAGAAGAGCAGTATGGATTTAGACCTAACAGATTAACAACAGATCTCTTTTTCACTATTCGGATGATCATAGGAAAACATTGGATATAAGGGAGAGATGCCATCTTTCTTTTCTTAGATATTGAAAAGGCCTATGACAGCATACCTAGAGATAACTTTGGGAATGTCTATACAAACGAAAGGCACTAACGAACTTGATCATCAAAGATAAAATGATTCATGAGTACTGCCAAAGCTGCATCAAAATTGGAGACTGCTATTCAGACTGCTTTGTGACTACCAAAGGTGTTCAGCAAGGTATTGTACTATCACCACTGTTGTTCATCACTGTAATGGATGAAATTATAAAGATAATAAAACAGCAACTATATACAGATGACTTTAAATCATTTTTATTTATAGATGATGTTGTGATTTAGGAATATACAGAAGGATAAGTACAACAGAAAATAAATATCTGGAATAAGCAATTTAAGTAATTTGGTCTTAAAATAAGCCACACAAAAACAGTGGTAATGAATGTTAGCATACAGAATATGAAGTCTAAAATTTATCTGGATGGTAAAAAATTTAATCTGGTTGATAATTTTCAGAAGGCTAACTTGGGCAGTAAAGTGACTTTGGACAGTCAAACCCCAAAAAAATTACTAACAGGGTACAAAAAGGTGTCCAGTTCTGTCATCAAGTTAGTCAGCTTCTGTGGGACAAGCAACTTCCAATTATAGCCAAACTGATACTGTATATTGCATACTTCTTACCCGCTACAACAGTACAGCCTGGAAATACGTACCATTATCAACAGAGATGAAAGCAGACTCCAGGAGGCAGAAGATGAAGTTCCTGCAGAAAACCAGAAGAGACAAGATCGGGAATGAAGTGATCCGTAAAGAGATCCCAGTTAACGAATCTCTTCGCGAAAAAATTGCCAACGCAAGATTGCTATGGCTGGAATATGTCAAGCGGATGGACGCAACCGGAACAGCGAACATATGGCTGGAAAAAGAACTGATGGCTTGATCTCATTAATCTGAACATATAGCGAAAGGGGTATCATGATCTAGAGTCCAAGAAGAGGAAATTTACTTGGACAGGCAAAGGGAGCTAGGGCTCTTACACCGCATCCGGGAAACTGGAGACTGATGAAGATGACGGTAGGTATGTCGGAATTATTGTGGTTATAAGAATCGACACATCTTCACCTTTTGCCAATCCAGTTATTATTACAGCTTTTATCACGTTGCGCCCCAATTGTGTTAGTTGTAGGCATGTGCCGTCACATATCGCGCTACATCGAGGTTACATCATAAGTAGTAAGTGAACCCAAATTTTTAATATTAATCTATAAGAAAGCACCTCGATAACTCCAAAGAGTTAAGAAACTCTGTGGGATATGTGATAACTTGTGAAATATCCATAACACTGTCCACTGATTGGTATCCTCCTATTCGCCTTGCAATTGCGACTTCATTTTTTCGTTAATTTCTCCAACAGTTTCGTTGGCTGGTGCTAAAATTGCTTGTTTCGGTACATGAAATTTATGAACAGATCATTCACAAACTGTGAGAGAAATAAAGGGCAAGCGAGGGATATAACACAAAAAGGGTAAACGCATATGGCATGGTTCGACCGGGAGATCCTGAAGGACTGTTCGGCCGTCTGCGTGACAGAGTGTCAGTTTGCATGCACTATGCCGCTGTCGGTGCTGGAGTCCACTATCCCAGTCAACTGACTGTCTTGAACCTGTTAAAACGAGGAGAGTGTTTATCAAGCGCTGCGCGCGCAGCAAGACAGTACATACGTTCCAGCCAACTATAGCTGTGGCCAAATGAATAGGCGGGTCTGCGTAAACGCGCTGTTGCCGTACTTTAGAACAATCTCGCGATGCGCTCTCTTTCTATCACTAGAAAATTGCAACGCTGAGCGACCTGTGTTGCCTAGTACGAGTGACAACACCTCGCAACCCAACCCCAAACCTTCCATCTCACTTTCAACACACACAAAATGAGTGAACCTTTGAATGGAAATTAGAAAGTGTGTCAGTGTGAGGGTGAGCGTGCTCGAGAGAGGATATTTTGATTTATAGTGATGTGCTATTTTTACGTGCGATTTTAATTCGTTTTAGTTATTTATTAATTATAGTAATTTACTGCAATAATTTTAACGAACAAAAAAGTGTATTTTATAATGGGATAATTTAGCGAGAGAATGGTGCTACTAAAAATGGATACTTGGGAAGATACTTACTCTTCTACTCCAGGTGTTTCGGGACTAACGACTCCAACAAGACGTACGTCATCGACAGCAGAACCACCGCGGCTGAAGAAGACAACAGAGTTTCGCCGGCAGAATAAATCTATCATTCACAGTGATACAAATATTTCAAACTTCTTGTGGACAATGATTGTGAAATTTTGTCATCTACATGTACGCTGGTGAGAAAAAACTTGAAATATACGGACATACTTGATAGTAATGAAATCAAAAACTGTAGTAATTTGTTACCGCAAAAAAAAGTCATATAGCGAAAAAATTTAGGGAATGGACATACTATTTGTGGTTTGAGAAATGTCCATCGCGTGTTTCATGAGGGAAAATTTGCTTGTTTCTTGAAAGAAAAACAAAGCTTCGCGACTTTGACAGACACATTGTCAGGAGGACAGTACACGAATTTTACGAAATGATGAGTGGTAATATATAAAAAATAATTTTGTCGTTAATTATGCAATTTTTCCAGTGCAGAGGATAGCAAAATAAAATTTTGCTTTTAGTTATAAATATACAAACTGAAAATAAAATTTAACACGTGGATTTTTAGCCACAAATAAAAGAAGAAGAGAATTTCAATAAGACTAGTTTACCACTAATTACAATCCTTTATATTAATCAGTTCTGTACCTGAGAGAGATACGCAGCGATTAGTTGTAAATTTGTATTTTATTCCAATGATTGTATAGTGTTTTGATGGAAGAAAATGATTTAAAATAAATTCTATCTTGATAAAAAAAAAGAGTAGTACAGTATTTGAAATGTTAATTAAAAGGCTTTTAAATTGGAATGTTTATAGTTGTTTAATTTTGTGGGGTTGATGTTCAAATGGTTTAAAATATTTTCTATTTTCTTTTAAAAATGTTTCTTCGTGATTTTAAGTAATTTTGTATAAATTTGTACAAGTTTTAATTATTCTTGTACAATTTATAATGCTTCTAGTGCTTCCAAAGCGTCTGGCCGCTTTTGTAATTTTCTTTCGAAGACTGTTTTGCATACTTAAGTTCCCGATTTTCGCGAAGGAAAAACCTCGCTCGGGACTGTGCTAGGACGATGCTATGTCGTTTGCTAATTAATAACGGGCTTTAAATTTTTGAAAGAAGTCTAATGTCTTGTTCTTGTACGCTACTGTTGAGTGTTTCACTGAAAAATATACGAAATTCAGTAACATACCTTGGTGATAGTTTAAATCACCAGGTGACCTGAAAAAATTACCTGTAAATCTTGAAAGCTATTCTAAAAACATTAATTTCTGAGTACTTTAATAGTAAATTAATGCGGAATACTAACGCTGAAGATATTTAAGGAAATAAGTCACAGAAATTTTAATATACAGTTAAGAAATTTTTTTTCGCTTCTTGAGATGCACAGTCTTCAGGAAATAATTAAAATGTAAATGTGGAAAGTGGTCGAGGAAATTCAGTTTTATTTGTTTCCTTCGTCTCTCGACACGATGTAAATGAGTCTACAGTGAATCATGTTTTCAATTAGAAACAAGATTTCATAAGCAGATTCATTAATAGTAGAGCGACATAGGAATAAAGCTCGGAGTTTGTATTTGAAGACCTTGGTTTCGCGACGAAGCAACTTTTTTTCCATCACGGGAGAACGGGACTGGTTGGGGTATGGTGCAAGTTGGCCATCAGCTTGTAATTCTCTTTGTAGAGTGTGCGGAAGCGCCAACTGTTCATTACGTCACCTTCTTAGCTTCAGCTACTTCCCAACTAAACAACCGAGTGAGTTCTCTAGTTGTGAGGAAAGAAGTTGCGACCGTCGGAAACTTCGTTAAGCAAGTAATTTTTGAAGACTATCTTATTTGTTTTCTGTAGAACAGATGTCAGACTACATGGTATATCCTTCACTTATGTAATACATTAGAATAATTGAACTATGGGCTAAGTTTTCAATTGTTAAAACGTCCATAGTCAGTATGGTATTTAGATCCTCAAATTTTTTTTTTTTTTTTTTGCTTCACACTTCATCAACGACGATGTTGCCATCATTAGAGGCGGGAAGGGACTGGGGGCAAGGAACGGGGAGAAATTCGGCCATGGCATTTTTACAGGAACCATCCCGGCATTCACCTGGAGTGATTTGGGGAAACCAAGGATACTCACAAATCTGAATGCCCGGACGGAGATTCGAGCTCGCGTTCTCCCGAATGCGTGGCCAAATTGTTACCGCTCACACACCACGCTCGGTAACATCCATGTATCCATGTTTGTTATAAAAACGTGTTTGGGGTATGTTTTCCACCTGTGTTCGGGGTTGATAGGCACGTTCCCACTTGGGTTAGCCGGGCCAGATGCAGATTACAGTGGTATACTCAAAATTGGGTTGTTGTTCACAGAATCATCTGTAAAAATCAAAATCAATCTGTGCTAACCATCCCCGGCATACCCTAAAGAGCCCTTTAGACATCCTCAGCTGGTCTTCCTAAATCGAAGTCACGCCTTTTCGGCCCTGAAATCGGGTCGTCTAAAGTCAGCCCCCCGGTCACGTTTCTGTGGCGATACCAGGTAGGGAGATCGTGTGGAAGTTCCATGCGATTTAGGGTGGAAAGGTGGGGGCAAGGTCGTGCCCCCAACATTCTTCCCTGAAAAAAATGGCCGTGTAAAGCCTCGCCCTGTTGTGCTCACACTGCCTGGTTCCCCGTTTTTTTTATATTATTTTGAGATGGATACATCCGACAATCAAGAAAAAGAAGTATTGAGAGAGTTGCTGGAGGTATACAAGACCGACAAATTTATGTAGAGTTGCCAAATTCTTTAGAAAAAATTAAGTATATTTGTCTTTTGAAGAGGAAAATAAAAAGTATATAAAGGGATTAAAAAAAATTTAGTTATTTATTGCCTTAAATACATATATTTTCGGGCTTATGGGACTAGCTATTAATTTTTGGTTTCGTTTCAAAATGTTACAGCTGGAGTCCTAAATCTAGAATTACAAATAAATGAACACTTATTTTTAAATTTAACGACGCTCTGTTTCTCCCTTCCCACCATCTAGCATTTATTTCGTTTCATCATAAGCACTAACATGTCGTTTGGAAACGGCACATTTTAACATTATATTACAATTTATTCAACAGAAGATCATGCTCACAATATTCTGAAAATTACTGAAAATCGATATTGACTGACTTAACTGCCTTCTACCAGGTGACGTAATAGTAAAACTCACAGTGCAAATAATGCAATTCGCAAAGAATTTATTTTGAGGATCCACTTATACGTTTTCTGTGACAAATATTTATATTTTTTAAATTGTTTAGGTTCCTTCAGTTTTCCTTCCTTTGGAGTTACTGGTGTAACACTTATCACTATCGCAAACAGAATCTTAATGACTGTACTTGCCATTTTAAACAATGTAAAAGAAAAAAATGTGGTTGAAAACTCCAACCTCAAAACGATGAGAAATAGAAGAAACCACAAATTGTACAATTGTCAATCCACCGTTCTGTTCAGAAACGATTCCGTTCTGACACGATTCGACTGAAGTACAGCAAATGAATGAATGGTCCGCTAATGATTGCCTCAACTCCCATCAAAGGATGCGAGCGAACAAAAAATCCCTGGCTGATAGGCACTTTTTCTTGCAGGAGGTTGTGAAACTAGCAGATCGACGCTCAGTTACTTGTATGTATTTATGTTTTATTCGAAATAAAGTATTTTCGCATGCTTTATTGGTAGGAAAAAAGTATAAAGCATATAAGTAAATAAAGTATGATACTTTATAATAAAGTATGGTTGGCATCCATAATCTCACATGCCCTCTTTCGTAACAAAGACGCGACAAATGAGACATTTCATGTGTCATCCGCTAGAAATTCCTGAAATCTTCACCATCCAACAACATCTAAGATGTCTAATGTGGCTGAACGTATGCTTTTTGTAAATATAACTGCTTGGCACACTTTTTTTTTTTTCCCTACGCACTCGCACAGTCTTAGGCAGTCAGGGTTACACCAAGAATTTGTGGTCTTGATAAATATTCATATTTAATTTAAACTAGACGACCCGTGCGAAAATTTCGCGAATAAAATGCGATGAATAGTGAGGTTGAATGCTTGTAATATAATGAAAAGTAGAACCGTACTTTTGTAGCAATTTTGTGTGTGTGTGTTTGTGTGTGTAATAGGTACACATCAAAATACTCGCAACATATTACGAAACAGTTAGGAAAATTTAAAACACTCTGTATTTATGACAAACTGTCACTGACCTTAGCAGAATAAATTAAACCTGAACAAAATGCACACAACGTATCAATATTTCTGAAATATTTGTTGCTGTGCGAGGAAAATAAATACCTGGTGACAGTAAATGCGTTGTAAAAATACTAATACTTTTGCCCTCTAAGGTCAGAATTTTGAAAAATTTATTTCTTAAAATGTGGTAACGGAACCGAAGACATTACGCAAAATCTTTAAAATGATACCTCGTTTATCAATTTTGTTTAATTGTTAAGGGAGATAATTGGCTCCAGATACAAAAAACGCATTTTAGAAAAATTGACATTTTTACCCTTTAAGGTTCAAATTACAAAAAATTCGTTTCTTAAAATATAATGTTACCACGGCGGTGACCTTATTTTTTTATATGATACCTCATTTCTCTATATCTGTTAGTTATTAAGGGAGATAAATCACTCGTGACACAAAAATGCGTTATAGAAAAATTTATACTTTTTCCCTTTATGGGATGAATTCAAAAAACATTCTTTCTTAAAATATGATGTCACAAAGCTGAAACATTACTCCTTATAATCTTACTTAATTTATCGATTTTGGTTAGATATCCAGGGAGATAAATGGCTCGAGATACAAAAAACGCATTTTAGAAAAATTGACATTTTTGCCCTTTAAGGGTCGAATTACGAAACATTCCTTTCTTAAAATATAATGTTTCCACGGCGGTGACCTTATTCTTTGATATGATACCTCATTTATCTATATCTGTTAGTTATTAAGGGAGATAAATCGCTCGTGACACAAAAATGCGTTATAGAAAAAACTATACTTTTTCCCTTTAAGGGTTGAATTCCAAAAACGTTCTTTCTTAAAATATGATGTCATAAGGCTGAGACAATATTTTTCATAATCTTACTTGATTTATCGATTTTGCATAGATATCCAGGGAGATAAGGGGCGCGAGACACAAAAAACCTATTTTAGAAAAATTGACGTTTTTGCCCTTTAAGTGTAGAATTACGAAAAATTCCTTCCATAAAATATAATGTTACCACGGCGGTGACCTTATTCTTTGATATGATACCTCATTTATCTATATCTGTTAGTTATTAAGGGAGATAAATCGCTCGTGACACAAAAATGCGTTATAGAAAAATTTATTCTTTTTCCCTTTATGGGATGAATTCAAAAAACATTCTTTCTTAAAATATGATGTCACCAATTCTGAGACAATATTCCTCATAATCCTACGTCATTTATCGATTTTGGTTAGATATCCAGGGAGAAAAATGGCTCGAGATACAAAAAACGCATTTTAGAAAAATTGACATGTTTGCCCTTTAAGGGTCGGATTACGAAAAATTCCTTTCTTGAAATATAATGTTGCCACGGCGGAGACTTCAGTCTTTAATATGATACCTAATTTATCTATATCTGTTAGATGTTAAGGGAGATAAATCGCTCGTGACACAATTACGCATTTCAAAAATATTGATACTTTTGCCCTTTAAGGGTCGAATTCCGAAACATTTCCGTCTTAGTATATGACTTTACTAAAGCGGAGATCTTAATATTTAAAATGATACTTCATTAACCGATTTCAGATAGGTATCAAGGGAGATAAATGATTCATAATACAGAAAACCGCATTTTAGAAATATTGACATTTTTGCCCTTAAAGGGTCTAATTCCGAAAACTTTATTTCTTAAAATATGATGTAACCAAAGTGGAGACCATATGCTTTAAAACGACACCTCATTCATTGATTTCGGTTAAGTATTAATGAAGATACAGGCTTGTGACAAAAAAATACCTTATAGAAATAATATATATGATATGAGAACATTTAAAAAATTTGTAACTAACCAATTTTATTACTAGTATTTCTATTAAATGGAAAGTTCAAATTTTAGAACAAGACGGATATACGCGTGGTGGTAGGCCGCTAGTGTGGTAGCAATCAAATCGGGCAAATTGAACACTCTTCCGACGGGAGGAAAGTGAGATCGGGAACGGGAACGTGATCAGGTGATCGGGAACGGGTCGTCTAAAGGGACCTTAAACAAGAATTTTATGAAAACATGATTCCCACAGCACGAAATCATATCGTGTCCTCAGAAATTGCTAAGCTCCATGATATATAACTAATTTCTGCTTAAATTCTACACACATTAACCATCGCTGGTCAGAAGCTAGGCAATCACATCGAGTATTCTAATAATCTGCAGTTGCGTTGTTGTTCGGGTTTTTCTTTTAGTTATTTTTCAGTTACATCTAGAATATGCTTGAGTTTGGAGAGCGTTTGAATATGCTACGAGTGTAACAGCGTATTTTGTATTTTTTAATTAAAATATTGTTTTAATTCTGCGTTGTACTTCGCACTTAATGCTTGATTTTCGTGCTCGCATGTTATCCTTTACATCTGAACATTTGTAAAGTATACCTTGTTATTTCTTATAATTTGTAATGATGGATGCGGATTATTATCTAGACGGAACTCCATCTCGCAAATGACTAGTATTCTTTTTGAGGGGCCGAAATGAATGCCCCGCACGCGATGGTCACATTGATGAACACGCTATCCCGGATAAAGCAGTCAGTCAATTATTTCGGCCCATAATTATAAAACTTTCTCTTCATGGAGCAGTGTAAGAGCTGGCAATCACGAACGTACCACAATCTTCAACAAATTGTTTTCGTAGCGATTAGTGTAATGATGGAGGTTTGTGATTACTAGATCTAGTTTACCTGAATGTACAATAGATATAGTCCAATCCACAAGACAATTACAACGTTTGCTCTTTATTTTCGGTCTAACAAAGAATGTAGCGACGTTTACTGCTAGCACAGAAATAATTCTGCAAGAAATAGACTGGAAAATATGACCCGACCTTCCCCAATGATTTCGATGTAGAAGTTTCTACTTAGATCTTATAAAAATAAAAGATAAACTGTTAAATTTTATTTACCCTTGCGTCAGACGCACAATTTCAGCAAGATGCCCTTGGGTTCAGATAATCTGAAAATGAAACACTGAGGTCAAGTTTTTAAGAAAGGGTATTTTTTTTTGTTTTTTTTTGTTAAATGATTATGGTTTTTATATTTTAAAAGTATTTCAGACTAGAAGCCGAGAATACAAAACTTCCTTTGCAAGTCATCTTGCAATAGTACATATGGATGGGGCATCCAGTAAGCAGCCGCACGTTTCTAGATGTCGGGAAAAACGCCGTTGTTTGAATTTTCGCCTGTCAGTCGGCGAAACGCTGCTCCATTCTGAAGATGTTCGTTGACGGCCCTGATACTTCCCGCAGTGTGTGTTCCCTCATAGTCCCAACACCGTCGCACAGGGTGATCAAAACGGTCCAGGTGACGGAAACAAAGACTCTGCCTCCAGACGTGCAATCATCCGGCCGGTCTCAAACACTCTGAGTTATGTAAACATGGGAGGAATGTATAGCTAAATCATATTTACTACTGATCACTTTAAAAGCTTACTGTGTCTATTGCACACAGATTCGTTTTATAGCCGTTTACGTTACCAGGTTTGTGGTGCTCTTCGGTGGTATTTCTATACGTCAATTGTAGCCAAATTAAATTCAGTATTACCCTGGATGGTGTTATGCACCAACTATCTACCCTTTTCGATATTCGTTCTGGGTGCTTCGATTTTCATGGTAGTCGCTGTATTTATCATTCCGATAGTTGATAATTATAATTCAAACAGGGTTCACCCACAATACCGTTTTATGATGAAAAAAATTTTTCAATAGCCTGATCATTTCTTTATAGTGACCAAACCTGTAATAAATACACTACAATAATGTTTTGCTAGCCATGTTGTTCTTTAATCATATGAGTAGTCGAAGTAATTGTTAAAACGACAACGGATAGAAAATCAAGCACAAAACATCAGACAAATACACTTACATAATGAACATCGGGTAATGCTGGATTCCATAAGCCTACAAAAATAAGATGAGATTTACAAGAAGAAAAAACATCGAAACATCGAAACATCAACGCAGAAAAAGAACATTTTAATTTACTGAAAGCCGGCTGCAATGACTTTGACAGAAAAAACAATGCCGATGTTAACCGAATCCCATGAAACACAACCCGCACCAATGCTTGGTTTTACGGTGTCTTCCTGTAGAGATATGAACTTTGCGCATATTCTTCTTCCATCTTCCTCGCTGTTTCGCGTCGATTTATCCGGCGTCTCCAAGCAGTTTCCTGCGGTAGTGGTATTCACAGCAAAATACTTACAGCTACTTTAATCCTGATGTTAGACCACTGCGGCTACTGTTACAAATAGTCTTGTTACACAACTTATTCCGTCTCTCTTCGAACGTTATAGCTGTTATTATTAATTATGCCTTTCACCTTATTTATTCAATTGAGGCGAAGGTTTTACAAAGAAAAGAAATGGTACAGAGTACTCTTTTATTTTATTCAACAGAATATTCCTGTTTTCCAGTCCAGTTTTCAAATAATTTTAAAATCCAAGTTCGCCACAAGGGGCTCTAGGGAAACTTTCCTCTACTAACTGTGTAGTATCCACACTCGTACACAATTTACTGTAGATGTCTAGCCGTTTCTGCCTCTGTCCTCTACAAGTCTACATATTCAATAGGAACTTGACTCAGATCTCTCCTATTGGCTAGCGTTAACTGATTGTCTCTCTAAACTCTATGACCTGCTAAGGGAATGTTAGATTGTTTCACCATTTTCATTAAATAATATATTCATTTGCATTTTGTTTGGGGGAACTTTAAATTAATTGTGAGATAATATTGTTTAGTAATTCAGTCGGGTTTGCTTCATTACGGAAATATTATCTCGGCCCACGCCTTCCACTTTAGAACGTTGATTTTCTCTAAATGTTTATTAGGTACTTTGTTAATTTCCCCTGGGCAACAGGTTTATAATTATCTTTCAACAATCGTGTCAACAAGGTGGAACGTTGCAACTTCTTTACTCTTACGGTCAAGTAGCGTAAAGGAGTGTTGAACTTGATTTATGCAGTGAGCTCTCGGCAGTGGTTGGTACCCCTGGCTGATCTACTGCTGGCGCTGGCAGCCTGGTCACAGTGGCAGTGCCCCCACATAAATCTCTGATCGGCGGCCGAAAAGACCTGCGCTATATTAAAAAGGATCAAAGAAAGAATTACTTCCAGCGATGAGTTACGGCTTCTCAACGCCAGTGAATTTCCTCACATACTCGGAATAGAGCTCAGCAGGCCTGCCAAGAGCAAATATGGATATCTTTTCAATCTATTTACAATTTTGAGTTAGTTCATTGAACATTTTCATGAAAACTGCAATTATTAACAACAGGTTGACTGTTGTGTAACGCTTTTTAAAATATGTTTAATATTTTTGTCTTATTTCATTGAAGATTTTGCTACTACTAATTACAGTTGTCAGAGAATGTGTAATACAAGGATGTAAGCTGAAAAAGCATTAAAACAAGATTTATTTATTCCAATCACTCGGACGACACGGTTGCCCAAAAACTGATCACGGAATTAGGATCTGCAAGTAGAAAGGAGTATTATTATTCCGGTCTGCCAAAGTACATATTTTACCCTCTTCTTGCTGCACGACGGTTATGATCTATATAGAAAAATAAAGCCTTCCCTCTTGATCGTTTTAGAATCAGGTGCTTAGATAACTACTGCTCACATCCGAAACGTATTTATCCCACTAACATAATTTAGCATCAATTAATTTAACGCGGATGTGCGTGTGTTTATTAAATAGATATATAAAAAGACTAACACAAACAATCGTGATACATAAAATCCTTGAATATATTATCCAAATTTTACCACTTGGCGGTTTATTGCCGGTTTATTAACTATTTCAGTTTTATTTCTGTTAATATTTCGCTTAATTCTAATGTTCAAAATAGTATTTCCAATACCGTTATTATGTTAATACTCCTAAATGATAATAATAAACTTAATTGTAAAAATTAATGTAGTTTGTTTAACGTCGTAAGCGTTTCACCTCTCATCTACAAATCATCAGCGACTTTGAATTTTACACTTAGTTTATAATTTAATAAATAATGTTTGTCATATTCCTAGAATTGTAACATTTGATGGTTTTTAATTACTTATAATTCCGATTATATCGAGCTGTCTGAATATCATCAGCTACATGTAAACAGTGTACCCACTGGGAAACTCCATTGTCTGCATGGACATCTTGTTCTGTTGCTGTGACGGCGTGTGCAGACAGTGAAGGTTTCCCCTTCCAAGTTTATGTTCTTGTAAAAGAATTAACAGGTCAAAGTTTACAATCATAAATGACACATGTCAAAATCTGTTAAATATTTCTTCTTTTGATTCAAATGAATAGTTTATTTACAGGAGAAATATCTTATGTATATCGCATTTACTTATAAAATTCTGTGTATATCTGAGTGTAAAACGAGTTCCATTCACGTATATCGAATAAAAAAAAAAAACATTACAGCATTAATACTCGTAGCAGTCTGCTCAGAAGCTAGGAAGCACTTAATAGTGATCGAGTAGTAAGTGAGAGCATAAATCCGATCACCAGTACCAGTAATCCCTGCTGTAACACGCCACAATACGGCCTCAGTGTATAGACGCAAATTATTTTACAGAAAGCGCTGTGATATCTTAAGAGTCTACGGGAAATTATCAACCAAAACTGGAATTTGGTAAAGAAGTCTCATACATGATGTTTCTCCAGTTGTGGTGGTACCATCGCACGAGCTATGAAAAGGGTTCTCTCAGTCACATATAATAGTTGTGCTCCTTCTTCTTTACTTACTCTATGGCATCTCCTCTGTCACGGAACGCCACGTATAATCTTTGTACTTTTTACTAACCTTCTTGGTAGTATATAAAGCGCCAATTCTTCTCTTTTATTCCACCAAAAGAATAAAAATAACCATAAAAACAACCACTTGGCTTTCTATTTTAATTTTTATTAATTTATTTCTTCCTTCTGTGTACAGATACAACTCGCAGTTATTTTCTCCGCCTACCTCTCTGCATACCTGTCATCTCTTCTCCTTGCCCAAAGATCTCTTTCTGTACTGTCCAGAGATTTTCATGTACTTTGTTCATCTGGTAATAACGATGCTTGGAATTTCTTTGACAGAATACTTAAGAAATAGTAATAACCCGATCTAAAGCACTTTTAACAATATACACATATAATCAGCTTTACATTAATCAGAAACCTAATAGTGATTCGAAAATACCACTATCAATAAACACTTCCCATTGAAATAATATAAAACAAACATTAATTACTAACTGTTTTAAAACTAAGATGCTGTGTATTCTTACACACACAATGCGTTTTTATTCTCAGGTTTGCATCACAGAAGGTGGTACTTGTACGCAAGCCAACCCAGGTATGATAGGGCCATTAGGAGTTGGGTCTCACTTAGCTTCAAATTCTCAGATCCCAGGTGAAGAAATTGTCAGTTGAAGTCATTTACTTATAACCTCTTGCGCTCAGTTATTTACAACAACAACCGTACTCTACTTTTGCATCACCATGACCGGAAAACTCTTTAAAAAACTTAAAGAATGAATTGGAACGAAAATTGTTCTATACAAGGTATAGTGACAAGTGTTTTAGATCCCTCCATTATCGCATTAGGAACGGCAACTTCAGGGGGTCGGTAACTTCAGGGGGACTGTAATTTCAGGGATGGCAAGGTAAAATCATGTTCGTGAAGTGGTGCCTTTTATATACAGGGTGTCCACTTTCCAGGAATGAACGGATAATCATGGACCCGCAGGTAGGTCACATTACGTCCTACTCCATGACAAAATTTTATTTTAGTGAAAGTCTCGCTATTTGCGAGATATTAAATTTTTTTTAAAAAAATATGTGACTTTGCTTAGTTCATTTCATACCATTTCTAAAAATTAAGACTTTTTGAACCCTGTTTTTTAAAAATTTACTCAAGTATGTTTGAGTCATCGAAAACAATGTTCTTTTGTTTAAAAAGGTTTAAAATACCTTAAAAACAACATTTTTAATTCATTACCATCATTTTTTTACTACATGTTTAAAATGCACAATGGCCCCTTTAGCAGATTGAACTACCATCAAACAATAATTTTAAAAGAATTATAAAATAATTATACCATTTAAGATTTTTATAAGTTTCCTTTAACGTATTAAGAAAAAAAGAACATTGTTTCAAATGGCTCAAGTATCTTTGAGTAAATTAAAAAAAAATAGCTTTCAACAAGTTTTAATTTGCATGAAATGGCATGGAATAAATTGTATAAAGTCACATGTTCCGAAAAAATCTAAAAAAAAAAATAAAAAAATGGTGAGACTTTTACTACAATAAAATTTTGTCAAACAGTAGGAATGATGTGGCCAATCTGCGGTTGCAAGATTATCCTTTCATTCCTGGACACCCTGTATAAGAAATGCGGAAGCCTGTGGTCCGTCCTACACTCTCTTCGAATTTTCCCCGTGAATGCAATCGGTTATTGTCTATTATTAAACAACTAACTTGGCCGATACTGGTGAGTACCGAATGGCAGCTCGCCCCCTAGCGTCCACACTTGGTCGTAGTTCGTCTGAGTTCTTATTCAATCTTCAACATCCTTTAACGTTTGCAGGTGCTTGTTTTATTGAGTCAATGTTCAAAAGTATACGTAAAAGTGATTTAAGGATC
This sequence comes from Vandiemenella viatica, assembly GCA_031002005.1. Taxonomy (NCBI): domain Eukaryota; kingdom Metazoa; phylum Arthropoda; class Insecta; order Orthoptera; family Morabidae; genus Vandiemenella; species Vandiemenella viatica. The sequence continues at coordinate 3,447,507 of JARYHS010008075.1, read as the reverse complement.
GCAGCTAGGGCTACCATCCGTACTTTATCATTGAGTATTGTACTTTATTTTGCTTAATTCAATAAAGTAATAAGGTACGTCAAAATACTTTTTTCCTGACTCAGTGTAACATAGCAGCTCATTAAATAAATAAATAAACTGTATATTAGACAAATAAAGGCCATAATATTAGTAAATCAAAAGTTTAAGGGGAAAAGAAAAAGAATAGCAGGTTTAATAAAGATTGTTTGCTCCGATATGTTTAAAAATATAGTATCGGTATCTTTGAAAAAAAGAAGAACAGAAGAGAATTGTTGGTAGATCTGGCGAGTAAGACAGATTAATCTAGCAGCGGATTAAGTTTGGAAAGAATAATACTAGTTGCATAATGAGAACTTCGAACATAATATTTGCGGATAGAAAATTTAATAGTTCTTAAATAGAAAAGAACCTGGAAACATTTCGGAACAAACTTAATTGAGCATTATTACAGACACGGAAATTGTTGGTATGAGAGGATTGTAGACAGGGGGAACAAAGGAAATAAATTGCAAACGATACAATCTTAATTCTTTCTATAAAATATTTATTTTACGTCACAGTAATCATAATAATGCGATATCAGGTTATCATCTCACTTCATACTTGACGCGTTTGTTTTGTTTGAGGTTCCTTTCGGTTCACTCAATATTTTGTGTTGTTAAAGAATGGGGTTATTATACATTTTAATTTAAATACGCAAAGAATCTGTGAAATAATAATAATTTCATGTGATCTCAAAGTTCTAGTCACAAAGTTTCTTATCGGTTGCGCAGTTTACTTCTATCTTAACTGAGCGTGTGTACTCAGATGACGGTCATGTGTTATGGTTCACTACATATAAGAAATTCGGAAACCTGGGGACCTACACTCTCTTGGCATTTTCTCTGTGAATACAATCGGTTAATTTTTATTATTAAACGACTAAGTTAGTCGTAATTGAGCACATGTATTGATGATGGTCATGCATGCATTATGATTCACTCTACAATCTTCTATGGCTTCTTAGCGTGCCAAAGTGCGTCATAAATTTATTACTTGTTTTCCGTGACTGGGAGAAACGTTCTGTTTCACCAGATGTGAATGGCGTGTGTATATCAAACGTGATCCTCAGGTAGTATTTCATAAAAACCACTGGTGTTTCCCTTCAGAGGGGCTGAAAGAGAATGACGTATAGCAGTGTTTTTCAAACTTTAAACGGCACGTAGCCCTATAAAATGTCCCAGGCGCTGGCGAACCCCCTTGAGAAAAAACTGCGACTTTTTTTAGCTCCACTACTAGCGACAATGGGCAACAAAGAGCAATATTCACCATTGTCGTGTTATACGCATGAGATAGCCAGTCCGCCATTTCGGAAATCTTGTCGTGAACCCCCTACGATGAATTGGCGAACCTCTAGGACCTAGGCGTTCGCGTACTCGACTTTGAGAAACAGTGACGTATAGCATAGAACCGGCAGTTAATGGCTTCGCGGAAGTAGCATTCAGTGCCGCTGTATACTCGTACAATGTGTAGTCCTGGGAATATCCATACACCCAACTAGGCAGAAACATCAGCATCTTTAACTTTTAGCTGAAAACTTTTTTGCCGTTCAATTCAATAAAACTTTTTTCGATTCCCTTGAAACAAGTAAATATTTGTTCATATCTGAGAAAATAATTCTAAACAAAATCTACGAAATACTTTCAGTTTCGCAATTTTATAGTAAATGAAAATTTTACACCTAGAAATACTGTTGTGTCCTTGAAAAAAGAGGCTTAAGAATGGAGGAGAAGGTCATTAATAATGTACTGTACTTTCAAGTGGTTTTAAAAACCAACCGGAGATTTACAATCAACATTTCAACATATCAATCAATTCTCACATATTCCATATTTTAAAAAGAGAACGTTTCAGAAGACTCACGAACAAAATTAATTATTCACTCTGTTAAGCGATACAACGAGAATAAAATGATCATAGTAGATTCTCTGAATGTGGTGCACACATAAAAATCTTCGCACTTAAATGTCGTTAGAACAGCTCTCAGCTGCTCCACCTGTTTAAACATTACACCTATCAACTAGCCAGCAAAATCAAATCCATCACCGTCACAATGTGTTTGGTTGAGCGTATAACAAACTACGTCTGTTTTATTTTATGCAAATCCGTACCAAAATCATACAGGTATACCATTAACAATGTAATATCTATTAAATAACAAACATTCATTTTTGAAATGCAAGATCAGTATAATCACTCATATAACGAAAATAATGAGTATTAATGAGATGAATTATGATAAACATTTTTATTACGCTTGAAATTGATAGTACAAATGTAGACATATATTTTTTTTAAATTAATCCCACTTTTCCTGTTGACTTTAATTCATTACTCCATCAATCTCTTTCAAACACATTTTACTAACTACGCAGAGACACTGAATAACTTCGTTACTTCTTAACACAAGCTTAATACAACATACTATTTTTAATCCAGTCGGACATAGCCGAACATATCATAATTCAGGAGTCATATTAGAAGTCTGCAATTTCTTTTATCTGTTTCGTTCTCTCGTAGTCTTTTATTTAGTTCTTGCTAATCACTCGGAATCGGCCTCCGAAGTTCTGTGTAGGTCAGCACAATTCCTTCAATATAATTCATTATTAATTACGTTCGATATATCTGTTCTTCACATTAACTATATATTTACAGTTATATCACCCTTTTCTATCCATCAAGAAGAGTATCACTATCAACGTCTATGTCTCGTATGTCTTGAAGCACGTGCGATGTAAATGCATTAAAACATAATATTGAAAATATATTATTAGAAGATACGTGAAAATGAATCATAATAAAAACTTTGTCCATTTGTACATTTTTTGTTAAATAAGATAATAATGAAATTAATGCCGATAATATTGCTAATCATAACAATAAATTATAATGTTCTCATTACAATAGTTCGCATGTGTAATTTTTTGACCTCTGATCAGTTAATTCTTTGAATATGGGACATTTGTGTTTACTTATATATTTTATGATCATTCAGTAACATTTTCAGTGTTAGTGTACAAATAAGTGACTAACAGGTTTATGATATTCGTAAACAAGTTCATGTCTGACATCTGTAAATTCTACGACATCTCGGAAAATTGCTGCCAGTGACTTTTGATTAATATTATGTGGTTTGAATTTTCCTCAATGACAGCACTGTACCACGCTAGGGTAACTTGATTATATGTATGGAATTTGTAAAAGTTTTTTGAGAAAATGCAGTGATTACGTTTTAATTCTGATGTAATAGTAACTCCTTTTCTCCCATTCGTCTAGAAATTCATTTAATGTAGGTTATGGTTGAACGTTTTGGTTGTGCTAAAGCACTGCAACATACTTCCACATAAGCTTCCATAATGACTTAGTGATAAGGTTAAGAACCAGAGACTAATTTCATTATGTTACCACTCTCAATTTTTCATGTTACATACGAATATTTCAACAAACATTTCTGTCAGCAAGTTATATGTTAATTACCGCATTTCTGCGTAAATCTCTAATGTGCTTTAGTCTGATACCAAACGTGCATAATTATTATTGTTATTATAATAAATTTTAATTGCGATGTAGCTAACGCTCCGCTAGCAATTTCCCTAGTCATCTAATTATTGCTTTTTATTTTATTTTTAAAATTTTTATTTTATTTTTAATATGATACTGCCATTCCTTAGTCTTCATTTGATTTATTAATTAATAAAATTAAATAAAATTACAATTAGAGAAAGTTAGCCCTACTTAAATTTTAATTTGCAGCATCGTGAAAATTTTACAACAAAACGAACTTAGTATGGTCTTTGTTCTGGGAGGTGAAGTTTGAATTTAGAGGAACGGAAAGAGGATTGCGAATTCCAATTTTATATATGTAGTAATGAGTTAAAAGAATGCTGAAGTTTTCTCTATAGCCCAACAATGAAGGAATTCTTCGTTGGTAACACATGACACATGAGTCAGGTCAAGATAGACAGGAAGTAATCAAAATTGCAGGTACTAGGGTAAAGGCCTAGAGCTCAAAATAGACTTGAGAAGTAATTAAAATTAAAATTGAAATTAAAATTAAAATTGTACCCAGATAGCTCTAGATTTCATACCATAAAAATATTATTGAGAAATCTTGCAGATTTATCGATAGATTTATTAAAAGAACAATGTTTAAGTCGAACGATCAAAATTAATCTCCGCAGCACTTTCGTGTTTACACCAATAGAAGTGGGACAGTGAAATTTGTAACAAATTGTGTTACACAAAAGTATCGTGGAAGTGAGACTCAAATTGAAGGTACTGATAAATGTAAGCTGCTTTATGCACATTCTGATCCATACAGGTAATATTAGAAACGGAAGAAACAAAAGAAGTACAGTCTCTCAGATCTGTGTTTCCTATTTACTTGATGCAAATATAATCTGGAAGATGATTGTACACACGTCTTCAGAGTTCCAACACTAGGAAAACTCTAATAATGTGAGAAAGTATTCCAGCGTGTTCCCTTACACACTTGTGAGGAGATGGTTGTTCAGGCCGCGTATACACGATGCGAGTTGACTGGAACGACAGTTGGCTGGAACGTCACGTCGGTTGTGGAGGTAAGAAAGTGGACTAGCATGCTAGTAATAATTAGAAGACAGTGCACTGTCCGCTGTGAGGACAGTTCTCTACTCCTACATTGTGATCTTGTTAAAATAGTATGTCCATATTACAGGAACGAATTAACATCGTATCTAATTTGTTGATTATAATGTTGAGAATAACAAAATAAAACGTAGAAAATGGTTAAAACAGTGGATATTAAAACGAAATGCTTCAAATGCCTCGGCGCCTTTTTTTAAAAAATAAAGTTGCAAGTGAAAATGTAGAATTACATTATTTAAGACTAACTGTCTCTCAATTTGAAGAGCTATTGTGAAATATTTTTGCCGATACATAAAAAATGACACCGTTATGAAGCAGTTTTTTTTTTATAGCAGAGTCTCTAAAATGCTTGTTCTTATAATTTTTATTTAATGGAATTTCCTCATGCAGTTCTAAAGATTTTAATGACTCTTCTTCACTCCGCTTAAGCGACTTGTTAGTTGTCATCATCTTGATTGTTGAACACGCACGCCAAAAGTTGGTCGTGAACCGAGTCCACTATCCTGTCAACTGTCTGTCTTGTACCTGTTTACACGAGGCGAGTGGACTATCTAGTGCTGCGCGCGCAGCAAGACAGTACACTCGTTCCAGTCAACTCGCACCATGTAAATGCGACCTTAGTATGATGTCTGAGTGAACATACTACGTCCGTCGTTCTTTAATGAATTATTGGAAAAGCTAGTAATGATATGGCCTCTTTTAATTCCAGTTGTTAGTGGTAGAGATTAGCCAGTTAATTTGTTTGGCTTTACGCCTTGTCGACGTCGAGGTTATTGGAGACGGGAAAGGAGTGGGGGCATGAAACGGGGAGGAATTCGGCTATGGCCTTTTTGAAGAAACCATCCCGGCATTCACACGAAATGTTTGAGGCAAACCACGGAAAACCGGAGGGCAGGACGAGGATTCGAACTTGCGTCCTTCCGAATGCAAGACCAGAGTTTAGCCGCGCTCGATAGACAAGGTTAGTTTCAATCGATAAATGGCAGTGGTCTCTTCTACTCGCAGGGTAGCCAATCTGGTTTCGAATCACCGGCTACTCCGCTTCCTCTTTCCCACGCTACACTCACAAAGAGCAACAACACTTAATAACAGCAAACAAAGACCAGTCGAATAATTCACAAGCTTAACTATTCGCCATGGTCACAGGGATAGTGTAAAATGTGAACATGTAATTCATTATTCGGATTTGCATCTGAGAATGAAACTTTGATAACATTGATTCATGAATTACTTTTTTCCGGTTGTTACAACAATAATTGCTCTTTGGTTTAAATATGAAATTGCCAGTCAGTGCTGTTTCCACCTGTCGTCAACTAAAGTAAGTGACAGCAATATGTATCAATACGTCTGAAGTTCATCTTTAGAAAGACGAAACAGTTTTAAGCGTTCTATCTTTGTATTCCTCCAGGATTTAAGGAGATTTAAGGAGGTCAATCTAGTTTCATTTTTATCGGTAGTGTTTTATGGACCGACGACGACGTCATTTCAACTGTGAGCGTGCGGAGGTGATATACCAGGAGGTTTATGAAGGAACAATATCACTTGCGGAAAATCATGGAAAGTGTAATTGTGTTGGCAGAACGGATATAGTTCACGCGCTATCCCGAACGCCAGTCGCAGCTTTCCCTCCATCTCAAAATGTGTCGAAGTAAAGAGTGTTTTAATATATGTCGTATACAAAATTGGATTTTTCAGTATGCAACTGGGAGTTAAAGCGGCGTAATAAATATGGCTGAGACCTTAATTGCAACCACTTTTTTTAGGCCGAAAACTATACAACTGAGGCACCAGACAGCTACTTTAATTGCATCCATTATTACTGCAAGTCTCGTCCATATCGAGATCATTAGAGGCGAGATAGGACTGGGGCCAACGAGCAGGAAGAAATTCGGTCAGATCCTTTTAGAGAGAGCCATCCCGGCATTTGCATGGAGTGATTTAAGTAAACCGCGGGAAAAATACCTTAGTGCCCGAACGGAGATTTGACCGCCACCTTCCGGAATGCGAAACCCGAGCGTTACTGCTCACGCACTGGGTCTGGTAGTTCCTGCCACTCTTATGTCAATGATATGGCAACAAATCAGGGAAAACAAATTTCGTAAAGCTGCTTTGACTTGGTAGAGGACAGATCCTCAAGGAATGTAACAGCCTTCCCAGAAACCTGTAAAATAACTGGTGGTATAGCTCAAGCAACAATACATCTTTCACTACGTCGTATAGTTTATTTTACGGTTTTAATTCACAGAAATAACACGTAGTTTATAATGTTTTCGAGCACTCTGTCATACGAATAACAGTTTGAGATATTATTTTAAACAAATCACAAACGTATGGGCATATTTACTAAAATATATTGTCAAACAACATGATAATAATTTCTGGATTGTTTTTTTTCCTACACAGATTAATGGTCACAAATATGCTCCATCAACAACATACATGATTTCTTCTGTATCTCCGTTCTCTGAAAATCAGAGGGAAATTTGTTTCACGAAGAATAACGTTGCGAACTTTTTAAATACACCTGTTGCTTGTCCATATCTGAGCTAGTGTTATTCTTTACAGTTGAAACACCAAAAAATTTAACATCCCACTTTCGATAAAGTTGATTATTGTTTCCTCAATTTACTTATTTTGGAATAAAGCAATATTGTATTTCTTCCTTGGAAAACTCATCCAAAAGTTAAAAGAGTGAGCGGAAGAGAAAGGCCTGGGTGATTGATCGCCTCGTAGATGCGGCTCCTCGGCTGCCAGGAGGTGTGAAATGTGACTATCTATATGTAAATCAAGAGACCGAACCTCCTTACGGGGCTCGCCTTCTTATTTGGAAAGGAATTATCATATTCACTCGACTCTGAACCAGTCAGTGCTATCAGAAAATGCACTAAACTACCTCGACACAGAGCTAGAAGTTACAAGCCGTAATTTTATCCAATTTACACACGTCGACAAAAGCTTTGGTAACAGAAACTGCAATACCGTTTTGCGGTACAAACTTACGGCATCGCAACTGTTTTCATACATAAAAGTTGCGACGATCACATATTTTATAGGTTATTCCATGGTATTCGAGCTTACTTATACACATATATTCTTTGAAGTTTGTTTTTTTCCGCTATTGTTGTTTTGGATTACGTTGGTTGCTGAGAGCGACATGATTAAGCCTACATGGTTGAGACGTTATCTTGAACTCGCGAATTCCATATACGAACCAGGAAATAACAGGAAGAAGTCTAATATATACGTTAACGGTGATTAGTTTCTGCTGGTGTTGGTGGAAAAGGTGAAATAATTAATTGTTATTACAAGAACAATTAATGGTTTATGCAACTTTTCATAGTTAGATGCTTTCCATAAAATAAGTTAAAGAAGAAAGGCGACCGAGTTCGAAGAGAATAAAGTTATTTTCCACAAGAAATTACGAAATTACGTTAATCAGAGGCACCAGGCTAAAAGGATATGTAAACAAAACTAATACAAAGTTTTTCTCGATGCTGCTACACGAATCGAAATCGATGTAATATAGTGCAATGTATCTTTTGTGGTTGATGTTGTCGCTCTTTCAAACAACAGTATTCTGTATTAACATATTTATTTGTTAATTAATATGTTGGGAACAGAAACCTTTTCCAGTGCTACCACACTCATCAAAAAAATATTTTTCATATGTAGATTTGTGCTGGATTTAAATCATTAATTATTCCTTACCACATATATTATTTCTATAAGGTATTGTTTGTCACAAGCAATTATCTCTCTCCATACTTAACCGAAATCAATGAATGAGGTGTCATTTTAAAGCTTATAGTTTTCACTTTCGTGTCATCATATTGTAAGAAAGAAATTTTTCGGAATTCGACCCTTAAAGAGCAAAAATGTCAATATTTCTAAAATGCTTCTTTTTTGTGTTACGAGTGATTTATCTCCTTAGATACCTTAGAAATCGTTCAATGAAGTATCATTTTAAAGTTTAAGATCTCCGCTTTTGTGACATCATATATTAAGACAGGCATTTTTTCGCAATTCGACCCTTAAAGGGCAAAAGAATTCATATTCCTACAACGCGTCTTTGTGTCACGAGCCATTTATCTCCCTTGGTATCTAACCGATATAGATCAATGAGTTATCATATTAAAGATTAAGGTCTTCGGCTTGGTCACATTATGTTTTAAGAAAGGAATTTTTCGTAATTCGACCCTTATATGGCAAAAATGTCATTATTTCTAACATGCGTTTTCTGTGTCTCGAGTTATTTATCTCCCTGGATATCTAACCGAAATCGATAAATGAAGTAGGATAATGAAGAGTAATGTGTCCGCTTTCGTGATATCACATATTAAGAAAGGAATTTTCCGGGATTCAACCCTTAAAGGGAAAAAGTATCAATGGTTCTACAACGCATTTTTGTGTCACGAGCCATTTATCTCAATTAATATCTAACCGATATAGATAAATGAGGTATCATTCTAAAACTTAAGGACTCCGCTGTGGTCACATCATATTTTAAGAAAGGAATTTTTCTGAATTGAACCCTTAAAGGGCTACAATTTCAGTATTTCTTTTTGTGTCTCGAGTCATTTATCTCCACTGATAATTAAATAAAATTGATAAACGAGGTACCATTTTAAAGACTGAGGACTACGTAAGGTCTTCGGTTTCGTTACACCATATTTTAAGAAACGAATTTTTCAAAATTCGACCCTTAAAGGGCAAAAGTATTAATATTTTTACAACGCATCTTTCTGTCTCGAGCCATTTATCTCCCTTGATGTCTATCTGAAATCGATAAATAAGGTATCATTTTAAAGATTAAAGTATCCGCTTTGGTCACATCATATTTTAATAAAGAAATTTCTCCAAATTCAACCCTTAAGGGACATAAATATCATCATTTCTAAAACATTTTTTTACCTCGCTTGATGCATAACCGAAATCGATAATTGAGGTATTGTAAGACATTTATGTGGTATGTATTGTATGTCGCGAAATCTGTTCTCTCAACTTAGTGCTATTTAAAGTTTGCAAATTATTCATACACAGTTATAAAAGCAGGTTAATTTAATTTTAAATAGTTCGTTATTGCCGTCGGTTGCCAGGTGACGTACCAAACCAGCTCGTAACAAGAGGTGGATAAATAATTAAAAAAGTCATCAAGTACTGTACCACAAATTTAAGTCCACCACACGTTTATTGCAGTAACTTAGAACATCTAAACGGTTGGCCACCACCACGTTTTGAATATGAAGGCTAACCGAAACTTCGTCAACCATAGATTGCAGAATCCTTCAAGATAAAAGGAAATTAACAATCTTGTCAGCTTTACACCAAGTTACTTTTAATGTCACAATTAATGTTCTTCGGCATTCCCACACTGTTCAAACTTTATGCAACACACGCATTGTCCCGGCTAAACACATTCAGTTCTCTTCATGATGCTTAATACTCCGCACTATTACTACAGCGTCTCACGCTACGCGAGGCGAGCCGTCCGCTACCATAATTAGGTCACGACTGACTTGTATTCGTCCGCTTACACAGGTACTATTTGCAGATTGGCCGAAAGTGACTGTGACGTCACAGTATCATTTAAAAAAACCAAGGTGTCCGCTTTGGTCACACCATATTTTATAAAAGGAATTTTTTGGAATTTGACCCTTAAAGGGCAAAAGTATCAATGGTTTTTCTACAACGCGTTTTTTTAAAAAAAATTATGAGCCATTTATCTCATTCGATACCTAACCGAAATCGATAAATAACATATCGTTGTAAATATTAAGGTCTCCAATTAGGGAAAATCATAAATTAAAAAAGAATGTTTCGGAATTTGATGCTTAAAGAGGTCGCGCGTATGAGACTGTTCAGAGCCAAGTTCCTAGATTGCAGCAACAGATATCACATTGATGTCAATAAACTGTTTTTTATACCATAAGTAGCGTTTCGGATATTTTTTTCTGTTACGGAAATTTTTTGCTTTGCTATACAATTCCAATGTAAACATTTTATTCGCAGAGCAACACATATCACAGTGATGTCGATATGCTGTGTGCATTTTGTTCAGGCTGGTTGTATTCTGTTAAGGTCAGTGACAGTTTGTCGTACATACAGTGTGTTTTAAATTTTCCTAACTGTTTCGTAGTATGTTGTAAGTATTTTGATACGTACCTATTACACTAAACAAATACATATTTGCCACAAAAGTGTGACTCTACTTTTCATTGTATTACAAGCATTCAATCTCACTATTCATAGTATTTTATTCGCGAAATTTTCGCACGGGTCGTCTAGTTAACACTTATTGTGACAGAATGTAATGTAGAAAAATAATTCCCTAAATTATCATTTCAGTGTTTCCATAAATATTGTTTCATAATCATGAAGACGCTTTCCAAGAGGTGATAATGTCGATCAATTTATTTGCGTTTTTTAATCTGTTATTCACTTCTCACTTATGGTAATAGATCAGGATTTTTAAAATGGGTCTTATGTTCTTGTTGGGTGTCTGTTGGCACTATAGAATCGGTGGAACAGAAACCTGGAACCAGTCCATCTTTCACCTCGAATTGACATGCTAACTCGCTTCAAATCAGCAGTACCTGCTGTATTTCAACGTATATTCTGCGCCTTAGATAATCTTAGTACTGTAGTTCATATCATTACTTAAGGTAATATTGTTGCAATGGTTTTACATCCTTTACACAGCGTTTCAGATATGAAATACAATATTAGAACTGATTCTGTAGATGAAATAAATTATCTCTGGCTATACAATAGATGTAGGTTTGTTTATGAATTCTAGTATGAAATCATTATTGTCTTCAAAATAAATTCTAGTCAGCGACAACGACTCTGAGAGCAGTCTTTGAGTCCACTAAAGAAGCAACTAATTCAGCTTCCAACTTGATTAAAAAATATCTCAATTTGTCACTCCAACAGGATACTACGGCCTGAAAATCTTCTGTCGCGCATCTTAAAAATTAAATTAAATTCGGTAAAGTGTACTTAAAAATGTTTATTGTGATATAATTTTCTGACGTGGCGAAAAGCCCAAGTAAAATAATTATTGTATACTTTATTTGTAAAAAATTTCACTTTTAGTGGTCTGCATGCTTTGAGTTACAGGCAAAATTGAATAATCTCAAAGGCAAGACCTCTATAGGATTTGTAATCTACCGATAGTATCTTATTTAGTAATTCTGATTACGATTATCTGGCTTCAAATTTGTATTTATCATAAGGACCTGGAGAAGATTTCCTTTTACAATACCAGCAACAAATGATAGGATGCTTATGAAACTGTTTACCTGTTTTACCTGTTAGCCGACGACTCACGCAACATCCCCAAGACTGGATCGCAGGTGATAGCCAACTGCACCGCCGGGCTGCAGCCACGACAGGCGCCTGGGGACGATTGAGTTAGAAATTGCGCACTCCGAAATCTGCCATAATCAGTCACGAACTATGTCGCGCACCTCTTCAGTGCCATGATGCAAAACCACACGTTCCAGAGAACATGGAAGCTTGCCACCGTGGTCGGGATCCAGGTAGGAAAAGACCCAGTCTTCTCCCAACATTACAGGCCCATCAGCCTGCTGCCTGCGCTCAACAAAGTGTTAGAGCAGCGGTTCCCAATTAGTGATACGCGCACCCCCAGGTACACGTGAGGTTGCTGTAAGGGATACGCGCGACAGTCTCTTGGGATAAGATAATCTCTAAGATAGTTAAAAAAAATCTCAAACATTATTATCTCAAAACACATATTTTGGACACTTGTTAATCTTTTGTAACTTGTTTTATTGAATTAAAATTTAATAAGTTGCGAACAGGTTTCATTTTTTATTTACCATTTCAGTTGTAACTTGTACGCAAGGCTGAGTTCTTTCTTGGAGTGGTACTTGGGAAGCACTGTGTTAGAGAGACTACTGCTGAAACGAATTGTCATCCACATCCAGGCTACAGGCGTTATCACCACCATGCAGCAGCTGAGACACCGACGAGGGCCTTCAAACAGAGAAGCTACTGTAATCTGGTGTTGCCTGACGTCACCCGGGCCCTCAACCCACTGTGGTATTTCAGATGGTCTGCAAATCGTATGACGGTGCATGGCAGGATACCACGTGGAGATGATCTGCAGCTACGTCAAGGTGCACATTCTTCTTCAGGGTTCACGACGCCCTGTCAACACGACGGCGCATTCTTGCAAGTGTACCACAGGGCTCAGCGCTGGCTCCTGTTCCTCCACTCTACACAGCCGACACCCAATCACTAGTAAATAAGAAGACATCTGTGAACGCCAACGATACGGCTTTTCTCGCCTCCAAACATAGCAAAGCCATCGTCACGAGATGATTGCAGGAAGTGGTTCCGCATACGGAAGCCTTGGCTAGGAGGTGGCTGATAAGTGTAAACCCAACCAAAACTAATCGATTACGCTGACTGGACGTCTACTACGAGAGGACAGCAACTTCAGCTCGGAGGTAAAACTATCCTCTGGTTATTATCTGCTCGCTTCCTCAGTATGATACTCGATAGCAAGTTGATCTGGCGAGCTCACATTGTGGAAATCAGATCGGCAACATGCTCCTTAACTGATACCCAACCGGGAAAAAAACGCTGACATCACATCTAGGAATTGCCATTTACTTCACCTTTATTAATCAGGTATTGAATATCCTTACCCTGTCTCGTGTGCGCTGCTAATTACATCTTTTAAAGCTGCCAGAGCTGCAGAACAGCACACTGAAGCGGGCTCTATATCTACGTACTCATTTCTCCTCTCACGTAGACCATGATGCGTCGGGAACACTGAGAATCGTCGAAAGATAAATTTAGAACGAAACACCTCGCTCTGCCAATCCAGTGGTCAGTCGTCTCGGCTACACGCTGACGAAGACAACATGCCATTGTGCTGATGGCGTTATAAGAAGAATCAATAAGAAACCAACTGTACGAACAACTGAAAGTTAAGTAATTTCCAATAAAAAAAAGTACTAAGAAAGGAGAACAACCCACAGAACAACTAGCCATAAAGCTGACACTGATGAAAGATGACTTATATATGATGTGAAAGGAGGGAAAATGAGCATTTGACGATTGAAGATATAAAAGCATCAACAATTTTCACGTCTCTCGACTAATTTAATAAAATTCTCCCTTACTTCCTGTCTTGATTTATTTCCTTCATCTACACATATTCCATTTAGTCCACGCATAAAATGGTATAACGAATAAGAAATGATACCATTTCAGCTGAAACGTAATATTTATGGGAAGAAGAGACACTCTCACGCTTCGAGCAGATGTACAGTAATAAATTGAGGCGCTTTCACTTGTCAGTGAACTCGCAGATTCTTCAAGTAAAGTTGAGTTCATGTCGGACTGAAAGTTCCTGGTGGTACCAGGCAGATAGGGAATTCCAAAATCTTTAAGTGCACTGCCCACACGTTATGCGCTGAGTTATCGTTTACCATGTACCTAGATTTTCCCAAGGTTTCGATGCAGGTTAACAACTGTACGTGGTAAACACGGCCTTAAATGACTTCAAAGCTAATAATATGAGCTTTACTCTCCCGGTTTGGCTAGGGACCAAAGCCACCCGCGAGTTAACATGCGTGTTTAAGATCATTTTATTCTCTTAACCGCATTGTTACCTTCAGTAAAAAGAAAATTTATGTTTTAAAGTTTTATAATCATACAAAGTATATTTTGTTACTGAAATTATAAAACCCCTTTGTTACTACGTATATCAAATCCCACTTTGCTTTAATAGCTCAGTTTACACTGGACAACCATTCCCTCTTTCATTATATTATACTGTTTTCAGACAGGTCAGTTGATCATAAACTGTGGTTTCCTCTAAAGTTGTGTATAGTACCATAGATTTAAGGTCTTTCTTTTATTCTTTAGAGGTTTTTTACGTATTAGAAGTTATATCTCCCCTACTAGCTGGATCATATTTTTTTATATTAATGCAAATAAAGAATATGTAATGTTTTATATGAAAACACAGTCTTCTTACATTACAAGATGGTACCAGAATATACACTGAAACACCCCTCCACTTTGCCGCCTTTGTATCGCTCTACTGTGCCTGCCTACACTCTCAGCCGTATATCGACGCACTGTAGAATGAGGAATATGTCGATTCGTTTGTTTACCTGTTATTATTATCTTTATGTTCGTAAGGGGTATAAGTACTTCATCATAACAAGATCAACACTTTGCTTCCAGTTCAGTCAAATGAATAATTTTTAATGAATTCAAATGAATTACTCCTATAAGTAATCACGTCACCGAGGAATTTTCCTACTGCAATAAAAACGAGATTTAACCAATTACGTACAATTTTACTGCCACTGATCTCATTTTAATTTATTCATACATCGAGCTTGTCTGTCGAGGCTTTTTTGAAAGTTGTCAAA
Source organism: Vandiemenella viatica (assembly GCA_031002005.1). Taxonomy (NCBI): domain Eukaryota; kingdom Metazoa; phylum Arthropoda; class Insecta; order Orthoptera; family Morabidae; genus Vandiemenella; species Vandiemenella viatica. Next base: position 3,432,403 of record JARYHS010008075.1, on the reverse strand, counting down.
TTTAAGCCTTTTTTCACTATAAAGGCCACAGTCTTTCACAAAAATATGAATTTTTAATCTAGTATTGGTGAAGTAGATAGCCCTACATAGCTGCCCTGCGGTCTTCATTGGGTCGGATAAGCCATTCCTGCAGCCTGCGATGTGCTAACGGGGAACGCCAACTACCCGGGCATTGATCGACCCAGTCCTCGATTACGATGCCGTGTGTGCAACATGAAGTGCCTAATCGAAGCATATCACAGTATCTAGCCGCCCATCCTGCGAGCAGTCCACAGTCCACGCCTGTTCCAGGCCCACGTACGCCGCTTTGCATGGCTCCTTCAGTCTCCAGGCGCCAGACAAGCGGCAACTGACTGTGATGAGGTAGCCTGAACACGACAACTGAAATTACTTAAGTATAGAATGTCGTAAGTGTTTTATGACTGACTGATATTTTGTATTCACCATCGAAATACGCGAACGCACCCTTTCCTCCGTGTAATAGTGCGCAGAAAATATAGGAATCGTGAAAAAAATATTTATGCTATTTCGGCACATTTCCATCATGAGAAGAAAGAGTATTTTGGTAATTTTTGAATGATGTTGATATTTGCACACTGCACTCAAAAGAATCAACATTCAATAAATCTTATATCCTTAAATGAACAATTCTTGTATATATATTTGGCATCCTGGAAACGACTCTAACGATTTGGATGAAATTTCATACTTAGATAACGTTTTCTTTTTTAAGGCTATCCAATAGGTGTCTTCCCTGCAAAAACGCAATTTCACAAAATACGAACAATTTTTGTATTTGGTATCTCGGAAACGGCTCTAACGCCATCTCGTAAACGTTTCAGGTACGTATAGTTTCTCTTCGGTTACAACAAGGAACTCTTCTACCTTCAAACTAACAGTTTTTAAATACTAGTTTACCAATGCGAATATTCCACACAGTATCGTGGTCACTCACCGATGGTAATATAATAATGTGGAAATAAGTAAATGCACGTGTATTTATTAACGAAAGGTATTTTTTTCTTTTGAAGAGTAGTACAAATATCAGTCAGTATTTATCATTAAATACTACATATTCAATTGTAAAACATTTAAAAAATATGTATTGTAACATGACGCGCTGTCGCCACGTTACAAGGTGCATTTTTATTATATATGTCATAATGTTGGAGTAATTTACATAAATCTTGGGCGACCACCTAAATAGATTTTTGTTTTAATTTTATAAAGTACGCAAGATTCCAAGTGAGGGCTGTTGTGAAATGGTGAACATACAGTGTATCTTGGTAAAGCGAATATTAAAGAATTATTGAGCTATGTAGGCTTGAAGCTAATCTTGGTCTTCCCGAATCATGGCGACAGGACGTCGCGGATTTGGGGTTTTGCCGGACCACACACTCTGCTCCCTGGGGATGGGTCACTCACCTGGCGGGAAAAGCCTGCCGCCCGACACCCCCTCACCCCGGCGAACTTAGCCGAATATGTCCGACCTCTGTTAGATACTCTGGCCAAATCACATATAGAGGATATCACGTGACATTAGGTGCCGACCTGAAGGTCCAATCCAAATGAGCGTATAACTCAAAATCCTGGGAATTTCTGTTGTATGTGAGCTTCGAGACTACAAATGGGCGGAGCGAGAAGTTTCCTCGCGGGAGAGAAGACCGACGAACTTCACTTCGATCTTCGAGTCCAAGCTATGCGAGTCTAGTCTGAGGTTGACTTGGAAAGTTGGCTTCTCTCGCCAACTGCCGTGGTACGATTTCTGGCTGCCAGCTTGCCTTGCTGGAGCAAGCTTATCACAGCAACACAGCCGTTAATGCGATGATACGCATTGTCAGACCAGAGATGCCTATAGCCGACTTGTGAGATAATCTCACATATAGTGGGTCCGCTACAGTCACCGCAGACATCAGACGCAGGACTACAATGGTAACTTATTACGACCAATCCATCTGATTGTGCATTCCGTGAAACAGAACCCTTAAACGACTTAGAGAGGATAGATCCATGTTCTCACTTTGTAATTGTAAAAACCCCTGAGCTAGCGGCATAATTTGCCAGAACTAGTTATTTTCGAATGATATATTGTTCATTCTGGCACCCATGATTGTTTTTTTTTTTTACTGTAAAGTCACAGTATTATGATACCTTTGTCTGAGATCGTCATAACTTGTATTTTTCATAGTTTCCAATTGTCATTACTACTTGCATTTTGATTCTGAGATATATTTAAAAGTAAATATACAATTGTTTGCTTGCTCATGACGGCTAATTGTAACTCTGAGCGTTGCTTTTATGATCTTGCCAATTTGTGTTAATGTTAACGGTAAATTCCCTCAGACTTGTAATAGCCAGTGATGAGAAAATAAATGTCATATTGTGACAATTTTTAATTTTTCCTAAATTCCAACTAACGTCGAGATTATTGCAAAATTAAATAATTTTCACTCCTTCATAAAAATTAAAATTAAAAAAATCCACAATTATTAATCATAAAGGTATGAAAGATAATTGTAACGTAGTTTGCCCCCCAAGGCAACCACTACAGTATTTAAAAATAGATATTGACTTTGGCAGATTTGATTTTTTTCTAACTACTTTAGTTTACATAACTTCTTTGAAAACAATAGCAGTTATAATGTTATCGTTTACTTTTTGACTGTATGTGTCTTCAATACGAAAAAACAGGTTCTGGTTAATACAATCCTGCACTTTAAAGCGTCTGACTTTATGCTTCATTAAGGCCTTCGTGAAGGTTACTTTTATTGGGAATTGTTTTCTTTTCATTCGGAAAGGCACGGTTGGATCAGAAAGTGTGAGGTTAATGCGAGGTATGAGCATAGTTTTATCGGAGTGAATGAATTTAGCACTGATGATGTACTCGTCTAAATGAATTACCACTTTTCTTGCACCAGTAATTAATCCCTGAACAGTATTAAGATTTGTATTTAAAGTAATAATAGGATTTTTCTTTAAAAGCAATTTGTGAGATGGTAAACAGGACGATCTCGAAAATGGCTCTAGACATTTGGATGAAAATTCATATATATAGGGAACGTTTTGATTTTCTTGTTTCTAACACGATTTTACAAAAAAGATATTTATTTTATTTCGTGTCTCGCAAATGGCTCTTAACTCATCTCGTAGAAGTTTCAGGTAGCCCTACCAGTAAGCCAACAGATGTTTGGTAAGCTTCTCTTTGGTCAGAGCAAGGAATTTTACCGTTGAAAATGCCTAGGAAGCTTTCAAAAAAAGTTTGACTTTAATCAAAGTTCACGCGAAATTTTACATGTTAAAGGGAAATCGAAAGATGCCGAGCAAACATCGCTCAGCCAGGTATTAATTTTCAGATGTAAAAACTTTATGCGGTTATTTTTTAAATTATCTTTTCGCGTAGTTTTCTTCCGTAGTTAATCAAAAATCAAAGTAATGGACTTCAAAGTTCAAAGAAATTTACGGCGATCAGGCAGAGATTTAATAAATAAAGGTGTTGGATTGAACTCATCATTTTGACGCTCTGATTACTGCATTATAAGGACATGCTCTGTGAAGAAGTATACTTTGTATACTACACATTTGACTGAAATTAAACTTCATGCTCTACTTATGTTGCTGCTTTTTGAACGCAATATATGGTTTCCGTTTATTCACTGTGTAAGGACAAAGGCCGATACCGGGGTTACAGTATAGCCTTAGTGCCTCAACTTACACTCTTGATGATGACTCACAGTTCTCTGTAAAACTTACGAAATAATTTTGATTTAACCATGTACCCTGGATAGTTCAACTTGAATGCTTCAGGTCGCCACAATATTTGTTGACCCACAAATATTGAAAAGGTTATCAATTAACTACGAAATAACAGTTCACTTTTCCAAAGTTCTTCAAATTTATTCAAATAAAACCAAAAGTTCAAAATAGCATTCTAAAAGTTGATTTGGCTAATCGAACACTCTTTTCCAAAAGTTGCAAGTTGTGGAGAGAAATTGAAACCGACCGAACCCCTTCAGTTACTTAAAAGTTCACGTTAGTCATTAAAGTTAAGATATGACACGACACCCAACATGGTCGCAAATAGTTCACTGACGAGCATAGCCAGTCACGACACTACGACGAAACCGAAGTAATGTTCCTTCACATATTGATCCCGAAGTACGGACCAAACGAAAGTGAAAGTAAGAAGCGACAGACTACATTTTCTAAGTTCTGATTTTACAAATCACTAGTCAAGTCATGCGCGTAGTTGCTCGATCACTTCCCGGCGTACGAATGAGACAACGTGTAGCAGCAGCACAGCACCGTCACTGCCTATCTTTGTAGGCAGGTGGAGGTGGAGGATGTTGTCCGTAGACATTGCCTCCAGCAGTAATTAGATGGTTCACGACGTTTCTGTAGATTCGTCATCACGGTGGTGTCAGGTTGTTTGCGTAACTTGTTATGACTTCCGTCAGTAACATAGTTTGTTGTTGGAGCATCTGCATTATCAAGCCTAAGCTTATGTTTTTGGAGTTCTTGTCGTTCGCCTGTGGTCGGTAGTGGTGTGTAGCGGAATGCTTCGCCGTCTCGATTAGATCTGGGCCGGACGCTGCAGGTCGTCGGCAATTGCTGTAGCCGTTGATGTGCTCCTCTGCATGGGTCGTCTTCTGTGTCCGCAACTTCTTTCTTCTGTGGCTGTTGGACGACTGGGTGGGACTGCTCTCGGTACGGCGGGATTCCAGAAGACGGAGACTATTTCTCTGCTGAAGACTGCTGGTGACAGTTACATGGTGGCGAGTGGTCTCCGTCGGCAAGACCCTGGAGTCTAGTGTGTTTATAGTGGTCTTGCGGCGCTGCTGGGGATGCCTCTTACGTTGCAGCTTCCATGATCTACAACCTCTGTAAGAAGCAGCGTGCCTGGACCCGCAGTTGCAGCAAGTAGGTTCGTCGCGTGGTTTATTGCAAGTGGCGAGTTCATGGCCGCCTCCGCAGCGAACACATCTGACTGGTTCAGTGCATTCAATGGCATGGTGCCAGAAGTTTTGGCATCTGAAACACTGGACCAGTTTTCGTGAGATCGACTTCGCTGCAGTCGTTGGTTTGTCTGCTGTCTGCATGGTGGCATCTGACTTCTTCTTCACACGACCAGGAGTCATGATGTCAAATGACATGTGGTTTTGTTGGAGGATCTGTATTACTTCCGCGAAGTCGTCAGGGCAGGACGAAAGAATCTTCATCCCTTGATGATCTGGCCAGCAGAAACATGGGCAGCTTCATGTAACGCTGCAGTAGGGCGAGTAACTCGCAGGGATTCCCTGCGTAGTTGACTGCGATAGGTATTACTGGGCCTTCCCTTAAGGCAGGTGAGTCTGCTGGTGATGACTCAGGTGAGGCAGGGGAGTCTGCTGGTGATGACTCAGGCGAGAGCGGTGGGGGAGATGGGGTTTCCCTTATCGGCGTCACCTTGAAGTTTCGGCCGGTCGCTGGATCAAAGGCGTGGGTCTTGAATCTTCTTTTGATGTGATCGACGTACTCCTCCCAGTTGAAGTCACTGGCCAGCGTGGTCGGAAACACAAGTGCCTCCGGCCACGCCGCGACTCCCACAGGGGGGAGCTTCTTGGCGAGATGGTGGTGCTCGCGGCTAGTCAGAGCCTGCTCGAAAGCAGCGGCGTCACTTGTTGGTATGTCCCAGCTGAACTGAAGTTCATCTAGGTGGACAGTGATGGTGAATTTCCACTGTTTGGGATTTCCGCGATCGAGTCGTTTTCTCTACACCTGCATGGACCAGTCGTCTGGTCTGACGCCTTCCACGACTCGTTCGGTAGCTCTAGAAGGAAGGTGCGAGACCTCCGCCCAGATGCCAACTTCCCGTGGGAAGGCGCCAGCAGCAATGCACTTCTTCTTCAATTTCGCCTTCTTGTTCGAGGTAGTCTGCACTGAAGTCTCGGGGACGCAAGTAGCTGCTGCGGTGTTAACCTTGGCGCTGACAGATGTGCACGTACGTGGAGACTTGGTTGTGCCAGTCTGCACAGGCGTCGTGGCGGTGACAATAGAGGCAGCTTTGTCTGCCATAGCTAGCGTACAGTGGTGCGATGGCTTCAGTCGAACTCGGTGGCTTACTATGTGGCCCGTAACAGCGCCGGGGTCAGCAGCTCGTAGAAGTCGCGGCGAGTGAGTGAGTGAGTCCGAGTGTGAGTGAGTGAGACAACGTGTGCTAACCGCACGAACTATTATAGCCCGGCGCGCGCCTATGACCTTGGCAAATCTTTCTTTAATTAATATCTTTAAAAGTATTCGATAGTTTATTCTGAGATTTTTTACAGGGACTTTCTATCATCCTGTTCTATCGGTTTTAATATAATTTATCATTCCAAAAGGTTTCTATCGTCTTAAAACTGAATTAATCACGTGACCATCTTGGCGGACTTTGTGGACTTTCCCGAACTTCTACCCGACAATTAGCAATAATCAATTTTCAAAAACTTGATTACCAGACAAATACTAAAACTTTTTATGGAAACCCATATATGTACGAAATTGTCTCAATTAGGGCTATCTGCTGATGTAATTTTTAATTTAATATCTCTTTTAATAAAAAGCTTATTTTTTTCTCTTAATTAAAATCACTAATTAAATTTTACCAAATTATTTAATTTTATTGCCAAAATATCGGGGACAGTGCTGACTACAGCTGGTGATAAAAGTTCGGTTGTCGCTTTAAGCGATTTAAAGATATTGCAAGTCTTGGAATTTCTACTTTTTCCGATCGCGTGTTTCAAAACGTTAGCAAACGGGAATATCTCTTAAACTAAACGTTTCCCGATATGATAATTACACTTTAAATTGATTTTTATAGCAAGTTGTTACTGTGAGCAAGATTACAGGGAAATTCTTTAAAGTTGAAAACTATACTCCTCGAAATTTCTAAGTCCCGCCTAAGCAAAACTAGAATTTGCCAAAATTCAAAGGTGCTTACAACTGGTGGTGTTCTGTGTCTGAACTATAATAATTAGAAAGCTTATCCGTTATCTCCTATTCATATGACCAATGAGATTGTTAACACTGGGATACCGTAGATTTGTATGAGTTGAAAAACATCAGCTATTTGGAAGTGCGTAGTATCGTGGAGAACAGACCTTAATAAATTTATAACCACTTGTCAGTTAACAGTAGTTAACTGTTTATGTTTACCCAAACTTCCCTCTTATGGGACTTTCTCGTTGTGATAGCGAAACTCATAACATCAAAAAAACAAAGTGCTAATAGCTGAGCAATTATTAGCTTCATGATTTAAAGAAACTGATGTAATGGATTTTTTAAAACCATTTTACAGTCAGTGACCGTCGTATGAAAATAATTTTATCGCGATCTACGCATTGTGTTATAATTTTGTGGGCACCGCCAAATTTATTCGTCAAACACCACATCCACTAATCGTAATAACATACAAAGACAGTTTTTTTTTTGTATGTATAATAGCAGGGAAACGTAGCTAACAGCCTAACTACCGCGTGTTTGGTTTTCCCTGGCACTGCTGCCAACTATAAAAATGTTTTATGCCAAATCAATCTATTTAAAATGTCAAAAATATACTGAAAAAAATGCTAAAAAATGCCAACAAAATTAAAGGACACATGCTTACTAGAAAAATCTCTACCCAAAATAAAATCTACCATTAAAATATCTACCAACAACATCACTTCTACCAAAATTAATTACTACCAAAAAATAACTATACCAATAAAAAATTCCAACAAATGTTATTTCTACCTAATAACACCTCTACCATTTACGAACCCTACAGCATGAAAATTACCATAAACATCTCTACTACGAGGATCTCTACCAAACTCAATAGCTACTATAAATATGTAAATCGTAAACTTACCAAAATAAAACATTACTGAAATAATTCTATCCCCCCAAATAGTCTTTACAAAAATAATAATAATAATAAATAAAAAAATTCTACCTTAAGATAACTTTACCATTTACTAACACTACCAAAAACAACTCTACCAGAATTTAACCCTACCAGAAAAACCAAACTTACCTATGCATCATGTAACGGAAAGAGCAGAAAATATTAATTAGCTTGTATCTGTAAGACACATATCGTGATATGTAAATTTTATCTTGAAAATTATTTTAAACAAAACTCAAATATGTATTTTAGTTAAAAGGAATAAATAATACATGTTTAATCTTTTCTAAGAACAGAATTATTTAAATTTGTTAAAAAAATTTATTTGTTAAATCCTTTTAAGGAGATGCTTGATTTGCACTTGTAAAATGTGTAACAGAATCAACTTAAAATTAACAATAATTAATAACAATCCGTCGTTATAAATTATTTTAATAAGTAAATAAACAATACTCTAATTTTATTACTCCAAGAAAATCGTTGACTTATTAGGAAATAGATGCTAAAAATATGCTATACGCTAAATTGAATTTTTTTTTTCATGCTAAATCAAAAATGCTATATTTACCCATAAAAATGCTAAATTTGCAGCACTGTTCCCTGAGTTTATTTTAACTTAAGGTGAATAACCTGGAATAGCGTTTTTCAACATTTCTCAACCCGAGTATCATGCAATGCCAAAAATTATTCTACTGACCTCTAACTTATTTGAGTCTAATTTTTTACCTATGTGTACATTATTAACACTTCCGACATATTATACGATTGTAACACAATAAATCTAAAAACAAGTTTTGAGTTCTTAGAAGCCGGTTAACATGAAGAAACCGATAAAAGAGAATCTATATATTAATACGCTAAGCGAAAACTTATATTTTTAACAATATTGCGTTCACGGAGAAGTGTGAGATTTGGCATAGTTAAAGATTATATGGAGAAGAAGTGAAGAAAGCTTAAATCTATATATAATATGCGTTACAAATACATTAAATTTAGTAAAATAAAACACTCGCTCGCCTACGTAGTTCGCTCAGATGGCTGGTAGATGGCGCAGCTAGCGGCCTTACTTTGTCTTCTTTGATGAAATAAAACAGTCTAAATGAATCTCTGAACTTATATAGAAGCAAGAAGCAACATTTCGAGGCATTTAGCGGCCAGAATATTGGGCGAACGGAGGATCTTAAAGAAATACAGAAAGCTAAAATTATATCTTATATATAAAAATCAATGTTTGTGGGTTTGTTGGTCTTCTATGAATTCCTATACCATTTATCAGATTGCAATGAAACTTTGGAGAGTTTTCGAGTGTGCGTCTGCGAAGGTTAATGTGAAAAAAATTTCCAAAAAGTCACCCCCTATTCCCCATAATACCCCATAATTTAGGCAAAACCACATTTTTTATCCGATAGGAATTTGTACACTTATACTTTAAAACAAACATAAAAAAACTGTTAACATACGTTTTCCGAATATTAATCCCCTCGCCCCCTTTCCACCCCCATAATTTATTCACCCCCTAATTTAGGCAATACCACATTTTTTATCCGATTTAGATAAGAATTTGTACACTTATACTTTAAAACAAACAGAAAAATACTGCCTACGTATGGTTTCCGAATATTCATCCCCTCTCCCCATTTCCAACCCCATTACGTTTTTACCCCATAATTTAGGCCAACCACATTTTTTATCTGATTTAAATAAGAATTTGTACACTTATACTTTAACCCTTTCCTACCGGCTATTGGAAAAAAAAGGGAAATTTATAATTTCAATTATATATTTGTATAAAGGTACTTGAAATTAAACACACATGTTATTTAAAAATAATTGTTGTCATTGTCTGACTTAATCATACAACAATACATTAACAGGCTTATCAATGCAGTGGACACTGGTATCGTCGAATTATATGTGGTAAATACAGTGGTACTTATAAGTACCGTCAGGGAGGAAAGGGTTAAAACAAACTGAAAAATACTGCCAACATATGGTTTCCGAATATTCATCCCCTCTCCCCCTTTCCACCTCCATTACGTTTTTACCCCACAATTTAGGCAAACCACATTTTTAACCGATTTAGATAAGAATTTGTACACTTATACTTTAAAACAAACAGAAAAATACTGCCTACGTATGGTTTCCGAATATTCATCCCCTCTCCCCATTTCCAACCCCATTACGTTTTTACCCCATAATTTAGGTAAACCACATTTTCATCCGATTTAGATAAGAATTTGTACACTTATACTTTAAAAGAAACAGAAAAATACTGCCTACGTATGGTTTCCGAATATTCATCCCCTCTCCCCCTTTCCAACCCCATTACGTTTTCATCCCATAATTTATGCAAACCACATTTTTTATCCGATTTAGATAAGAATTTGTACACTTATACTTTAAAAGAAACAGAAAAATCCTGCCTACGTATGGTTTCCGAATATTCTTCCCCTCTCCCCCTTTCCAACCCCATTACGTTTTCACCCCATAATTTAGGCAAACCACATTTTTTATCCGATTTAGATAAGAATTTGTACACTTATACTTTAAAAAAGAGAGAGAAATACTGCACACATTAATTTCACATAAACCCAATCCCTCTCCTCTCTTTCCACCACGTTAATTACCCCCTCTTCCCCATAACACCACATAATTTAAACAAACCCGCAAACCGTTCGTCCGTTTACGGTGAAGCTTTGGTGAGTTGTCGACGGGATGACGGAGAAGGTTCCTGTCAAAAAAAATTAAAAAGACCCACCCCTCCTCCCCATAATTTAGACAAAACCACATATTTCATCAGATTTCAATGGGAATTTGCACACTTATACTTTGAAACAAACAGAAAAATACTGCCTGCATATTTTTTCCAAAGCGCATCCCCTCTCACCCTTTCCAACTGAAAATGAATGAAACAGCAGTTTAAAATTTATATGTAAATATTTTTTCATTTAATCTATGTGCCTACTCAAGTCCAGCAATAGTGAAGCATTGCCGGGTCAGCTAGTATAATATATTTTACAAACCTTGGAATCGATATAAGCAGTCAGAGATAATCGATTGCTTCAGTTGTAAACAAATGCGCAGTTTGTCTCTGGTTTGCGACATGGGCTGCGCAGAACGAATTTACCGTAAACTTTTTACTCTTGATCCAGGCCGAATTTCAACCTAACCATGATCAATATGACAAAACGAACCTATTTAGGTTGATATGATCCCTGTACCGATAATTTTTGTGTCATTTTTACAGTGCTGCTACCATTTCGCGGTTGCGGGGCATCCCATATTTCGGCATTTTTAATTTAATTCCTGGCGACTTTTCCGGATAAGAATAGTGCTAAACGTGAAGAGGACACTATAAGGAAAGAGTTAATCCAAATTTCAACAGGTCAGTAACAGTTTTTCACTGGTGGAGAATGTCCCACCCCACCCAAAAATATAATAAGCATAGTTAATGCATGGTACAAATAGATTATTAAAATAAAAAAATTAATTTGCAAACGTGTGTGAGCGCGTGAAATAGGATCGGAGCCAACGTTCTTACGTGAATTCCCCGCATTGAGACACTCAGTGGTCTTTGGTAAAACGAAAGACTCAGTTAAAGTAGAGATTAAGGTTTTAAGTTATGAAAGGAATACTTTGAAAAGGAATGTAGCGATTCTGCCAGATACTACACTCCTGGAAATTGAAATAAGAACACCGCGAATTCATTGTCCCAGGAATGGGAAACCTTATACACATATTCCTGGGGTCAGATACAACACATGATCACACAGACAGAACCATAGGCACATAGACACAGGCAACAGAGCATGCACAATGTCGGCACTAGTACCGTGTATATCCTCCTTTCGCAGCAATGCAGGCTGCAATTCTCCCATGGAGACGATCGTAGAGGTGCTGGATGTAGTCCTGTGGAACGGCATGCCAAGCCATTTCCACCTGGCGCCTCAGCTGGACCGGCGTTCGTGCTGGACGTGCAGACCGCGTGAGACGACGTTTCATCCAGTCCCAAACATGCTCAATGGGAGACAGATCCGGAGATCTCGCTGGCCAGGGTAGTTGACTTACACCTTCTAGAGCACGTTGGGTGGCACGGGATACGTGTGGACGTGCATTGTCCTGTTGGAACAGCATGTTCCCTTGCCGGTCTAGGAATGGTAGAACGATGGGTTCGATGACGGTTTGAATGTACCGTACACTGTTCAGTGTCCCCTCGACGATCACCAGAGGTGTACGGCCAGTGTAGGAGATCGCTCCCCACACCATGATGCCGGGTGTTGGCCCTGTGTGCCTCGGTCGTATGCAGTCCTGATTGTGGCGCTCACCTGCACGGCGCCAAACACGCATACGACCATCATTGGCACCAAGGCAGAAGCGACTCTCATCACTGAAGACGACACGTCTCCATTCGTCCCTCCATACACGCCTGTCGCGACACCACTGGAGGCGGGCTGCACGATGTTGGGGCGTGAGCGGAAGACGACCTAACGGTGCGCGGGACCGTGGCCCAGCTTCATGGAGACGGTTGCGAATGGTCCTCTCTGATACCCCAGGAGCAACAGTGTCCCTAATTTGCCGGGAAGTGGCGGTGCGGTCCCCTACGGCACTGCGTAGGATGCGACGGTCTTGGCTTGCGTCCGTGCGTCGCTGCTGTCCGGACCCAGGTCGACGGGCTCGTGCACCTTCCGCTGACCACTGGCGACAACATCGATGTACTGTGGAGACCTAGCGCCCCACATGTTAAGCAATTCGGCGGTACGTCCACACGGCCTCCCGCATGCCCACTATACGCCCTCGCTCAAAGTCCGTCAACTGCACATACGGTTCACGTACACGCTGTCGCGGCATGCTACCAGTGTTAAAGACTGAGATGGAGCTCCGTATGCCACGGTAAACTGGCTGACACTGACTGCGGCGGTGCCCAACCGCTGCGCAGCTAGCGCCCTTCGACGGCCAACACTGCTGTTCCTGGTGTGTCCGCTGTGCCGTGCGTTTGATCATTGCTTGTACAGCCCTCTCGTAGTGTCCGGAGCAAGTATGGTGGGTCTTACACACCGGCGTCAATGTGTTCTTACTTCAATTTCCAGGAGTGTATATGGTCATTTGATTATTTAAAATGTTAAACTTTGGTTAAGTGTCTTTAGATTTTTTAATATCATTAATTTCATTAGAGAGAGAGAGAGAGAGTGACAAGAAATAAGGAATACTTATTTGCGTGAAATTCAAAATGATAATAGACCAAATTTAAATAGCGAACACACAAAATGACGAAATTATGTTGATAGATACATTTAAATGCGCATGTTTCATAAAGCTAAAGCAGTTTTCCGGCCTAAATGAACCAACGATAAAAACATTTCATCATTTGCTATGGTTAGATTGGAAGCTAAAATTTAACACACAGTCACGCGTGGAGTGTATCGTTTTAATTTTATAGGTAATGCAGAGAATTACTAGATTATTACTCTTTCATGAAAGAAACTAAACAACTTAATGAATTACGGTCGAATTTCGATCGCTGGGCGAACACTAGTAACATATTAAACAACTCTTAGGTGTAATATTTATAAATCAAATGAATGATAATGTTACGTCTGCGGACGACCTGCACTATTTTTGGGGACCACACCGCGTACGATAGGTTATGAAATACTGACCTCGAAAATTATTCACTTTGTCTGCTTTATATATGTCAATTTCATTACTTTTCAATTGACTTATTTTTGTCAGTTTCTGATTGTCGGTCTACCTCACTGAATCATTCCATTGTTACAGGTCTCTTCAATTTTGTCTCCCCGTTTTCTGAGCTTCAGTGTTTAGATCGTGGGGGCCTAATCGAGATTCGTATATATGAAGCAAACAAATATGACCATCATCAAGTGATCTTATTCAGCATAATGGCGTATCGCTTAAGCCCCTGAGACGCTTCGTCTTTTGAGAAATGGAACATAGGAAACAATTTCCATTCCTTGAAAATATACCGTTGTAATACCTTCAGCGTCGTCAGGGTGTCCTGAATTATCTTTAAAGAGGTGGTTCGAGATTAGTAATTCCTTTAAGAATTCCGTATTCTGAATAATATAATAGTAATAAACATGTAGTCTAGCAGTAGCTTCTATTCTCCCCCACAGCGTCATACTGTTTATCTTTACCGACGTGTTGCAATTACAGCTCTACTAATGCGTAGGTGATGGCACATACTTTGAAAATTCCAAAGATTTGCTCCCTTTCACTCAACTTCTTGTTTTATAAGCTTCTGTTTCGTCGGTCTCGGTAGTGCGTTGCAGAGGTCGCCGGTTCGAGTCCGAGTTAATTAAATGTTGTGTTTGTCCTGTGTTGTCCTTTCACTTGAAAGTGTCAGCAACACTTGAGGGATCTAAAACACTTGAGGAAAATGAATCACAGATTATGCTGGCTGAATGGCTAAAAAGCCGAATGCCATTTTTTAAAAAAAAAAAAATCTTCCGTTTCGTGTAAATAATTCTGTATAGGCCTATCAGTTCTGACGTGCTAATCTAGTCGTGCCGAATTAATAGGGAATAAACACCCAATACAAATTAGCACTTATTGTGCAAAACGTAGCTCACAATACTGGCCGTAAGAGAGGGTTAGTTCATAGTCAATCAATTTTTACTTCGCAGAATAACAATCGAAAGCGCGTTCCGAAGGTTATCAGTATCGCCACCAAAAATGGAGATATCGAGATTTTCAATGTCGTTCTTTTACAATGCGCTTCGTCATACGCTTTTCGTGTTCCTTCCTGATGAACTGATATTTTCTGTCCGATGCTGCTCAAATTTCGAATAAAATATGATTACGACTACTGTTAAAAAAGATCTGCCCTCAACATTCTCTTCGTTTCATCCTTTTGTTTTTACTTCCGGAATATCATTCGTTTGATTATGGTTTCATTCATTATCCACCACTACCTGGATCTGATTATAACTTTCAAGCTTAGAACTGTTGCTACATTGGGCGTTTCTGACTATTTATTAAGAAATATTGCTCCGTGCAGTTGGAAAACGGTTCCGTTCATCACAGTGTATTATTTTTTTTTTTTTTCTCATTTTAATCTAGTTTTTCTAGCTATGTTTGAATAAAAAAATATCAGATTTAATTCTCAGTTCAGCTTAGAGTTTTGTAATGGAAGTCACTTTTACTATGAATCATGTAGGTTTCGTATTGATATACGGCAAGGCTGGTTGAAGGCAAGTGATAATAAAGCCGGTTGGGTAAGGATACGTTTGGCAGATCGTAGGAAAATATTCAATGTCCCACTTCTGCCTCATAGGGAAACGAGGGGATGGAATAAGTTGGTATGGGAATCGGGCTGTTGAACCATGGTCATTGGTCTAGTCCTTGCTTCAAAATGGTTGGTCTCTATTGGATTTATATCATAATTGTTGAATCCAGTAGCTGGAGGGAGTTCAAACGAGATTAGCTACATACTTCTGTGGACATTACCCTGTGAAATACTCGGTAACAGATGTGATAATGGAGCTTGTATGGAAGCCACTGGAACAGACTTTGGTTTTGATGAAATCTTGATAGATCTTCATGACGAATTCTTCATAGAATGAGGAAGGGAAGAGATAAATCAGTTGTTGTCAAAAACTCTAAACGACTTGAAATGGTTTGATTTGTAGACAAAAGAGTCAGGGACTGAAAAAAATTGAAGAGCACCTCAAACAGTTTACCTCAATCAATTAAAAATTCGTCTATTAAAAATTTTATCACTGAGATATAGCCTTCTCTGCTTTTTTTTCTAAATTAAAAACATTATTTTCAATGGTTAGGCATCTACATAAGATAAATTATTTAGATTCCATCCAGGAAGGCCTCGTCGAGCGCTGTCACGTGCTGCTATGCGACGTGGTCACATCTCCCGAATTTAAGCCCCGAGCCTGCGGTGGGTTGGCAGCCCTGGCGCATAATTATTATTTCAGGCGGGCAGCCGCGACTCGCGCTGCGATTGGCGGGCCGGCCATCGGGCGCTCGCTCGCCCAACCCACAGCCACCTATTTTTATAATGAATTTCTGCCGTGTGAAGCGCTGCTCCCGCCGTAACCGGGATATGGAAGCTCTCGCGCCGCGTGCGTGCGTCAAGGTCGTAAAATAATCTCTCTGGTTTCATCCACCGGTTGCTGCAATAATTATGCCGGCGCACAGAACGGCCCCGCAGTAACGACATAGCGCTGCAGAGTTCGTTAAGCAGTCTCTAAAGAGCGGAACTATAGCGCCATACGTCAAAACAACGGCTCCTCTCTCCAGCTGCGGGCACCCTACGCCGGCTCCGACCTGATTACGGAGGCAAAGAAACCATTACCACCAAATCGTAACGATTTTCTTTCTAGATAAGAAAATCTTTAAATTTTCCATTAATTTTATTCAATATCTCAAATTTCAGTAACGAATCATCACCGTGAACTTACATGAACGAGAATCATTCTAAATTTTTATCTTCCAATTTTTTTGGGTTTGAAACAATTCATTTTCAATCTTTTGTATTCTCTTGAGTTACAATGTTCAGTTACAATTTGAAAGAGTTATAATTATTATAACGTCTCTCTCAAAATCTAATTGATTTTGGTAGCTATTCTTTCAGTCCTAAAAGGACTAGCGAAGTACAGATAAATCCAGTTTATACCATTGTATTTTAATTCCTAGTGCTAACGCATATAAACACCATTTTCTCCGAAATTTCCTGCACAAATTATCGACGCTTAGTGAGAGGTTGAAGATGAAATGAATCTTTCTTCTCTATAAACGTTTTGCATATTTATTATGCAAATCGATGGTTGTTACTATTCCTATTCCGACGTAGAAGGTAAGTTCACGCTAACTTGTGTCGAAGTAAATTACTTAAATTTACTGCAGTTTCAAGCGGTAAGCATTAGTGATAAAAAACCATTCTCGACTGCAGCTTTTAGTGGCTTTTAACCTGACCTTCCAGCTCTGCAGAGTTGCTCTGTCTGTCACAGCGGTAACACAAGACCTGAAAATGGCAGAAGAGCTCGCCGCCGAAAGCTCGTCTTGCTTCAACACCATCCGGCGGAGAACCCGTGATGATTATATTTCAGCGACACGCCGGGAAAGCCTTAGTTCACACGGCTGTTACTATTTCTTTGAAGCCACACGAAATTATTGCTGATAGACCGTTAAAAATCTTAGTTGCTGTGAATGACATTCATATTACTCTCTTGACTCTCGAGTGAGGATGGAAATCGAAATGAAAATCTTTATAATTAATTCCCGGCTGCTTTTCAATCACAAATACAAAGTCCAAAGTCAGCAATACACCTGCGGCTTGACAGGGGGGGGGGGGGGGGGGGAGGTCGACGGAAATCTGACGTCCTTCATATCTAAATTTGTGAATACTATCATCTGTACAGAATTGTACCAAACTGTATCATGAAAGCCAAAACTGAACGGAGGCGACCATTCGTTGGTGATCAAGTTGAAGAATGCAGAGATGCTTCTGGACTCTTGTACCTCTTCCCATTCCAGAAGGTTTGTCTCCTAAATTCCATTACTGTCAGTTTCGTTATTATTTCATTCAGGAAGTAAGTTTTATCATTTAAATTTGTTTCAGGGATATTTGGTCAATTGAGATGTTCAGAAAAATGTATGGGATTACATTTTCAGTAAGGAATGTTGCCCTGTAAATTTTAATGAGTTTCCTTTAATAATTACGGAGCCTTACTTGAATTTTTCTTCAATAAAAGAGGCCATGACTGAAATATTTTTTGAAGAATATGAATGTCAGTCACTTTTAAGGATGAATGGTAAGTTGAAGAGTGCCATTAGTTTCATGTGGTTTTCCACTTTTAACATTACTTTGTACTAGACGACCCGTGCGAAAATTTCGCGAATAAAATGCGATGAATAGTGAGGTTGAATACTTGTAATATAATGAAAAGAAGAACCGTACTTTTGTAGCATTTTTTTTTTGGTGTAATCGGTACGCATCAAAATACTCACAACATATTACAAAACAGTTAGGAAAATTTAAAACACTCTGTATTTATGAAAAATTGTCACTGACCTTAACAGAATAAAACCAACCTGAATAAAATGCACACACAACATATCAACAGCTCTGAAATATTTGTTGCTGTGCGAATAAAATTTTTACGTTGGAATTGTACAGCAAAACGACAGTGTTTCCGTAACAGAAAAAAATATCCTAAATGCTACTTATTGAATAAAAAAAAGTTTATTGACATCTCTGTGATATCCACTGCTGCAATCTAGGGACTTGGCTCTGAACATTCTCATAAGCGCTACCACCTTAACCACCAAATTCCGAAAAATTCTTTCCTGATTTATGATTTTACCTAGCTGGAGATCGATTTCGGCGGGTCGAAATCCAAAAAATTAAAAAAAAGAGGGCCTCACTAAATCTCACCAGAGAGCGATTGGTGGAGGGGGGTTAGAGTTTACGAAAAAAAATATGTTGCGTAATTAACGGACGCTAACTATTTTCTTCAAACGAGATATTTTTAAAATGCGTTACGGGATAAGAACGTTAATTCTGGAGACGTGTATTCTTGTAGTGTACCAATTCTGATTATGCTGGTGTTACCGACCTTGGTGACTTGAGTCGCGGCTGCGGGCGTTGTGTGCTGCGAAACGGCGTGATCAGGTGTTGCGTGATAGATGCATCTAGCCAAGCTCTCGCTCCAGCGTAGAGCCATTCTTGGTACAATCCTGATTCTATCTCCGGCGGCTGCGTGCTGATGACTGGGGTAGACTCCAGCAATGGTCGCGCTCAACTCAGCAGAGACGTCAGCAGACATCGGACAGTTCATCTCTGATCGTCTGAGAACAGTGTTCTTCATATAGCTGAAGTCATGGCACAGAGTAATTCGAATGCGCCACCCGAAACAAATCGCACCGCCTCGGCGAAAAGAATCCACTCAAATCCACCGAAAGCTTTTCGCTCTCCAAGCCAATAGATATCTGGACTATTTCTAAGCACTCCATCATTCATAACTCAAAGCTTGTAAATAATTCGTGGGTATCGCCTCGAATATCATCGTTGGAGCCAATCTGAGTATCGCATAGGTCCAGAGCTTTTCTCTATAAACAGAATTATTCGTGAGGGGGGGGGGGGGGAGAATGGGCACCTTTAGGAATTCAACTGTTTGCTAACTCTTACTGCTTTGGCGACAATAGATCTGCGACTAGTTGTTCTGTCCCCAATAATTCCAGCAGGCATTTCTTATAGCGTCACATAAATACAATGTAACTGTCTGCACATGAAAAATAAATGTACGTTATACTACTTTGATCGTTAAACGACATGATGAAATATATTCAGGAAGAAGATTTAAGAATGTTGCTCGCACACCCTTTTGTAGCACGATCATAATTTAAGATAATTGAAAATACCTCAATAAAGTAACTTATATAAACTGAAGTTTTCATTTCATACTCATCGATCGTACAACTCTTAAGAGTGTTCGTTAAATCTGTAACAAAAACTCGCGCGTGTAATTATCTCCGTGCATGCTCTGAGAGAGAGAAGACAGGTAGACAAAGAGAGAGCAACAGAAAGAAAGCAGGAAGAGAGAGAGACATACTTTGGCACAAAGATCTGTGCTCTGGATGTTCCCAGATTTTTCTTTTATGAGAGTGATGTGCACCGTGAGTTTTCTGTTGGGAGTCCAACAAAGATTGATAGGCCTACATAGATAGGTAACCTTTGGCTACAATGGGAAGCAAAATCTACAAACGCTGAGAGAGGCAAACTGAAAGGCTAGGTATCTGAGTCGGTGTTGATTAGGCCCTACTGCGTTTCCTGTGATGTTACCCTCTTAGTATTAGGAGGTACTAAATTTAATCATACTTTATACCGTATCGGAACTCTTCATTCAATCAAACTTCAAGTTTTGTTGCTCAATTGTGGTGTAACACAAGGGTGTAAGTGAATAAATGACATGTTGTAATATATTATTTAATAGGCAGAATTGACGAAAGTGAAATTTTTATCTTCATGAATGAAAATAAAAAAATATTAATCCCGAAAATGTGAAGCCACGTTGTAAAACCCAAAGTATAAATTTACCTGAACTATAAAGTTACTAAGGCCTTTCGCACAGCTACATTTCCAGAATGTATAATCATAGCGTAGACGGTTTCAAAGTCAAAAACAAATACTTAATATTGTGTACACGATCATTTTATTCTTTTTACAATTTTCAAAAATCATGATATGAAATATTTTTAAAATACCGAAGTGTGTCGTAAGCATTAAAAGTGATATTGGTTTTTAAACGTCGCATATAGCTTTCTCCATTGACAACTGTTTCACAATGTAAATAATAATTGTCATCCTCTTAGCACCAATTGGAGCAGGACCGTGTATAGAGTTCATTCCATTCGAAAGTAACCACAAGAACGAATTTTTTACAAATGGAACATTTCATTTTGTTTGTTTGCTTATGGAACATATGCACATAATTTGCCCGATGTAATGTTATTTCGGCTATTTTCCTGTATGTGTTTTTTAGTTGTTTTTTGTTTTTAATGTAACGTTATTCCTACCGACTACGTCGATGTCAATATCTTCTTCCGACCGTTCGGATTCTTAAAAATTAAAATGTCACATGTTGCAGGCTGTCCTATTAGTTTTTTCTTTATACATTATGATCTCTATTCGCCTATTTCTGACTTCCCATTGTGCCTATTTGTTTGTCAGTTCTCTATGCTTAGTAGCTGCAATGAGATAAGTGCACTGCAACTTGTCCCAACACACTTACGCTATTGTAAATAAAATATTTGATGAAAATTTATGAATCACCTACGTTTATCACTTTAATTTTTATTTATTTATATATTCTTTATATAGAAGATTGGGTTATTCGGAATGGATATGCAATAAATGCAATGTGTACAAATCGTTTTCTCTTCTCTCGATCACTATTCTAATGAGAATATTACGATTTTTGAAGATGTTTTTGAAAGGAAATTAAACCTTCGGCGAGTGTTTCAGCTTTGAGTAGTGGGAGTTTTCAGTTTGTAGGGAGATAAGAGGAAATTGGCGTAACATCCTGGAAATTTAAACCAGTCAGCTGCAAAATGAATCTGCCGCGCTCCGCATTTCATTAACCACCGAGGGCGAGGTAACGGGTTTTAATTACACATGAGCGACGTTTGAACACGCGCTACCTCCGCTATCGAGCCGACCACGTGCGCCGGTTACCAACTTTCAGTCCGCACGGAAAAATAGATTCACAAACCTAGCAGATGGAGTGAAGCGTGTCATTGTTTCGAAAGGCGGGAATCGAACTTGATAATCGATCTGGAAAGATTTACCCAGGACTGAAATGCTGTAAATACATTACGTAAAATGAAATTTCGTGTGCAATTTTAATAATGATTGGATGATGGGAATAATGTTTATCGTTCGCAGCATTTGATGGGTAATTTCTACTTCTAGCAGTTTTTCTAGTTTCTTTTTTGGAAGCATCGTCACCGATTTATCTATCGATGTTATTATCAGAATTAATTTAATATATTTGTACATTATTATAACTTAAACCTATTTTGTGCTCTACCATATACTTACATTTCGTTTTATTAAATATGATTTTAGATTCCGAGCTCATTTTAGCCATCTTCCACACCAGATTTTCATTTATTGATATATAAATCATCATGCGATGGTTATGTATTTTTCACATTCTGTACTGAATTTGATCAACTTAATCTTTTTCTTCTTTCTAACGTCTCTTTGCATGAATGCCAAAAGGATCTTCTTACTCATTGAAAAGTCCCTGTTGGCAGCTGTAATTGGTTCTTGTAATTCTTAAGAATGGAAGGATTTGTTCGTAACGCTATTAATAAAATCTTAATTTGGCTTTAATTTATTGCCAACGAGAATAGGCATCGACAATCGACAAATTGCGAGTGTGGTTCAATATACGACAGCAAATTTGTTTCGTATTAGTTTTCTCTAGAAAGGGATAACTGCTAATACAGACATAGCCAACTGGGTATGGGATTAACTGGCACTTTACTATTAGTGACGTATCTACCCACAGTAATTGATAACTGTCACACAGTCACATCGAGTCAGTAGTGACAGAATCATTCACCGGATGGCCATTGTAGGAAATCAGTCGGACGGTGAAATGTAACGACGAATAGGCTCGTTCAGTCTGCAAACGAGGCTAGCTGTGACTGGGTCAGGTATGAGGAATTATGGTGGAATCTCACACGAGATGTCAACACACTGGAAATCATTGTGACAGTGGAACATAACAGCAAAGATTAACGATTTGAGATGGTCCAGACCGCCGAGTTTAACCAAGTTAACTGAAAAATTGTTGAAACTTTGTTTTACTAAATAGGAACCTCCAAGTGAAGTGAAAAAAATGTGCGCTGAGGCGCCGCACACGGCATCGGGGCGAGCTCGAGTCCAGGGCCCACGTGCCCGCCGACCTGACTGCGGTTTGTAGGCGGTTTTCTGCAGCCATCAAGGCGAATGCAGGGACGGTACCCCACCTCCACCTCACATTTCACAAACAAAAATAAACTTATCACGCAGGTAACATAGTTTCGCGGACAGGTGGCAATACTTCACTTCCCCCGTTAGTACGTACTACAACCTGGCAGCAGGTATAAAATGACTGGCGTCGACGAGGGCATACGGCCGTAAGAAGAAAGTTCCAAATTTAACCATTTTCGAAACGGTTATGAAGAGAAGAAGAAAAGCCAGCGAAAATCTTTATTGACCATGTTATACTTCAAGAAAATAGTTAACAAACCGCTAATCAACTAGTAAACGATGTATTGTTGCGTCACCTGAGCGCTGGTATTGTCTTCATGCAGACACACGCTCGCCGCCTAACACGCGGAGCTCACTTCATTGTCACCAGGACCAGCAACGGAACGTTCCACGCACCTCTAGTCGCGTGCACACACTCCGTAGTTTCTGTAACTCTCTTTCCCTACTTCGTAATTATTGTCTGCGATTTGCTCTCATAGATCGCGCCTATGATGGTGGGAGCCAATTGTAACAACGAGATGTCCCACATTTTTATTCTCTACGGTAGAATCTCTCTTCGAGTTGTGGTCAGCGGTGAAATCCAAGAACCGCTGCACGGGTGGTCTCGAGTCGTACAACCTTTACTAGTTTTACAACTTGTTATTCCGTCCAGCAACCCGTCCCCCCACAGTCCTCTCACAACACATAACTTTCTCCGAGAAAATACCGACAGGTTGGCAGCGTCCCCCACAAAGATAATATAACTGTATGTACTTGTTAAAGTAATGTAATTTCAATACTTGACACATTACAACAGTGGCTGTCATGTAAGTGTTCTCAGTTACATTCTTTTAATTTACCTATTCTTTGCACTATTTTTGTAATTTAAAATTATTATGAGACCCTCTCTGTCAAAATTATAGGATAATATAACTGTCTGTACTTGTTTAAGTAATGTAATTTCAATACTTGACACATTACAACAGTGGCTGTCATGTAAGTGTTCTCAGTTACATTCTTTTAATTTACCTATTCTTTGCACTATTTTTGTAATTCAAAATTATTATGAGACCCTCTCTGTCAAAATTATAGGAAGCACAGTTCCGTCTCGGGAGTGGTAAAACATGCGGACGCAGAGTGTCATTGATATTGGGATCTGATTTCATGATTCCTTTAATGTGTTTCGCTCAACAAATGTCAGTTCTCTCGGCTATGCTCAGAAAAATTTAAAAGCGTTACATGACATAATTTTTTTCTGATCGTTTATCTAGTGTTGTGTTTGTATTAAGCTATTGTAGTGCTGGGATGGAGTGTTTTAGTAGTTTTCTTTCTATCTATTCAGATATTGTGTGATATCCATTTTCACGCATATACTTCTATGAAGTATATCTGATTGTGTGTGTTCAGTTCTGGTGTACAACTTCTGTTTGCAATTATGTTATAATTATTAAAAACACTTATTACCCAGAAGGACTCGCAAAAAAAACCGTACATATTAAATAACCATTTCATGGATGAGACAGATATTGGTAGTTCGGGCGTACTGCTGGTTAAATTACAGTAGGGTGCCATAGCCCTCAGGTCTTCATACATTCGTCGTTTCGGTGTAGAGGAGAATCCTATAGCTGTTGTATCCTCTCTTGCGGCAAATCGGCCCTCGAAGTCCATCTGGGTAGGAGCTGACATCCGAGCTGATCCCTATAGAATGCTGGGCAGGTCACGGGAGAACCTCCACAACACGCAGGCAGTCCACAGTCACACGTTCCGTGTCTGAGCGGATATTGTCCTGTTGAAAGACTGAACCAGGATTCCGTCTCAGGAACGGTAAGGCATGTCAATGACGTAAGAATGTGCCGTCAGGGACACAGGAATTCTGGGAACAAGGAATCCTGCGTTCATCAGTGGGATCGTTGTGCTCAGGCCTATGGTGTATATTTTGAATAAAGTCTACATTTGTACCCACCATGACGTTTCGTACCTTTTCATTTGATCACCCCTTGTATATAAACAAAAAAATTACCTACAAATTTGAAAAAGAAATCGATGTTATTGTATATACAGTAATTAAAAAAACTAAACTCTGAAATTATGTAAAAAAGAGCTTAACTATGGGTTAAAATAATATGGATTAAAATACGGACAGGTACGATGTATGATGATTAGATACCCTTCAATTGGCTGAGATCTCCTGATTTCGGATCATCTTCCTGAACCTTCCTTAAAGAAACAGTCAAAAGTTATATACGGTACGATCAGCTACCCAGGTGGGAGTGTGGTCCCCATATCACAATCTAGTGGATTCCTGTTGCAGTGGTTGGTTCACTATTCTTCGCACCAGGAATAGTTAATATTATAAATAATGTAGGCAGATTCAGATCGCCAAATACACAGTATTTTGATGCAAAAAAAAAATAAAATGAACTTTAAATGCTGAACCTGGCAATTGTATTATTACATTGTTAATAAATATTTGCTGCAAAAAATATATACTTCAGAATTAATATTTTTTTTTTAGTAGACGCCGCATAAGAAATGGTAATTTTTGGCTCTCTCTCAAACAATTCATGACTTACGATTAGAACGTCCTTAATACAGCATGGAATAAATTTTAAGGTAAGAGTTCCAATTCACTTCGCTAATTTTGTCGTTTTTTATCTTATCCAGTAAGCTTAATGGCAGAGGGCTCTTAAATCATTCCCGCCTCCAAAACCCCAACAGCAAAGCAAAACAAGCTAAGCTTAAGAGACGCTGGAAAGCACGTGGTTTCATTCTGCAGACTTGACCTTGAGACACGGTGAAGGTGAGGCGTGGGGTGGCCGTGCTGTCGCCTGCTGTTTACTCTGCGCGCAATCAGGCGGTGTGTTGACCTTCCATTAGTCTGGCGGCAGAGGGCAACAAGTCTGGCCACTGTTTGCACTCCGAACAGATGGCAGTATCGAGTTCACCGCCACAAACACAGTGTCCGGTTACCACGTCGCACCTTGCGACACAGGACTCGGCGCTACAGCATAATGTAGCAGCCACGGCCCATGTTCCACCATCTCTAGACGCCCATCTGGGAGAACGCGAAACTGTTTCCTTTCCACTGAGATAAAAATACAACTTCACATTTAAAATAACAACACAGTCACTGCGACAAGCGCCCACTAGGTTGTCATGTGGAAAGATGCTACTTCCAATGCTCCGCAAAGCTACCGTCAAGACCTCGTGATAGATCAGCTATAAAAAGTGAAATACCAGAATCTCTGTTCGTGCAGACTGTAATTTGAAAGTTACATTATTTTCTCTCTCAACAGATTTAACAGGGAGTTCCAGTTTCCAAAAGCTGTTGTCATTGTTATTCAATTATGGTTTACGTTTCCCACCGATTCATCCAATTACCCTATCCACCTACGGAATAAAGAGCAATATTGCAATTTATTCCTACGTGCCTTGCCCTCTTCCCCATATATAGGCAGTTTTTAGTGAGTGTATTCCCCCTTTCCATAAAATCATGGCAACCCATGCACAAGTTGGTTCAATCTTCCCGTTGGAGGCGTAAAATACTGTAATTCACAGTGCCTTTTTAAGTTTTGACCCATGTGTAGATGGCTTTGAAGAGTGTTGTAAAGCGTAAAGTGTGTTTTTGATAAATCCCGATGCCGAATTTCCAAGATTCACAATATACGCGAAGGGCATCGCTAATTTTTACGGACGAATCATCATCAACAGCCTCATGTGCTTGATACCACTCGTGACACATTGAGGAGAGTTTAGAGTTTTAACTAAATATTTTGGTACAACACAGTCTAATGATCATGTCCGAATAATTGTTCTTTTTTCGGGCTTTATAGTCAGTCTACTTCGATGTCATTTGACTAAGAGATGATTAGGCGTCAAGGAACTGTTAAAATTTTTCCCATGACCTTTAAAAAAAACCTTTTGGAATTCACGTTGAGTGATTTACGGAAACCATGGAAAACCAAAATTTGGAAGGATTTAAGCCTATTTTCAAGAAAGGTGATCGAAGTGATCCTGGGAACTATCGTCCCATATCTATAACATCTGTTTGTAGTAGAGTTATGGAGCATATTATATACTCGAACATTATAAATTTTGTAGATGATAATAATTTGCTTACTACAAATCAACACGGATTTCGGAAGAAAAGATCATGTGAAACCCAACTGGCCCTATTTACACACGACGTAATGAAAGTTATTGATGCAGGTTCACAAGTAAATGCACTTTTTTTAGATTTTCAGAAAGCATTTGACTTTGTGCCACACTACCGCCTTTTAGCGCAGCTTCGAGCGTAGGGTATATCGGATCAGCTTTGTGAATGGAAAAAGGATTTTCTAACTGGTCGGTCGCAGTATGTCGTCGTTGAAGGAGAAAGTTCTTCTAGTCTAGATGTTACATCGGGGGTACCTCAAGGAAGTGTAATAGGACCACTTCTTTTCTTAATTTTTATAAACTATCTCGGAGACAAAGTGAAAAGCCTTTTTAGATTGTTTGCTGATGATGCGGTTATTTATAGGGAAGTAAGGAATTTGGCCGATTGCTTAGAAATTCAGCGTGATCTGGATACTATTTTGGGTTGGTGCGCTGAGTGGCAACTTACGCTAAATGGTAAAAAGTGCGAGATAATGAGCATAACTAACAAAATGAATCCAATTGTTCAGAAATACGAGTTAAACAATTCAGTTATTGATATGGTTGATTCTATTAAATATTTGGGAGTAACAGTACAAAGGAACATGAAATGGTACACATAAATTCGTTTAGTAGGTAGAGCTAATTCTAGGCTGCGATTCATAGGTCGAATCTTGAAAAATTGTAATGAACAAACAAGGGAGATAGCGTACAAGTCTCTTGTGCGTCCACATTTGGACTATTGTTGTGCCATTTGGGATCCGTTTCGGAAGGGGTTGATCGAAAGTATAGAGAAAGTACAAAGAAGAGCCGCTCGATTCGTGACCACTTGCTACAGTCATTATGAAAGCGTCACAGAACTGATTAGTAGACTAGGCTGGGAGTCTCTGGTAGAGAGACGACGCACGTTTCGTTTAAACTTATTGGTAAACATATGTACTCCCATTTTCACTTCCGAGTGTAGTGAAATACTTCGTCCATCAACCTATTTGAGCCGGAATGACAGGAAAGACAAGATTAGAGAAATAAGGTGCCGCAATGATTGTTATATGAATTCTTTTTTCCCTCGTACCATTAGGGATTGGAATGCACAACAAAGAGATTAGCTTTGGTGCTGAGCACCCTCTGCTACCCACAATTTTGTGAATTGCAGAGTATAGATGTAGATGTAGATGTCCTCCAGAATGCCGTTCTCCCAGCAGGCTCAGTCATGTCTGAATGGTAGCAATTTCTTCCATCACGGAGGCTCCAGCCAGCTACAGGTGATCCAGAGGTGGGCAGGCACGTAGGCGAATGAGACGGTTCCAAAATAGCGTCGTGGGAAAATGCTTGACTTGTTGGCTTCCCGTTACCTAGCCAGTGTGGATAGTATTATATGTTTCATTGTACTTGTGAACTGTAGCTCTGTGTGTGTGTTCGTGTTGTTGATGAGAGATGACAGACGCGAGAGACATGGAACCCAGCACCGGTCCATTAAGACAGCTTGGAGATCACGTCACTACGGGACGGGCGGACGAGTCGCCATCAGAGTAGTGTAGTGTGCCCCCAGTTTATAGCCTTACCGTTAGTATTTACAGTTGAAGTGTGTGACTCATTCCTTGATGTATTTCTTGGGAAGATAGGTAAGGTGGTTATTTTTCTTTTTTTTTTATGGACTATAAAATCCCCTCAAACCTTAACCTATCAAAAACCCGAATCTTGCGTAGCAAATTATTATTTCTGTTTCAGGTGAGGCAACCGGAGGGAATAATCCTCCTGCGCCTTCGCTGGATTGGATATGCTTTACCCCTCCACGAAACACGGGAGGAGTTGATGGAAAGATGATTATTCGTTGCGTTTCATTCTTCGGCTCTGCACCGCCACGGGCAGTGCAACGAGGCTCACCAGCGAGGACTCGCAATGACACACTCAACGGGGGTATCGTGGTTACCTGCAGAACGGGGGACACTATAACTGGTTTGGGCCTAACCACGCTATTGACGTCACTCACCTACTACCATTGTGGTAAATTCGCCAAAATCTGTTTGTTCATAGCAAACAGATGCCCACAAACTACCTTATCAATCAAAAATGTGGAAGTTTCTCATATCATTATTTGGTATTTTCGGCAGAGATAGTTTTTTGAAAATATTTCCAGAAATTTATTGATCTATTTCAAAGAGTGTCTTCAGAACTGGCGTTGAAACTCTACCGTCACGTTTGCACAATATTAAAGAAGCAATAGGGACAATTTTGTTTAGTATTGTCAGCCTTAAGATTTTAAAATAAAGGAGAAATTTAAATTTTAGAAGCACAATTTCTTTCGCAGTTATCTTGGATCTTTTGGGGATTAATAACCAGTTGTATTTCCGGTTCATAGTTTATTCAGTGTTTGCAGATTGAACGAAATTCTTTGTGTTTTCTTTGGCGAAATTAATGATAAGCCTTTAATTAAAGCCGGGGTGGGGGGTGCGGGGGACACACACATACCAGTGAAAGAGACGTTGCTTCGACTGTAGACTGTGTAACAGTGTAATGGCGAAGTCACCTCAGACCCTCGTCCCATCATCGACGCGAACTCCTGCGATGCCTTCCAGGAGTAACGCTCTGGCCTTGCATTCGGGATGAATCCCCGTCCGCACATCCAGATTTGCGACTTCATGATTTCCCCAAACCACTGAAGCAAAATGCCGGGATGGTTTCTTCATAAAGTCATGACCAAATTCCTTCTAGTTCTGTGCCCAAACAGAGTTGGCAACATTGAAGGCTGACTGACACGCGGTATGAAAACACTTTCATTTCTCTGCGGAGCAATGTTAGAATGATTAATGGTGAAAACGCTTATTACTATATGGCTTTTCTCGAAACTACTTTGGAATGATTCATCACTTGCTGGTAATTACAGGCCTGCCTTCTTCTGTCCCAACACTAATCATTCATCTCAATCCTCGCTACATGAAGAAACATCTATTTTCACAGCTGAAGCGAAAGTCATACTGGAGGCGGTTAAGTATAGCCAAATGATCCAAGCGGACAAAAGTATCATACTAACGGACTCCATGAGTGTCTTAAAACGGCTACATAACAACACGTGGAATTATCACCTCCCAATGACAATCTTAGAAATTAAGAAACAAATAAAAAGCAGTACAGAACGAGGAATCACTACCTACATGCTGTGTGTTCCAGCTCACAAAGGTATAAAATACAAAGAACGAGTGGATACTTTAGCAAAAGAGGCCATCCTCAACGGATTTAAAGATGATATGAACCTCCCGACGTCAGATATAATTCACACAATCAAAAAACGAGCCAAAGGAAAATGGCAAGAAGAATGGAGAACATCTCTAACCACCAAAGCTTCGCACTATGGGAGCATCCAACTAACTATTCCACCTCAATCTTGGTTTTATAAATGGATCACAAGCAGACGACTAACAACAATGATTTCCAGGCTGCGGTTCAACCACGGAAGATTCCCCAGCCACCTCTATCGACTAGGTCTGAGAGAATCTCCTCTCTGTGATTGTTCAGATCAGACTATAGGAGACACCAACCACATTATATTTTCCTGTAGAAAATTTAAACGGGCCCAGGATACCATGATCAAGGAATTAGTCAACATAGGAATCCCTCTCAGTACCAACCTAATCCTACTCATAGTTAGTGATGACAAAGCAGTATACAGCAGCCTTATGAGATTCCTAAAAAATGGAAATATAGAAATTTAAGACCTCACCATCGGTAAATAAAAATGACTACAACGATTCTGTTTTATTCCTGAAAGATTGTAACTACGAGTAGATAAGTATGACTTAAAATTGTCATCAGTATAATAAAAATTGTAAGTAATGAGTGTAATCAAAAATGTTATTAGTTAACCATAATGACTCATGTTACAAGGGATGGCTGTATGGTTACATAACCGAATGTCAATAAATAAATAAAAAAATTACCGTCCTTACACGCAGCTAACTTTACATAATTACTATTAATTAAAATAGATTTAATAAAGACAGAGGATAAATCCTGTAATATATAATGTCATGACTACTGAACATCTAGCAGAAATTTCACTACGATCAGGTTAATATTTAGCACCGTGACGATTTTTTAGTGAAATTACTGACGAAATTATAACAAAAGAAGTTGAGGAGTTTTACTTGTGTATGAACACCACTGAAAGTGGAATAAATGCTGCATTGCTAAACATACGATTGGTTTTGTAATGACAATAAATAAACATAAATTTTCTCCACAGTCCGGTAACGCTCAGGCGTCGCTTTCGGGAAGTCGTGGGTCTGAATCCTAGTCCGGCCAACCAGATTTGGGTTTCCATGGTTTCCCCAAATCACTCCACGTGAATTCAAGGGTGGTTCCTTTGAAAAGGCCAGTGCCGAATTCCTTCCCGTTCCTTGACCAATTCTTTCCCACTTCTAATAACTTCTACATCATCGAGGCGCAAAGTCATAATAAAAATAAATAAATGTATGGTCAGGTGTCAGGACACCTATTGCATGTGGGCTACCATTTCTGCATTGGTCTTCCTCTTCCTTAAATTAAAATCATACACACACACTCCCATGATTTTTTACGCCCATAAAAACCAGGATGAAGTTCTTGCAATGAAGTGCACTTTAAACAGACACAAATCTGTAAGGTTTGATCGGAAGGAGATTTATAGCTTCCATATTAGTCATCTGAGAGTTGTGTTTGTTAAGACAGCCACTCGTGGATTTTGAAGTAAGGACTGCGTGGCTCTGCTGCCGAGCCACGTGGTCTGGCTCATATCTCATATCAGTGACGGCAGGGAGCCGCGCACCTCGGCTGCGGCCATAAAGCGTGCTTGTCCATTAAAATTTGAGGCCGCCGTGCCCTCGCTCAACTTGTAGGGGGTCCCTAGGGAGCACTAGACAAGTGGGAGCAGTCCCATCCAGTGAGCCTGCGGGACGTGCAGTGCATCATCAGCCCTCAGCCAGCTAACAACAGGCCTTCAACTCTCACGTCGGAGAATCTAAGCAAGGCCTTAAAGTTCAGGTTGGGCGTGTTAATCGCAGTCGCAATGAACAGCAAATAATTAACTGTACATAAAAAAAGTAATTAGGTCAGTGTTGACTTATTTATAACTTTTCCCGTTTAAACTTGGAATGACGCATTAAAAACCGAATGTTCCATGAATGTCACGTTATTTATTTGCCTGTCTAAGCTTTTAGCCGACGTGCTGCAGTCTTCATCAGAAATTCCATTTTTCTTTACATATCAAAGAGCACAAAGCTACACCACTGTATCATATGTAAACAAACAGTATCTCCGACGAAGGCTGAAGGATGTCAGGTGAAAGCTTGGATAGGCAAATAAATAACGCAGCATTCCCGGAAAATCCTGTAAGGGGGCGTCCATAAATAACTTGAGGTGAAATAAGGGGGTGGGGTGGGGGAGGGGGTCGACGAAAAAATCTCACCTAGGGGAGGGCGGGGGGGTCTACTGAAATCTCACGTGAGGTTTTTTAAAAGTTGTTGGACTGTAGAGAGTTAAAAGAAAGGTCTACAAGTCGATTTTAGGGGGATATTTCGTCGATAAGTGGGGGTGTAACCGAATTTTGGAAGGGTGAGACCTAAGAAAAAAAAGGTCTCAAAAAGCTGAGAGGGCGATTTTTAGGGGGGCCTCACGGACCAGATCTCACCACACCAGAGGTGGTTCGGAAAAACACCTCGCGTAATTTATGGATACCCCCTTATTATTAACAAAGACGGAAGCCGAGAGCGGAGAAATCGTTTTTTATGATCTTCTGTTTTTTAATTGGTTAATTAAAGGTATGTAGATCAAAGATTTGATAATTTAACCATACTTACTTTATAAATCTAGTGTTGCTAGGTAGAAAGACAGGCTTAGCTATGTCCTTTTAAATGGCATTACTTTAAAATACGAGAGGAAAATAATGTTTATCTCAATGAAAATTATTTTGGGTTATGATTTATAAAACACTTGTCATTTGTTTATTCAATAAACTGATGTTGGAATTATGAAGTTGAAGTTAAAACATGATAAATTTGAATAAGAACATTTTTTATCTGTGATGACACCAGTAGAGCCTGGAAAAATGTATCTGTAGAGATGTTACTGGTGAAAACGTATCGTTCCCAAGTAACATTGCAACTTTACCGCAGTGGAGTCTTCTTTCGCGAGAAGTTGTATCGACTCCTCTGATGTGCCTGGTCGTTCCGTCGGCGAGGCGCAATCAGCGGCCACCTAGAAGAGCGGACAACAATACAAGTTTGCAATCGTCGCAGCGCGAACGCCGTATCTGCATCCTTGATCACTGTGTGTACTGTCTACATGTGATTCACGCTCGTGCACCTGCTCGGTACAGATCTTTCATCTCCTGCGCACTGTTCGCTCAGTAAGAAGTGTCAGCCCTCTACGGAAGACCGGCCAGGTTCTTCTGTAAAACTGCTAGGTGATGTTTGGCGTGGGTAGCATTCCTCGCTAATTCCATTATTTGTTAACTTCGCTAAGAATTTCCACAAACACAGCCTATAACGTTCTATTTCAAACCACTAATTCACGCGAAGATGATAAATGGCAAAAGATTCTTTTGGAGATCTAAGCATGACAGCAGTTTTCGTTAACTGTACAAAGACATTTTAATTTTGCACCTAATCTGCATAGCTTGAAGGAAAATTACTGGTGGCATATCTTCATCGCAACATAATTAAAAGTTAGTTTAAACTCCTGCCAAAAGAGACGGCTATCATCGATGGTGGTAGTAAGAATTTCTTCTGGAAAAAGTTTCTAAGGAAAAAAGATTAATCATTATATTTTTTGTTTATATTTCTCGTGTTGTAGGTCTCTTTCTCTGATCAGAATCTTGGAATATCTGGCCAGGATGTTTTTATACTTGTAAATACCTGCACCTGATTTTAAATGACGTAAATTTTTATTGCTATAAAAAAGTTTCCAAGTAAGGTATAGTTTCAAGATTTAATAACTATTATTTACTTGATTCATACAATTTTCTAAGTTTCCTGTAAATTTGTTTCTTACCTTCTGTCAACAAAATTCTTCGGCTATGTTCTAGTAACTACCACAGAGAATACTGCTTACACATCGTACTCTCTTTTCCTTACACTAGTTTCTGTACCTCTTCGTCGTAAATAACAAAAAGCCACATTTAAATTTACTTCCTTTTAAAAAAAATTCTGCTGCATATTGTAATTTTTTATCTCTGTTCACATATATTTCCAAAACATAAAATTCCCTTGTATGTGTTATCGCAGTTACTTTTAATAATAACAATCTAAGTGCAAATAAAATTAAGTCGAACTAGTTATTTGAAATTTATACTTCCTTTTAACAATGTAAGCGCAAATAAAGTCAATGCAGTTATTTATTTGAAATTTCCTGGTTAACCAAGAAGCGCTGTTGTGGCGGCCGGTGTAACCAACAGTATCATCGAACGCGAGGAAGGTTTCCGAGTTATCTATCTAGGCTACGCCCAGTCTCCAGAGTCAACTTGTTTTATTTAAGTGGATAAAATAAAGTTACATCATATTACTTTTGGCATGCCAGTGTGTAGACTCCGTTAGAAAGCGTACTGGAGTACTTCATTGTGCGTTTCATTACTGTTCTATTGGACTCTAAGGAGCAATGCTGACAACATTTTCAGAACTTCTGTTTTTTCGCTGAATCTTTCATAGTGATTTGTGTAATGTGTAATTCATTCTCATTTTATTACTGAATTTTTTGCTTAATCATGCAGGCCTCTGCATACAATCAATCCAGCACGTCCGTGTCAACTATTGACCTATCCTTTTATTTTATGAAGTTGATCCTCAAGCATTATTCCTAATAGCAACGTGTTCTTTACGCCGTCAGTGGTAGAGGAACCTGCATAAAATTATATTCTGTCTTATTCATATGTCAGTGTTAAATGCTAAGTGGTTTATCTTTTAAAATAGTTTCCCTAATTCTTATCATGTGCTTGGTACTGTTCTACAGTATGTCTTTCGTTGTTATTTTAATTTCTGAACTACAGTATTCTCTTTCTACTTCCACTGAACGTCTTACAACTTTGCCATTTCAAATATTGTTGTCCTTATGGACTAAGCTAGTTTTTTTTTTTTTTTTTTTTTGCTGTAGTAGATTTGAGGTACAGGGTGCGTCAGTACTAAAGCTATTAATGTGTCGTATAATACTTAACCTTTATGAATCATTATAAGTTGAAACCAATGAAATTTTATCGTGGTATGTAAGGTGGTTAGCTTAAAATCGAAGAAGTTATTTTAAAATTCATCTAAACTTCTAATACCAGAGTCAAGATGACAAAATTTCTTGTGCGAATAGTTATCAATCATTATATATTTCTCAAAAAGTTCCTCCTTTAACTGCGTACAGCCCCTGCATAGGCCATATGTATATATATATTCCGAATGTCTAAACATTTGTAGTGGAAAATCCTGAACACTTCAATCTTAATGCTGACATACATAGCCATAATACTAGGAATAAATATAATATTCACAAGGATTACAAATCACTGTCAGTTGTACAGAAAGGGTTAACATTTACTGGAGCTTCCTTATTCAATGTCTTACCAACAGAAATTAAATGTTATCTACAAAAACCCAACTACTTTAAGTCCAAACTGAAAGAGTTTCTGCTTCAGAATCAATTTTACTCTGTAAAAGAATTTTCTTCTTGGAATTTGGCAACTAAGAATGACTGATAAAATAGTATATATGGTGTATGGAAGGGAAAGGTGACAAAGTTGTCCACAATTACTAAAATGATATATGGTTTTTCTTTCTGTTGAAACTTTTGACAAATGAAGTAATTACACTGTTTACAAAACTTCACTCATATATAGTAACTAACATGGGATAGCATGCACTCAAAAACTGCTGTTAAAATTATGATACTAACAGGTTTTTAAGTAATTGACTGCTTATGAGTTGTGGTAACTGGTTGGTAAGAAAATAACTGGTTGTTAGATGCTGGTAACAAGTTTATACACTGTTCCACATAATAAGTATTGACTAACTCGGGATCGTGTTTGTAGATTACAGGAAATATTGGTTATACTAATGGGTCATAACTAACTTCTTGTCAATATATAATATCATCAATTATATAGTAATATTGACATTACTAATAAGTGTATGTACTGTTCCACATCCCCGAGATTATTCTCACATGGGATCAAAGTGAACATATCTATCTAACGCAGCACACGCCTTCACTGCCTTATTGTAACAGGCAGGGTATGATGGAGGTTTTGCTGGTTGATATTTCCTCCTATCTAAATGGCAGTAGCGTATAGACTTTTTTTTCGAATGTATCACATAGTATCGCGTAGTACCTTGATTCTGATTTTTCTATGAATCTTTCGTGATCCCTGATGGGACTTTATCAATGAATGAAGTATGTTTAGCAGAAAGAAACGAAGAATTTCCTCCTATAACTGCGTACTGCCCCTACATAGGCGAATTAAAACTTTTTGGGAACATGTAGACTACATTTATTTCTTTTATGTATTTTCTTTACTAATTTATGTTAATTTTTTTATCAAAATTCTTTACTCTAAGGGAAACGTTGTCCAGTTGTCGCTACGTTTTCTGCCTGTTACAGGCCTCTATTAACTTCTTTGTTATAATATATATCGTCTGTTATATATTTTTTGAAAATAAATATTTACTCTTGGGGATTCGTATTTTTTTTCTTTACCACAATGTGGAGTATCGTTGTTTAGAAGAGTATGGTACTTTTTGTTCAGTCCTCTATTTGCAAAATGAGGACACCGCTTTAACTTTCGTTTGGGAATACTTAACGAAGTCGAGTCCCAGCGCCAAACGTCGTTTGACAGTAATTACAGGCTGGCTGTTTTATTTCGCCGGCCGTGGCTGTGTGAGTCTAGCGGGCGAGGCGGCCGGCAAGCACAGACTGCCGACAGCGCTTTTAATTACATTGCGTAAGAATTTTTACAAACAGTGCACGGCAAATTATTTAAGCAAACTCTGGAAGTTTTCTTTATTTCTCCGCTGTAGTAACAAGATATAGACTTGTGACAGCACGTTCACTGTGTGTGGTAACGCATATTTCTTCTTGCGTGGAAGCAGAAAACTAGAAACTCTTTTTTGACGTTTGTACAACGACGCCTCTGCCATGTGTGTTTAGTATGACAACAACACGATGCCATGTTTCCGACGATGCGAAGTTTATTTTTTCATTTAAAGAAGTATAAACACAAAAGTTGATGGCAGGCTCCTTGCTAAAGCTGTATGATTGACACTACTTCTACGTACAGAGGCAACGTTGCTGATAACTTTCATAGATCCTTCGCGTGGCATTCATCCTGAATTTAACTTCAGAAGTCAGAACGTAAGTATTTTTGAAGTCGTTAGGAGTAAAAGCTTAACAATGCGAGTCTGAATACACTTTCTGTAAAGAGAGTGCAAATTTCGAGAAGTTTATGATACAATATTTTTTGAAGTCACCTATAGTTAACCGAATCATATTGCGGGGTCAGTCAGAGCTCATAACACGTTGTTCATCATGATGCTTCATTTTCTATAAGAAGTGTGGACTTCTTCACTTCTGATATTAATTTAAATTTGTAACCTACAAATTAAAGCTACTAAACGTGTAACATAAAATATTACATTCATAAAACAATAACATTTATCCCAGCATTAGATTTTACCCGCTGCTCCGATCGCTTGTTCTTCGTTACTGTCGATTACGATAAATTTGTCAATATTATGTTCATTAGCTTCAATACCTATTTCGTTGTTATACATTAAATACTTTTTAACAAAAATTCTGTGATGTATTGTTAATTAAACCTGATGCTATGTAATTAGCATTACCCGTTCATGTAGTTATGTTATTAAGCTACGCAAAAGTGATAGGTAGTTAGTTGTAATTGCAGTTATTTCACGGATTCTGTACTATGCAGGCTGATCCTTGTTTCATAAAATTCTAACTTTTATGCATTTTGGTTGTGTCCGTTCCGTATACAAGAAGAATTACTGCTACGTGTCTTTAATGTTTAATTCACCGTTCGTCGAGAAAACTATGTTTTGTGTTCATCGACCTACTTCAGCAAACATCATGCAACAACTCGGTTAAACCAGTTCTATTATTTATTTCTTCAAAATCAACAACAATTTCATCTGCTTATCTAGCGTAATAAAACAAATTTTAAAATCCCACTGAATAATTAAATTACAAATTAAAAGAAATAAACTGTTAATAAATTAAATTAGTGGTTCTCGAGTTACAAGCATGTTAGTAGACAGAAAAAGTGACCGCTATATACCCATTTTATCTATCACAATGCATTGAAATGTGACCATATAGTAAGCTTATAAATTGCATGCTTATTGGATCAGTGACTCTCCAGTAATAACTCTACTGATGGAGAAGCATACAGAAACACGTTGCAATTTATAGGGTGTAAGTATGAGTCAAGTCAATATAAACATTTTATAGCTGACCAATAAAATCACAGTACTATGTCAGAAACGGACTTCGAAGTGAGACATATTAATGTTTGATCACTAATCGCTGGTTGATAAATTTTCAACTAATCTTACAGCTAAACCTGAAATTGAAATATGTTGCTCAGCAGCAAAACAATATTTCCATGAACTTTGACTGTCCATTTTGAAGCTTCCGAGTTGATCATTACCGGTCTTGTTATAAACATGAATTCAAAGTTATATGTTGCAATACTGAAAGCCGTTGACAAAAAATTACTCACGGGCAGACGTACACACGTTATACGATGACATGGGTCAAAGAATAATATGAAACCAATTCCCTCTTTCATCAGTTTAAGTCAAAACTTATATACTTACTGCCGGCCCCTTTTTTAAATGAGTTATTCGGACTAAGATATTTGGATATTATTCAAATCAATTCCCACATAGATTAATGTCAATTTCATATTCTTTCGTCCAAATACAAAAATAAATTTATTAATCTTTGAGGTTCGACTTGTAAGCTGCTAATTACGGCGTGTTGTGGGTAGTTTGGCCCTCGCACTACCTCTAACACAGCTAGCCGCACGGCTCTTACTTTCAATTACCAGCAGTTAATTAATACTGTGCTAGCAGCCGCACTCAAGATATTAAGGATTTCTTAATATAGTTTTTAGAAATCATAACACAGTTACATTAATTCTGACAGTTAGTTTAACGATTGTGATTCGCTACCTCAACATTGCACACATTACAGTTTCAACAAATACGATTCGCGGAGCTCATGCGTGAGCCTTCCCGCGCTGGCATGCGACCACGACACCGCTCAGACAAAGAGTGTATTATTACAAGCCTTACCAACTAAGATATTATTGCTACCCCGTTCATTACACAATATGTGAAATCCTATTTACATTTTATTAGGGCGAGCGAAGCTAGGCTAGCCCTTATACTAGGAAACGATTTGTGCACACTTTGTGGTACACTTTTTGAAAAAACTGCTGCACCTAAAGACGTGAAATTGAACATACTGATTCAAAGTCAATTTTATATGTGCTATCAATCATTATTTTTGAAAAAAAACACAAATAAATAGCTATATTTTTTAATGTTTCTATTCATTCATGCTGAGAGAAACAAGAGGCGATCGCGTCACGTGACCACACCTTGTGGTCACGTCAGGAGACGCAGTCACGTGACCGTGTCACGTGGTTTGACACAGTTATTGTAAAGAATTAGTGAATCAATTAAAACGCAAGCTATTGGAAATGTGTTGATGTAGTTTTGTTTTTAGTGTGTCCATTGAGAGAGACGCAGTTTGAAAACGCTGTTGGCGTTTATGCAATAACTTACCACTGAACTTGAAGTGCAACGATCTGTTCACAGCAACGGTAAGATAATCAAATAAAGTGTTCACTAAAAGTATAGTTTGTGATTCCGATGTTGACCTGAGAACTTACGCTCCACAAAGAGAGATATTGATTTTTTTTTTTTTTTTTTTTTTGTATCAAATATGATCTATGGTTGCTGAATGCTCTATGTAAATACATCTGTGATTTGTGTAAATTTAGATGCGACAGTTTTGTAATTATATAAAGAAATTCAACTCCCACACTTAATCAGTTATTTAAATACCTACACAATTATAATGACTTACGATTCAATGTTTAATGAAATTCAAATAAAATATAAAAGGAATGTACACATAATCGGTACGCTTCAAACTTTAATCGAAAATAACATTGCCACAAACTGAAGTACTGAGGGAATCTGAATTCCAGAAAGGGAGATATTAAATTTTTTTTACTAAAGATTCTTCTGTATTATTGTTAAAAATGTGTGTATGTGTGGATTCTAAGCCGCAATTTTATGATGAATTTTTATGTAACTCGATGAGACTTCGAGGTATAGCATGCCAAAAATCAGATGTAGATATAGTTTCTTGTGCTTTTGGTGATGTTTCTTCTGGTCCAGGCTGTATTTCAACCTGACAATAACCAATAGGAAGAAAATAAAACACCTATAGTGAATTTCCACCGTATTGATATAGTGGTTTTGGTGACTTTTTTCTGTTCCAGGCCGGATCACACCCTAACCTCTTCACTTTTGAGATTATCTCGAGAACTAAGCGAGATATAAAAAAAAATCATCATCTTCGATTTGTCTCGTCAAATTACATACGAATTCATCAGCAAATTTGGCTATGGTGAAATCTTTCTTCTGGTCCAGGCCGCATTTCAACCAAACCGCGTCAATTTTGAGATCTGATATCTCGAGAACTAAGCGAGATATATAAAAAAAAATTATTCTTTATTTTCGTATTTGTTTCGCAGAGTTCTATAAGAAGAAGTCTATTTCCGCCTGATAAAATGCCACGAGTGATAATGGTTCCTTTTGAAAATTATTTTCATTAACTTATCAAAATATTGGTTGTATTCCAATTCCAACCACAACTAGATTTTGTAAAAGAGGTAATCTCACTTGTTCAAGAAAACAATTTCCATTACAATTAGCTTTTGCAATAAAAATTCATAGAGGTCACGGCTTAACATTGGATAAAGTTGTAGTAGATATTGGAGACAAAGAAACTTCTCTAGGTTTAACGTATATTGCGTTATGGAGAGTAAAAACTTTAGAAAGCCTAGAATTAAACAGAATTTGCAATACTATGTTGTTAATGTTACCAGGTTCTGATAGATATTATCTGAAGCTGCTTAGGCAAACAAAAGTTGAATCCACAAACAAGCAGCAAACGGGTTTGTTGTTATCTCTGATTGTATTATGTTGGTTTGGTTAAGGTCGCTCATATGATCATATTTTTTAATTATATGTAGTTCGGTTAGTGTAGCAATTCCAAAGATATGTTAATTTGATCTGCTAAATATTAACAATCACTTTAAACCGATGTTGTCCCATAATCTTGCATCATCCTCGATGTACTTTCTTATTTTTTAATTTTAAAATGGCATTCTGCCTATAGCTATTCAGCTAACTGTGTAGTTTCTGATTATTTCCAACTTTACATGTCGACTTTACATTGCATATATTTGTTCCATGAATTAAGTACATCGCAAGACGGACACACCACTCAATTAAAACCATCTATCCCGAAGCCGAACTGGAAATGGTGATCCCTGCACCGCTAAGCAAGCACATTACCCCTACGAGTTCTCCGCATATTTCATACAACATGTCTGTATTTTATATAGAGGGTTTAATTACCTCAACATGTGACCCATAAGAGATTTCATTCATAGTCTAAACTGTGTTATATATCACTGAGGCCAAAGTAAAACGACAGCTGAAACTGAATTACAAAAGGAAGTTGGGCGCTGCAGAACTCTTGGAAGTCGGGCAGGTGGATGGCTGGAGCAAGTTTCCCCGGCCGTGTGTTAGAGGCGCTCGGAAAACAATCAGTGAGCAAGGCGGCTCCAAATGGAGACTGCGCCTCTGCCCCCCGGGACGAGAGCCACTCGCCCGTATTGGTCGGCAGGGAGGCGGATTGTCTTCTCGAGAGCGCCTTCTTCCTCTGATCGCCGCGCCGGCTCCAACTGCCGAGGCATAAGGTTGCTGCCAGTTATTGCAGAATCTGCGAGCTGTCACTGCACAAGCTTCAAATTCACTCGTCCGGATAACAGTCAGTTGGAGTAAGTTTGGAGTAATTGTCTTCACTTACAATAACTTTGATAGTGATAAGGAATTGATTTTTAACGTACCTATGAAGAACTAATTCATGACATAAAGTACTAGATATCATAATATATTTTAGGTATACGTATGAGATTTGTAGTTGTTTTAATCAACTGATGAAACTGCGACATGTATCTTTTTCTTAGAAGACTAGAAGACTAGAAGATTTTAATTTTTAAATAAAAAAAACCTTGCAAGTGCTTTTTTATCTCTCTCTCTTTTTGTGTGTTTTTGCTTCTGGTCATTACAGACTGGAAAGGACTGGGAACATAGAAAGGGAAGGTATTCGGCCTTTTGTAGGAACCGGCCTGGCATTTGCCTGCAATGATTTAAGGAATCTATGGAAAAACAAAATATGGATGGTCGGGAGAAGTTCGAACATGCATCTTCCAGAATGAGAGGCCAGAGCGTTACCGATCGTCCACTCATCCACTACGCACGGTGGAATGAGCGACTCGAGTCTCGCGCATATAGGATTCCGTTCTTTAATAGGATTTACCTCTCACTTGGTAGGCCAAACGGCAGTAGCCCGCCACAAAAATTAATCCCCGAGACGTTTTCAGTTGAGGTGGTGGACTCCGCTCCAAGTCTCTGTAACGCCGCGCCGAGTTTTTTTTTTTTTTTTTAATGGCATTTGGCTACTGGGCCAACAGCCAGCTCAATGTGATTTGTTGCTATCAAGTATTGACACTAGGACACTACAACGGACAAGACATTCACAGACACAACACTAAACACCCATGCCCTCGGCCGGACTCGAACCGGTGACCTTCGGTACGCGGAGCCAGCACTCTAGCCCCTACGCTACCGAGGCCGGCCCGCGCCGAGTTGCCACACGCCTGCTAATGATATCGTTCAATTACGATCAAATTTATTATAAATGCCGAGCACGCAATGCACTCCTAACATAAAGCATTTTAGAGAAAATTATATTAATATTGGGCAAAGTAAATTCATTTCGCTCACAGCTTCCAAAGTATATACTAGATGCGTTTGTAGACTTTCCCGTAGAGTATGGTGCATATAGGCGATAAATTAATAATGTATTTGAGAGAGACCCCGATGGTAAAAATCGTAAAAAATTGACTGCTGTAACTTTCACTCACGTCTTTAATTTCCAGAAAGATAAATTGAAAAATATCTTTTTCCTCTAATTGCCGAGCTTTTACACACGCAGAATCGCCGAGTTTCCTCTCTAACTCTAAATACATCTCTGTAACTCTATATTTCTCCCAGCATTCCTGCTGGGAAATATATCATCCACAGTAACGTGTGTCCATTGCTTCCTTGAGTCTGTAAACGTACAAATACAAACCATTGTGTACCCATTAGAATTAGCGCTTTGTGTTACCCTAGCGTTCTACTATTGCATACGTCTAATCCATCCGAATTTTTTTTTTAAACGAACATAACAAAAAAGTTATTAGTATGGTGTGATGTTAGAACACTTTCTCGTTAAGAATAATTGCCTCCCAAAACATTTATTCTGAAATTCTCTGTACGTTAGATCGGCTTATAATTTAATGCCCAAAAAGTAATTTTATGTAATGATTATTTGCTTTCCCAGAGTATGGTGCAATTAATTCTTCTTAAGTGTTCCATTAGATTTTGTTGTTAAAACATTATATTTTGTCGACGGGCATTGCTAAGCTTCGTTCAATAGCAACATCTAGGAGGTGCAGCACGCGTTTTATCATATCGCTGCCCGAAGATCGGAATGCCAGATCCCGATGTCCGCAGCTGTTGTTACACAGAAAAAGCGCCTGCTAATCTGCGGGCAGGAAATTCTTCTACTTCACCTTCTATAGTGATTGCACTCACGGACAGCATCTCCCTTCACTACGCTCGGCTAGATGCAATGTCCTAAGCCAGCTCCGAAGCGAGTTCGCCAGTGTTTCGTTCCCTCCGCATTCTGTCCAGGGCTCGTATTGGTACAATCAATACCACGGTCATAATCGTAAACGTGCTTGCCGACCGCTGATTTACGTAACGATCACTGGCGGAGATGGCGTTTGTCTTTCATTTTTTTTCCAAGGGTTCCTATAGTTCGAATAATCTGCCGATATATGTTTTTCCACGCTCTCGCGTGTGCTGTATACTGCAAATAGCATTACCTCCAAATGTTTGGTACCACTCGCTGTTCCTTCTTGAGCGAACATGATTGTGAAGACTTTACGTCTTGATTTCAAGTGAGAGCCCAGTCCATTTAAGGTTCTCGGTTCGGTGCTGATATCACATTCTGCTATTTCATGTCGTTTTCTATTAACAATTCTGCAGACATAGGAAGCCATTTATATTTGACAGGGGCAGTTTTGTGGATGAGGCAAAAGTGCTAAAGGGTGCAATATGAAATCGTGCAATATGAAATCATACTTGTAGGTTTAAATCCATCTGTGCCTCAAGGTGAATGAAACATTAAGAAACCTTATGTTCATATAGAAGATTGAGAACAGCATATCTAACAGGATATAGCATATTAATCGGAAACTAAGACCAAGGTGGGTCAATCTAAGCCTTATAGTAAGAACGAACCAATGAAGAAGGACAGATATTCTGCATATTACTAGCGTGGCTATATATTAAACTGCGTCATGCATATTGACTCTGATCCATTGTGTCTTTCAGATTGCACGATATTAACACCGATGATGCCTCTGCAAGACAACTTGCAATGTCAGCTGGCCTTTAAAAACCTATGTCCTTCTTACTATCAATGTGGACAACATTCGGTATTTCACATTGGTATGGAAACTCATCAGAATTTCTGCTACTATCATTGGGAATTTATACTCATCCCCCCTCCTCCTCCCCCCCCGCACACACACACACACACGCGCGCGCGCGCGCGCGCCCGTTAGCTCGTGTCGTTTCGGCACCACGATAGTGCTATGCTCTTGCCACGGTGTTAGCTGCTTCAATTCCCCGTGACGTAGCAGGAGAGTGATGGCTGATTCGTAATCACCAGATTGTGTGCCGAAACCCTGGGAACTCTCTCCACAGTGCGCACTACGGGTTGCTACTGTTGTTTTTCGGAAGAATA
Organism: Vandiemenella viatica; assembly: GCA_031002005.1. Classification (NCBI taxonomy): domain Eukaryota; kingdom Metazoa; phylum Arthropoda; class Insecta; order Orthoptera; family Morabidae; genus Vandiemenella; species Vandiemenella viatica. The sequence continues at coordinate 3,387,683 of JARYHS010008075.1, read as the reverse complement.
GACCAGAAAGAGCCGGAACGAGGTTTCAACATCTGCCTTTTTTGTTTTCACAACCAAACCAAAACACACACTGTTTTGAACACAGAAATTAGTCTTCACACAAAAAGGAAAAAAGTAACAGTTACAAACACTTCCGCACAAGGAAAAGCAGCGGGAACACACCTCAGTAAGAAGTTCGCTGGAATGTGAACGACTGAAGGATAATTTATCAAAACGCCGAAATAATTTACAATTATAATTAGTAAGTGGTGATTGTAGATGGGTGGAAGAATTTAGCACTAAAAGTATAAATGATGATAGTAATAATGAGAATAAGAATAAAGGGGTAAATAGATAACAAGGGAAATTGCCACCTGGGTATGCGCTCCATCGCAATTAGATTAAATTGAATTCAACAAATTTTCAAAACCAGTTGTCTGTATCAATCATAACCTTTCTTTTTCAAACTTGTTTATGAATTTTTACAATATATTAGATAACCTCATATTTACTAGCGTATTTAGTGATAAATAGCAACGGTTATGAATGCATCGTCTGTGCGTGTGTCGTTTGAGTCGGTGAAACTCTCCGAGCGTGTATTATGGCTGCGGATAGCCAGCCAGCACAGCGTAGCGTCTCACTGCGCCGCTTAAAGAAACACCTCGGGGCACCATTAAATTCCGACCCATTTGCATAATTAGATATTCCTTTCATTTCCCTTCTCTTTACAACACAACTTCGAGTTCATTATAATTTCCTTCTTAAATGCTAGAAAATGGGTTTTAGTCCACTTCTCACTTGAAGAACGCTCTTAAATTCTTGGGGAATTCAACCGGCTGTCGACTACATGCAAATTTTCTTAGCTGCACTCTTGTGAGTTCCTTCACAAAACTTTTGTGTAGAATAGAGATAAAACAGAATTGCTAAACGTGTTTGCGTTAAAGAAGACAAACAGTATATCTTTTATTAGCCACAGTTACTGCAACGTCAAAATTTTAATTACAATTCAAACTGTGTTAGTCTGAAGCTACACGTTTCTCTAAATAGTATTAAAATGCAAACAAGTACAATTGTTGTTATAAAATAAAGAAACGCGATACAATGGTAATAGGAACTGGATTCATCATCATATATACTGTATATGTATACAATTTATATTGCCATTACGCATAGCAATGCGTTGCAAGACATGTGTCAATTGGACTGTAACTCAAGTGGGGAAGTTTATAACTCGTCTATTTCGATATCACTGTATGAGGGTATGACATACCAGACTATACACTGCCTGACAAAAGACATGAAGCACCCAGGAGGGTAGGAGGAGATGGAATGAAATTTAACGAGTTCATTGAGAAGGAGTGTGATGTTATTTCAGTGATTACGTAATTGAATCAAATTAATTAAAGACCAAAATTTGAAAATTAAATATATTTAGGACTTGCGTCCTAGGCCCACTCATCTTGCTATCTAATGATTACCGCGGAGGAAAGCGAGAACGTAAAAAATTTCCGGAGCGAGTCGCTGACTACGTCACATCCCTACTAGCGCCGGAAAGGTTGTAATGGGAATGCGGAGCTCTACCTCCGTGAACCCTGCAGGAAACGGCAGTAGCCGTAGGACCCACGTGACCTTTATCTTTGCGATTTTTCTTTGTTGCCGATGTTTCTTAATTTTATTAAGTTCGATTGTTTGAAAAATGTTGCCATCAAATCCTTCTCTCAATAAATCCTGCTAAATCTTGTTATCAATATTGACCCCTTAGTTTTCTTACATTGATGATATTCAACTTTACAAAAATAAACAAATCAGGATTACAAATTCTCAGTCTAAGCTTCACAACGAAATTTTATTTTAAACCATTTCTGAGAGATACTTTGATGTGCATGCCAATGGTACGCGATAAAAATAAACGATCGAACAGGGAACTAGGCTGAAACATAATGCACCTTATAGAAATTAAGCCGCAACAAATGCCATGTATTGTACTTTTGATTAAAAAATGTAGTATTAGCAGTTAATGTAGAAGCATTAACAAATTTAGACTCAGGTTCTGGAATATGCACTCACGTACAGTTTATCTGTTCTTGTCAAACGCTTCACAGACGGAAGACATTATTGAAAAACTCAGTGATCCAAACTGCGGATGGTATAATGTGAACGTACGAAACCGATACTTTTGATTGCGCTGTTTTTTTTTTTTTTAATTTTATTGTTTATAATACAAATTAACATGTACGACTTATTTCGTTGCTTCCTTCTTAACTATACATTTTGCAAGGTCTTTCACTTCATCCTACTCGTGAATATTTATCCAGCGTGTTTAACTTATTTCAGTTTGTGTCGTGAGGGTATCAGCAAGAAGTAGTAAGTTAATTATTTATACTCCCTGCTAGATGCTCGCTGACAGAGCGTTGTTGCAAAAACACATATATCACACCTCCAGTACTCTTCAAAAGTATTTTTTATTGTGCTGTCTGCTTAAAAATTCACACTGCGCTGGGTGAAATTTAGACGACTTTCGTCGTGTTTAACGTCGTGTCATTTCTAGCACTCCACTGTCAAAATCGTAAACGAACTTAGAAGGAAATAAATAATAACGTAATAACAACAAGGCAACAACAATGTTGCTTTACTTTGATAAGCGGACTGAGGAACAGATTTTTGTCTAGTTCTTAGTTAATTCCAGTGGATTTTTTTTTCTTATTGCTTTACGCCTCATGGACGGCTAAGGTCATTAGAGGCGGAATGGGCTTGGGGACAAGGAACTGTAAGGAATTCGGCCATGGCCTTTTTGAAGGAAGGATCCCGGCATTTGCCTGGAGTGATTTGGGGAAACCATGGAAAATCCAAATCTGGATGCCCGGACGGGGATTCGAATCCGCGTCCTCTCGAATGCGAGGCCAGAACGAATTCCAGTGTTTATGTAAAATCACATAATCATTGTAAATTTGATCTTCTATCTCCACAATGCATTTACACGAAACTCATGTACTGTGGTTGCTGTAAGCAAATTTATTTACTTAACCGTTAAAGTAAAATCGTATTATCTTGCGAACAGGTGACAGAGTTTCGATTTGTCGTGCACTTTGCCTCTGTTGTGGTCGAACTCACAGCTTAATGTGGAATCTGAATCACGGAACGTCCTGGCATAGTTCATATGATCAAACGAAACTCTTTAAAATTCGTGGTGCCCCCACTGTGTTTGATGCTGGGTCCCGATCCCGAACTTCCGAAAGCAATCTTCTCTACTACTGAGTTATCAGACCGCTCGCTAAACTGGTAAGGCTCGTGTGGCCGTGCGACCTGGCGAGAGGCTTCTTAGGGGGCGTCCATTAATTTCGTGAATTTTTCCGGAATTCCGGTGAGATCTGGTCGGACGCTCCAACCCTATGATGACGTGAGATCTTGAGTTAATCACCTTACCCATGCTCACCCGCCTGTTAGGTTATATCCCCCCCCTCCCACCGTAAAGTAGATATCACTGTTGTATGTTGGTAAGTAGACTTTTTTTTTGTTTGCTCTACTGTTCTTCAAGGAATTGAAAATATGACGTGAGATTTCCGTCAGGCCCCCCTTGGTAGGATTCGCCGGGCCGCCCTCTCCCTCATCTATTACACTCACGTACCTTCCCCAATGTGGAGGCATTAACCTAGCCCGACAATCCTATCTGGTATAGAGGGCCTACAGTTTAACGTAGAATCCAAATCATGCAAGCGTTCTGCCTTATTTCACATTACACAACAAGCTGCGCCAGAGTGAAGCTCGGTTTAAAGGTCTTTGAAAAAAGCCGCCGAGACAGGAATTCGAACCGGGGACCTTTCGATCACTTGTCAGACTCCTTAACCATTGCGCCCCAAGACAGTTTACTAAACAGATAAAACACATCCATATTTTAGAGCCCATTACGTACATAGATTACAATTTCAGGTATTGAGCATGCTTGATGTGATGTATAAATGGTAATAAGAAAGGTTGTGTGTGTGTGGCGAGAGGGGCAGCGGTGAAGAATTTACGGCATTAAGGAATGTATTAATATCATCATATGATTTTTCGAAAATAGAATAAACAAAAAATAGAATAAATAACACGTGATGGAATATAAGTTTCTTTCGGATCTCATTTTGGGGAAGCTCGACCCATGTACGCTTAGAACATCTAGAGCGTTACTTATTTCTTTCTGCTTCTTATTAGTTAAATATCCGCAGTTCTTCATCAGCTGACGTTGAACAGACCATCCTCATTTCTTTAACTCAACTGTCCCTCGCTGTCTCGATATCAAAAACAGCTGCTTACATTTGAATCAAACTATATCCTACGTAGTCGAAGATTTGTACGCCCTTGACCATAAGACATATGCGTTTCGATTTTTTAGTTCCTCTTCGGTTCCCTAAAACAAGTTATATTTATGTTTTGATATTGAAACAGTATATCCGGGTAAATGATAATATTCTGAGGCTAACGCTTGTTATAGCTTTTTCATATTACTTTTATTTTCTTAATACATTCAGTCTTGTGTTTCACAAAACGCACTGTAGTTTTTTGATGTACAAAACATATTTCCTATTTTGTTAAACGCACTACTGTTTCCTACATGTAACTTATAATCAATTATCCATTATTGTTTACACCTGATTTTTCAGAGACCTCGACTATTTAAAGAAAATGCATTACCATTCTATAAGTTCACTCACGTGATTATCTGAGTCTTTAAAAGAATTTCTTTTGAATAAATATGAAGTATGTTGTAACAGGCGCCTGAAAAAACTGCAAAATTTAACCAGCCTCTTTATTAGATATAATGGATGTATTTCTTCACAACATCTGGACGGAAATTCTTAGAATTGTTTACTCATATCTGAAATAATTATAGTGTTTTAAATAAGGCGAAAAAGTTAAAACAACGAATACACCATTCCATCTTTTGATACTGTTCGGTAATAAATACATACTGAAGAAGATTCACTACAGCAAATAATGATTTTTCACCCGTCTCCAGCAACGGGTTAGGGGATTTTTTTCTCACTAATCAACTGAAATACAAGCACACACTGAAAGAATTTTCTAAAATAAGATGGGCACAACAAATTTGTTTGATAAATATAATTTAAAAAAATGTGGCTTAGTAGGCATATGGTAGTTTTCCTAATTGTTAGATCGCATAGTTGATATATCAACTCAATTATACTTTTCCTCTTCTCTAAACCGATGCCTAAGAATGACCATTTTAGATTCTGCATCCTGACAGATTTACAAAATAAACAGCATAGTAAATAGCATTACTAAAAGACTGAAATATCCATTTCCGATCATCGTAGGAATAGGATTGTTGTTAGGCCTCGACGCTATTAAATAGAACGTATCATAGTTGGGTCTAAACAGCACATATTTTATTTTCAATCATAGGAATTGCTTTTAAACATGGGGGAAAATCACAGCTCTTAGCCGAAAGAAAAAAAAATTATTGTCTCATAACGAAATACAATAGCTTACCATTCTGAACCGTTCAAGGAGCTTTCCGTCAACATCTCATGATAACGCAGCGATTTTTGTTTCATTCAAAGAACCTGACATTGAAACTAAAGCAATAATATTCCTGAAGAGCTAAAAAAATCTACATGTTGGCGAATTCGTTCGATATAACGCACGATTTAGAGGAAGGAACCTTTGAATGATGATACGGGGTTTTTATTCTGAAATTACAGGGGATTGGGTTAAAAGATTGGTCTTTGCTTACCACTAAGCGGATTTTCATTAATTAATCCCCTCTGCACGTACATGTTTTTCACCACCCATACGTCATAAACAAGGGAATTTTTAAGCTTTAATTATTCTGCTAAAACACAGCGCCGGGGCCGCCATAAATTAGTTGTGGCGCAGTTGCCGTCAGCCCGAGTAGGGAAAAAGGAGGGGCTTTCATTTTTAGTAATCCAATTTATTGGAGAGTGCGCTATGAACGGTATGCACACGTACGCGATTTTTTCCGCGCTCTCTCTCTTTTTTATCTACTATAGCTGAGGATTAAATCCTCTCTAATATCTACGTGTAAAGCGATCACATACTTTTTCCAGCACCGTGATTCCAGCCATACAAGGTAATCAGTAGTGCTCTGTTAGTCGCAGTGGTGCACAGCTTTATGAAGTTATAGTGTGCATTAATTAAAAGGATTGCTGAGTTTCGACTCCTTACTTCATTATTTAACAAAGAGGAATAATCAAGTCTGTAAATGGAATTTAATATTAAACATGACTTCAGAATCCTGATTTTCATATAACATTATTAAACCTGAATTAAGCAATGGGTTTTGAACTCTTTTTGGGAATAAACAAAATATTTCTGTATGTTCTGTTCACATTTTCCTTTTTCTTCTCAGTACAACAGATTACCATATTAACGGTATCTAAGATACAGAGATTGGAAACAGAATTAATTGATACGTTGACAGGTAACATTTCAGAGATTTCCTATTCAAACGCTGATACTAATATAGACATATTCGTAAGAGGAGAAGAATGTCTTCTGTTGCCAAAATTTAGTTTAAACTATTACCGCAGATAGAGAGTTACGAGTTCAGGATGGATCCACTGTCGTGTACCACTTGAAACTAAGCCCCTCAAACATACTGAAGTACACTTTCGTCGGTGAAATCGGGGTCAAAAGTCTTGGTATTCGATCACTTTCGCGATAAATAAGAGTGGGGGAATGCGATATAATCATTTACATAAAAAAACAATTAGCAGTCGCTGGGGACTACCGACAGAAGTAAAACCTTAAAATTATGAAATAAAAGTGTTTTTTTTTTTATTTTAAAATTAATCATAGTGCCAAAAATTAAATTTTCATAATTTTCAATTTAAAATCATTGTTTTCACATCTATATCTACAAAATATAAAAACAACTTAATTGACATAATAAGTAATATATATCTATATTATTTATACGTAATATTTCAATGAACTTAATTTTCAACAATATTTTAATTGTTTGCATCATTATTATCACTAATTTCAACCATACTTAGGTTACTCATACTGTCAATCATTTCATCTATACATATAATAAGCACGTCTGTCATGTATAACGTCACATGTCACGTCATGACGTCACACTACGACGTCATGCAATGACGTCATTTTTTTACGCTATTTTTCTTGGTGCCCGTTAATTCTAAGCATCCGCGAATAAATTAACTGACAGACAACTGAAAAAAAGTTGTATTGAGTTTAAATCGACATATCAATCATTATATCCTTATACGTGGCATAATTTAAGTTTATAAGATTTACTTTAATCTTATTTGCTTTCACTGAGTATTATTATTTTGATAAATAAAAGTATTCCTTAAATTCTTTGTCCATAAAATAAGATAAATGTTTTAAGTTTCGAACATCAGTGTTAGCGAAAGTTTTGATTAGATTGTTACTTAGTAGGGTCAGAATTACAACTGGCATTTGACGCTACAGCAGAGGGCATGAATATTTTAGTTTTTTTTTTTTAAATAATTTAAACTGTGCCCTATTATTGAAATTATTAAAACGTTTGGACGGAAATAGTTGCACACTGATCGCGAACTGTGCAGCCTACACTACAATTAAAATAAATATTATGTGGCATAATTTAAGTTTATAAGATTTATTTTAATCTTATTTGCTTTCACTGAGTAATATTACTGAGGCTATTATTTACGCAATGTAACTATGACAGCAATTCAAACATTGTAATATCGGTCTGAATCATGGATAACAAAAAAGAAAGGTTTTAAACCGTTCTTTTTTGTTGAAGATTTTTGATCAAATTTATATAGCGATGCATTATTGCCACTAACATGCACTACAGTACATGTATTAATATGCGTGGGATTGAAGTATTGCTTTTCTGGCGGCAAGTTTAGAGTAGTATGCGGCTAGGTTGAAATGTAACATGGCCCAGGATGGGAAGGGAAACATTTGGTTACAGCGCAAGGCACGAGGAATTACATTGAATTTTAATTTATAACAATTTTCAGCTAAGCAATTACTAAGAAATTAACTGTCAGAACACATAAGAAAAGTATGTATTTCGTTTAAATTGTCATATTAATTATCAGTTTTTTTTGTTTTTTTGCTTAAATAATTATATGGTTTGAATGAAAAAAAGTTCCAGATTGATCGCGATCTATGTGGTCTAAACCACAATTAAATATTACGTGGCATAGGGTAAGTTGTTAATATTTATTTTTAGCGTCCTTCGTTTTCACTGGGGTCATTATTTCAGCCGATGTAAGCTGTGTCAGCCGTTAAAACATCGATCTTCATCACAGATAATAAGAAAGAAAGGTGTAAGAACCCGTGATGATTTGGGATGAAGTTTATATCGCGATGCATGGTGACACTGACATGCGATACAGGGAATGTACTAATTCGCGTGTGATTGAAGCTTTGATTTTTAGCGGCAATATTAGCGGAATTCAGGTTAGGCTGAAATGCATCCTGGACCAAGTTAGCAACTGAAGCTTTTTTTTTACACTACAAGGGACGATAAATAACAATGAGATTTATTTTATAACAATTCTATTTAGTCAAGCAACTGAAGAGAAATAAATTATCATAACACTCTGTTACACCCGTCAGTTTTGAGGAGCAATGGATACAATAGACTTACATATTTTCAGCCTGAAATTTCTATAGCATATTCCAATAAAACCTAAATTTGAAACAAAAGTCAATTTGCATATTCAGGTTTGAATAGAAAAATGAAGGTCTGTTTTGAATATTTTTCAACACAAAATTTCGATAGTATAAGCTAACAAACAATAATTTTGCTTAGTAAACAAACTTTCAAAATCCCCCATCTCCTTGATACTGTTTCGATACCGCCGCATCACTGAGTGGTGAGGATGTTGCACGCTTTTAGTACCCAAAGTTAGGTAGCTGGGAAAATTTGGCCACGCTTGCCACAATCCGCTTAAGTCTTAAGGGTTCCTCTACCTTATAACCCAGGTGCCTGGCTGATAAACACCAAGCTCCAATATAGGAAGCTACTTAAGTGGCGTGCTATTGCCACAAAGAATTGCTAAATAATTAAATTGGTATAAAAAGTCTTCGTACGAACGGTACTGAAATAATATAATATAAAGCTTCAATGGCCAAACAAAGCTGATTTCTGGAATGGTAAATCTTCAGTGGTATTACAACGTGTGGTGAGTGGTGTGAGAAGTAAGCAGAACTATTTACACTTACCTCTGTTTTTCTGTCGTTTTTATATACACTTAAGCAAAATGCAATTTACGTCCAATCGCTGCAGGTTCGATTTGTTCTAAGTGTATCTGTATTTCGGTCAATCCGACTGTTACAGCAGTGTATTTCTAATTTCAGTCACGTATTGAAACTCGTTAATTGATTATAAGCAATGTCTATTCATTAAGTTATGATTTTCTTGTTCAATTCTTGAGTACCCGCATTGAAAGCGATGACGCTCCCATTAATCGTGTGTTAGGATGAGGCATGGGCTCTCCCCAGTGTGTGGTAGAGGCGCAATCAGTTGAGATAACAATTTGCGCCGCGCTACTTACCGAATATTGCCTTCCCCGGTTCGGCTTGGAAACACTGTTCCGATACGGCCAACTTTATGCGGGCGTGTTATCTACCTCGATTCAATTTCCTCTATCGGGTGGCCGGGGCTCATTCCCCTCCTGAACCATTCGGCCCCTAATATCGCTCGTAACCATGCGCGATGGACCTTCCAACCTGACCAAAATTATTCACCGCCGTTCGTTTTTATACCACGTATTGTACTGATTGGAGATAAGCTATGAATTTTAAAAGTTATTTTTACTTCCATCATATACACGTGTTTGCTTGCCATGTACCGCATTGCTTTGAATGTAGAAACATGGTCAGCAGACATTAAATTATTTGAAGGGAATTGTAACTAATAATAGAAATTATTTAATAAACACTACAAAACTACTGTGTTAAGTGATGCCATTGTGTCTCATTACCCCCGACCACGCGTGATGGATGGAAGCTTATTAACGATGCTGATATGTTGATTGAAGTTAGTATCAATGAAATGTCGAGAATAGATTGTACTTGGCTAAGCTATCAGTGAATAATGAAAGATTAAACATCAGATGAATTATATGATATTCAATTTCTGGAAATATATATGTATATATATTTCTTAAGACCTTGAATTTATTTATCATATTTTAGCGAATTGTATTTTTATGTGTGAATTGGTTTTGGAGTCGCTAGTATGACATACCTTTCCTCACTTAGAGATCTTTCTTGCGTGACATCGTTCACATTAAATTTCGTTTAGAAAATGATTGCGACATTATACTACACAAATCTTCCAAAAGCAGAGTATATGATCAATTTTAAACCTAGTAACTTTTTTTTTTTCGTTATCTTGTTATAATACAGTCATTTCTGATTTAACTCTCACACGCACTGCACTAAGTTAGATACGTAATGTGATCGTTTTTCTGAAGTGAATAACAATCCGCTGTCAGCTCACCCTCACCTGCGCCTGTCACATTGTAACTTCTCACGTGACAGTACACCACCTTCTTCTAACGAAATAACTGAAGAAGTGGTTCCCGCTAGTGACTGGGCCGCAGTGGATTAGTAGAGTAATATTTATCAAACAATACTCTTCTTGGGTTGGGTGCTTCAAAGCATCAGCAAACAGGATATTAATAGAAAGGTCTTGTTTATGAAACAGAAAACGGAAATACACGGTTATCTTAAGATTTACATGGCTCTCAGCTAGAAGTAAATATTCTACGTCTCTATTAATAGACAACTGCTTCTAAATTGTGGAATATATTCAGCATCGCATGCTGTTATTCTTTTCATTAAACAACTCTATAACACTATTTTAAGAGAATGATACTATCAAACTAATGTCCAAAAATAGAAAACAAGGTAATTGGTGAGGAAAGTGGTTTTGTAAATGAAGAATTTAACGCAAAGCCAGAACAGAAAAAATGATATAATAAATGTGACCTGAATGCTTCAATTTGAATTTATTTACATTTAGCAGAAGTGCATAAATTATTAAAAATAAATATCCTCAAGCAATCACACACAGATTCAGATTAATTTATCGCACTACATAGCAGGTGAGTTGTCACAATAAATTGTCTGCAATTATGTTAAATGCTGAGCATGGAGAAAAGGGTCATCACTCACCATAGCACGAGAAACAACAGCAAAAATTAATTTTCCCACCAATATCTTTCATCAACAAGAAATGTTTCAGTTGAAACACTTTAGACAGGGAAAAACAAGAAACTTGATCGAGCTGCACATACTCGTAAAGAAATATTTATTAAACAATTTTGCAGCATTAAAAGCACTCCATACTGAAAAATTCTTCGCTCGATTATTTTATTTCTCCGCGTGTGTGCTGTTTATTTACTTCTACGGCGTCGTAATTTCTGGTGTAGTAAGTGATGTTATTCTTCTCTATCGTGACCATTATTAACTTAAAAAGATTCTTTCCTTCCTTTGTAGCCAAGAAATAAATTGTGAAGGACGTGCTATCACAAATATCTAAATGCATGTAACGACAAATACAAAAATAATTTGGCACTTAGAGCAAATGCGAGACCCTTAAGGCATACGTATTGAATATTAAGCAGTTATTTTGTTTCATAATTTCTTAATTTTTAGAGAACATATAAAATAGAAAAATTAATTGTGGTTGAAAATAGAGACTTCCGAAAAGGGAACACAGAATCTACAATAAAAAGATTTTAATTTTAATCAACAAAAATTCTACGACTACATACAAATCTGGTAAGGGGAAAACGTTCAAAGAAAAGTAGAAAAGTACCTTTCATTATTCTCAGTCTTTACGGCTTTTGAAAATAGAGGTCAGTAGTGAACGCGGACAGATAACGGTTAGGAATCCGTGCATGACCTGAAGGAACCACCTTGCCATTTGCCTGGAGTGATTTCTGGAAACTATGTAAAATCTAAATCAGGGTGCAGGACGGGTATTTGAATTAGCGTCCCCCAACATATCGAGACCGAACGTTACTGATCAGCCACCATTATAAATAGTAACATTTGTTCCCACTCCGACACGAACCAACAAACCCTGAGTCAGACGCCAAATACCACAACGGTACCGCAATCGCAAGAACCGAGGGGGCGAGCGGCTATACGGTAACCACAGAAAAACTCCACTTTTTGGGTTATTTTTATCATTAATTAGCAGTATAAGCCAAAAATACTTTGCACCGTGTGTGTATGTGTGACTCCTTACCACTATGTTACTTTGATTATTTATTTTATTGTTTAGTGTTTGGGCCTGATGGATACGTTTTGGCCATATACACTTTATTCTTGTCGATGTTCTCTGTGAATGCTCGTGTATAACTTTGAATATTATATCTACACAACTATCTCTCACAGGCAGCGTGAAATAAATGTCGTTATTTCGTCCTCCTCTAAAAATACATCTTAATTGAACAAAATCTTCTTTTATCAGAAACTGTATTCCGAGTTTACTCAGCAATCGTTAACATTCATTCATATCACATTAAACATATCTTATACACCATCTGAAACTGAATATTTAGATCCTCTTTGTGCTACTAACTGTCAACCGTTCATCTCTGTTGCGTCAAAGATACTACTCCTCTTCGTTTAACATCTGACTTGCCTAATGCTTAATAAATTGCTAGATTAAAATGTTGCACGAACATATTTTAAGGAAGGCAAGCCCGATGTCCGACGATTTTGTAGAACGGCAATATTGTTTCTGCAGAATTACAAATTTGGTAGCCATACTGTAAGAAGGATACTGAGGCAGTTAGCTGCTTGCTATGATCCTGATTACTTTCTACGTCATTGGAAGAGTTTTAAAACTACAGCTAGTCTTTACGTTTATCGAGTCCTAATGTGTTGTTCATACCGTAGCTCCAGCAGTGAAATATGGTAGACTTAATTTGCGCCGCAGCCGCCGAGACTGCCCGTTTTTTGGTCCCGTGATGGTACTGAAGAAATTACAGCGGGCTGGGGGTGGCCCACCCCACGCGCTGACACAGGGCGCGCTGTCCGCCAAATTGGCCCTCGTCCTGGTCGGCCGCGGGCAGATATTAGTTTATCCCGGCCATCCGATCGGTCCAATCAATAAGCGACCATTGTAACGTTTCCAGTAAATTTGTCCCTATTTCAGATGGGGCTGCGCCGACCTCCACTGCTGGCGTCCTCGCCAGACAAATGCGAGGTGCTTTGTCACAATTTGCCGCACCAGTTCCGCTCGCCCGCTCTGGCGCAACAAGAAACGGTGCTCAGTTCCCCTCATATTAGCCACGAAAAAAACTGCCGCGATGGAATACTGCCACATCTCTGACATTTAGTAGATGAACACTGGACCTACCAAATGTAATTATCAATTATTTTATTTTTCTACCTTTCGACCATCGACTAGTTGTACGAAAACCTCTTTATTTTCCTGAGCTAATGTCTAGATCTTAGCATACTGCTGTTGCTTAAGTACTCACATATCTTCCTCTACAGTTGTTACCCTTGTTTTTGCTCCACCAACACATAAACCAGTTCTTAAAATGTGTCATATTATCCTGTCTCTTTCTTCTTTAAGACTCGCCCGCATACCATTTTCCTTATCCCCCATCTCGTGCTTGCCATTCCATTTCATGTGCCTTTTTTATTTTTTCTCCCAGGAAACTCTGAGCATTACTTACAGAATGTGCTGTTCTCCATACATACATTGTTATGAAGTCCTTTTTGAATATTTGAAACATGAAGCTTTTGACTTAAGTGAATGTGGCTGGCATTTTTTCTTCTCGAGGCTACTAACATTTAAGGCTTTTATCTGTGCGTGCAGTTCTAATTTAATTATTCTACCATACATCACCTCTTGATTACATTTGCCTTGCCCGTTATAACGTCTGACAGATGCGTATTGGGGTCCATTCAGTTACTAAAGATATTTATTATATTTCATTTTAAATACCTTATATGAGAACATAAATATTCGTTCTTAAAAGCAAGGGATACTTCCTAAATTAAGCGATAAGTATATTTTGTTACTTTCTAACAATTTATCCATTATACCGAACTGAGAGCTACTACGATTTTCATTCCTCTGTGGTAACACTTTACGTTTGGTGGTAACATGGCATTGTATTTTCTTCCTTTCGTTTTCTTATGATGCCATACTCGATTCCGGATGTAGGCGATTAACGTGAAGGATACAATCCCTCCATGACAACTCTCTTCGAAAGATGAAATGGGATGGTTTTCCATTGTCTTTTGTAGTGAATATTCATAGGAAGTATTGAAGGCGTGGGTGACCATGATACTGTGTATGAATGTTCAATATACAGTGTTGTTTGTGTTGTATGAAATGGGAGACGTCGCCACCCCGTGGACCAATCACCATCAACAGTCTCGTGTGCCCTCACTCCATACGCGCTGCAGAGAGGTTTAGGATTTAACCCGCGCCTTTGGAGAACAATCTGGTGGTTAGGAGCTGTGCGTCACCGCCTCTCCTATCCTGCCAGTCAAGTCCTGATGATGAGAATTTCTTCCGCCACCAGGACTCGTGTCAGCTCCGGACGCCTTTGACGGGGCGGGTCTCTCTCTCTCTTTACGACAGTAATTAGTTTACGAAACATTTGAATGGATTTATTCGCAAGTTGTAATGAATTTAATGATTTCAGAAGTAATGTCACGCCGTAAGTTTAGGGCCGAAAGTAATTTAAATCGTTGGAAAATCGGAGGGAATTATTTTCAACGGCAAATATACGAAATTAATTTCGTTCAAATTGACCGTTTTGAACTACGATGTGAATTTGTTTCCATCGTTAAGTAAGAACGAAATGAAATTCAGTTTCCATTCTGACGACCTTTGTGCCCAATATTTTCCAGTTGAAAACGTAAGGCAGTACGCCAGTGATTTATCTGTAATTTTCAGATGTTCCGTGTTCGCAGATGAATAAAACCAGACGTGGCGACCATTGATTGCGTTGGCTCAAAGTAGAGCGCTGATTGGCCTGGCAGTCGGACCCACTGGAACGTGAGTTGGGATAATGCAGCCGCTACACCTTCTCTTCAGAGTCCTCGCTAGTTTAATAAGGTGCTGCTGGTTGTCATACACTGCGACGTGTAACTATAAGATGTGTAAGATAGTTACGACTATACCCAATTCGTAAGACTTTGGCCAGCATTTAATGAAAATAGAAACATTGTATTTAAATTACTTATGAATATACATTTATGATTTAGAAATAGAATTACCCAGATTAGTATTTAAAACACTAATATTTAACTTAAATCATTCGGAATCAATTTACTTCATAACTAAATTAATACCTTTCACATCTGTAACAGTAAAGGCTTGAAACAACGCACTATCATGTTTTTAAGGAATTTATTTTCTTAAATTTTGTTCTGTACGAATTTTTTATCTGTCATGACATAAAGGAAGGGTGTAAAAATAAAATATCGTCTAGTAATAATTGAGTTTGGTCTTTTTAGTACCTGTTTGACAGAAATTTTCATCGGTTGTCCCATACGCCTTTGGTCGTTTTGGACAACCCGGTAGTCC
This sequence comes from Vandiemenella viatica, assembly GCA_031002005.1. Lineage (NCBI taxonomy): Eukaryota > Metazoa > Arthropoda > Insecta > Orthoptera > Morabidae > Vandiemenella > Vandiemenella viatica. Next base: position 3,372,136 of record JARYHS010008075.1, on the reverse strand, counting down.
CACCTGGTGTAAGGAACCTACAAACCCAAACCACAGAGATGTTCTGGTGTTCTTCATATGTACAAAACCTTTTTATCGGAGGCGAAAGTTGAATTAAGGGCCTTTGTAACTAGGAAACTTCTGATCTCTAGTCAGAAGCCTCGACTGCATATTTTCGGAATAATTTCCATTTAATGTTAACCTACGCTAACAATGCCCTTTCTTCGCGACTTTCTTTTTGGTGAAAATCAGATGTATTAGGTGCCATAATTTATAGTGTTAGAAATTCTTTTAAGGACATATACGAGATGCGAAAGTTTTCCGATGAAAAGCACGAAGTTATAATAAGGACGAAATATTCAGCACGTAAATTTTGATGAAAAAGTCTTATTATAGACACTTATTAACTAATCCACGAAGCAATTAGGCCACGAATTCACATAAAATATACAATATCAATAAGATTAAACAGAAATACGCCGATTATAAACCCACTATTGAATAAAACAGAAAATACACTCAGTATCAAACCAAACAGAGAATACGGTATGATATAATGGTGAAGAAGTTGACATTTCATGTAAAATTGTTCAATTTCAGGTCGGTTTACGAGCAGATTGTACTAGATCTTATCGATTACATGCATATAAATCCTTAGACCCATCTCACGGCAGCAATAAATACGAGCATTCATAGAATCAGAAACTTTAAACGGTCACAAGATAACTCACGAGCAACCCTTCACAAAGGCGTTACCAACATGCGTACAACCCCTAGAGCAGCCTCACGAAATTTCACAATTAATGTATCATCAACATCTCTTCCAAACTCTACCACATTCATTTATCATCTACAGGGAATTGACTTAAATTGAAGTAAAGTGCTGTGCTCCACACATAGAGTTTTTAAAACTTCTTTCTAATTCCTAGATCAATATTTGAAACTAAACGGTTTCTCTTTTTCATGTAGGTTCTTTTTGCTAGTGCTATTCTGCTTTTAACATCATTCCTGCTTCGGCTATCGGTTTTAATTTTGCTCCCCAAATAACAGAATTCACTTACTTCTCCAATTGTATCCGATACTATTTTTATATTTAATCTGCTAGTATTTGTATCATTTCTGCTACATTTCATCACTTTAGTCTTGTTTTGATTTATATTGAGGCCAAAACCATCCTTCAGTATTTTGTTCATGCCATTCAGTAATTTCTCAATATCCTCAGCTCTTTTTGCTAACAAGACAATGTCATCAGCAAATCGTAGCATACTGATTTTTTTCTCCCTGAACATTTATGCCACATGGAAATTTTTCTTTTACTTTCTTTATTGCTTCCTCTACATACAAGCTGAATATTAACGGGGATAGACTACAACCATGTCTCACACCCTTTTTAACTGATGCTTTTCTCTCATGATTCTCTACTTTTATTACAGTCACTTGATTCTTGTATAAAGTATTCTTCTATTTAAAAGTTTATTTAAGTTACTTTCGTTAGCAACATGTTACTGAAAAGCAGTTCCCCGATTTTTCAGCCGTAATGTTTATCGATATTTTTTTAACGAAAGTCAATCTTAATGAATGTGTTATGGCAATTAATTTGATAGCAATTGCTTGACTATTAAATTGTGTATAATTTCGAATTTCTTCTAGTGATATCTCTGGTCGCTGTTATTATTTGCAAGCGAAGGCTGACACTTATCACCACTCGCCAGTCAATAGCTGTCGAGTAGAGTGAGTGAGCTTAGGAAATTAAAGCTTCGAGTGACATCATAACACTTATTTATAAACCTATAAAGCCTTGTTGTATTTGGTCACTTTCTATATATATAAAGATGAAAGTATGTATGTTTGTTTGTTTGTTAGTTTGTTTGTTCTTCATACAAATCCACAGTTTTCATCCGATATCGATGAAACTTTGCACACTTATCCTTTGAAACAAGGAGAAAAATACTGTCTACGTTCTGTTGAAAAATTATCTGTATAAATAATACATGTTGTCTCGTAATTTCTAAATATTACTGAACGGCGATAGAAAGACGTGTTGGATATGGACGTCTCTGTACTGTTTTTTTTTCGTGTAGCGGTCAAGCAGTTCGGTGGTTAAAGCGCTTGCTTACTAATGTGCGGGTCGTGGTCTCCAGTTCAAATCTCCGTGGAGGCTAAGATTTTTAAAAATTGTTTTTTATCGTAAGAGTCACGCCTGGGCCATAGGTTATTCGGATTGAATGTTAAACTGTACATATCACAAAGTTATGGGTGCAATGCGAGGCAAATCGTAGGTTGTCTTGCAATGCTGTAGGTGTACACTTTTTTTAGTTATATTGATCCCTCAGGGGTGATCTACAGTAATACTATAAATGCGGAAGTAATTCTCTGTCGTTTGTTACGTTTTGACAACGAAAGGCCTATACCGATATTGACGGAATTTGACAAGAAAATACGTAGGAAGGGCACAGGATATTTTTTTCTGTTTGATTAACAGTTGTAGTCAAGAAATTTTGAGAACTTATCAAATGGTGACAGAGAGACGGATGTGTGTGTTAGTCTGTCATGCTGTAATGTCACGTCACTTGCTCAAGCTATGCTTCTCATGCATTATGTTAGTGTATAATTTGTTAATAAATTTCGTTTATAGAAAAAACGTATTATTTAGTACAGATGTCGATTTTTTCTGTCCATTTACTTTGTGGCTGCTTAAATGTTTCTGGCACCAGTTTGTTTTGTTTTCTTTTTTGACATGCCTTGTGGGCGTAAACTGGCCTAAGTTGTAGCTCTAGCAGAGCACGAGCAGCTAAAGTTATTAGAACCCAAGAAACGGATGCTCATTCTGAAGATAAAAGAATAGTCCAAGCTGAAATAAAGATGACCTTAGTTAACACCCCCCCCCCCCCACATCCCCTCACATTCGTTTGTTTTTCTGTTTATAAATTTGTTGGAAATTGATTCTCTTCTAGAGATAGGTTCGATGGTAGTACGATATAGTGATAGCTTTCCTGACATATTATGCCTAATGGGTGTTGTTTGGGACCATTCCTTTGCCAACAACTTTCCATATTCAATTCTGGGAAAGAAATTCTTAATCCACCCGTACGAAGTCGCGGGTATCAGCTAATTTTACATAAAAGTTGAAATCTAAGGTACATTTTCACTGCAGTGTGTAAAGCAAATTCGTGCAGCTTTATTCGTGTGGTTTAGCAGCTTAGTGACAGTTTCAAGCTGCCACGCATTTTGCCTCCGTAATGGCTGGATCTACAGTTTAACGTGGAATTTTTTGTTTTCTTTCCGTATCATCGACATCTAGTAATTAGAGAGGGAGGGAGGGTAAGTAATAAGTTCATGGAATCATCTCATCATTTGCGTGGAGTGATATCGAAATAGCACTGAAAACCGAGATGTGAATGGCAGGACGTGTATCTGAACGCGATTGCCAGGCCCTGCGTTATCACCGCGTTCAGTGTATAACGTGGAATCGGAAACAGGATCGTCATAGCGTACTTCACACGAACAAAGAAATACTTTGCCAGAGGTGACTGTAAGCTTAATTGACCGGACCGAGATTCGAACAAAGCACCCTGAACTTACAAGGCGGTCACTGTAAAGCGTGAATGACGATTCTTTGTTGAAGCGCCAGGTCCTCCTGTTTCTTGCACGAGTGAAAATTGTTGGATTTGTGTTTAAATATACTGCTCAACAAAAAAGAATTGGTGATGAACATTATTCAGAAGGGAACACAGATAATAATATTTTACATGGAACAGAATCATTTAAACGTAATTGTCGTTGAATCGTTCGTCGAATTAATGATAGCAAAAATTTTAAAAATTGTTAACAAATTTTTCTATTATCAATAATAATTTCAAAAATAGCATTATTAAAAGCATGGTGTTTCTAATTTTTATTTTTTATAGAATCGTTGATGACAACTTGTAGCAGCAACATCTTTATCGCCTAATAAACTGTGCCGACGATATGGCAGAAAGTACTACAATGGATGCAGACCGAGAAAGACGTGCCAACGAGTGACGAATTTCAGTTTTATGCGTTACGATTACTAGACAGGTATTGAGCAACAATAATATCATATATGATGGTGCAATAAAAGTGCGAATAATTGTTAAAGAACGTTATTCAAGCGCGAATAATTAGATTTAATATTAAGTGGGGATAAAATAAGGTATGAATTAAGAGTAAGATTGAAGAAAGATGGCGTGCACGTAGGCTCAGTAGCGCCGCATTTTGTGTGACCGGACAAGTCAGTGTCACGCCAGCAGGCGCAGAGACCTGCAGGCAAGTGCCGCTCTGCCTCGCAGACGTCAAAGGGCGGACTATCAGCATTCGAACGTAGCAGAATGATTGGTCACCGGTAACAGGGTTTATCGTACCGTGACACTGCGGTTCGTACAATGCGCGCTGTTACGATAGTGTGTGGAAACAGTCGATAGGTAGCACAAAAGGATGAGTGGATGCTGGACCACACGATGTGACCACAGCGCGGGATGACCCCCATCTTGTCCGTACGGCCGAAACCGACAGAACAGCTTCATCAACAATGTTGACTCGAGGTCAGAACACAATACCGGGTGTGGACATGTTCCACTCGACGCTTCGACGCCGTCTGCTGAGGCATGCGATTACGTCAGCTACCACTTACCACGAATCACCAACGCTACAGAACACAGTGGGCACGCAAACACCGTCACTGGCGTGATGAGTGACAAAATGTGGTGTTTTCGGAGGAGTCCCGTATCAACATGTCCTACAATGATGGTATCGTACGTGTAGACGCTGCCGTGATGAAAGCAATTTGGCAGACTGCATTGCTGAGCGGCATAGCGGACAATCGCCAAGCGTGGCTGTCTATTACTCTGTACAAAATGCAGGCTCTGTTTGATTCTATGCCTCGACGTGCAGAAGCTCTGTTTGTATCACGTGGAAGTTTTACAGCGTACTGAATTCTCACGGTCGGAGTGCATGTACACCTAGTAGTTCTTATCATTTGTATATTTGTCAAGTCCCAAAAATGTGGAATAAATTTCATTGTAATCACATGTGTCTCTCTCTCTCTTGGTGTTGCAATCTCCACAAATAATAGTGTATGTTTAGTGTGTAGATGCGTTGTGATCTACTTATTCATCTTTTTGACTACAATTCTTGACTTGACTATTAGTAGAATGCACACCTCGATTGATGCAGTAACACCGATCGTGTTGGGCGAGTGGTAACGCTCTGGTCTCGCATTCGGCAGGACGCTAGTTCGAATCGCCGTCCGGGTATCCAGATTTGGGTTTTTCATGGTTTCCAAAAATCTCTCCAGGCGAATGCCGGGATGCTTCCTTTAAAAGGCCATGGGAGAATTCCTTCACGTTTCTGGTCCTCACTTCTTTCCCGCCTCTAATGACTTCAATGTCGACGAGACACAACGAAAAAAAAATTGTAGTCCAGTAACAGGAAGCACAAAAAAAAAAGCTTTGTCAGTAAGATATCGATTATAGTCTGATGGAGGTGAGGTAGTTGTTGACATAATTGATTGTGTCCCATCTATCTCTGTGATGGAGCACCTTGAGTTTGGCTGTATCTGCTGTATAGGCTGTTCTGGACAGACCATCTGGCTGGAGCTGTGAGAGGCTCTCTGTTGGCGTCGGGTCCCTAAATAAAGGAGGAAGGAAGCGCCGCCGGCTCCGCGACCAACTTTTAAAAGGACCCAAGTTGGGCTCCGGCGTAATCCCTTTATCATTCAGCAACAGCCGGACGGAATCAATTAGCTCGCTCCAGCGGAGCGCGAAGCGAAGCCATACGCGGGCGTTGCGAGGCGCAGGGTTCGCCGCTACCGCATACTTTTATAACAGTGTTCACTGCAAAAGCCACACCCGTAATGTGCAAGTGCCGCTCTTAGCTTCATCGCAAGCGCCTCGCGGGCTTAACGTGCCGCGCTCCACTCCGACATGATTTCAATAGTTACGCCGACCTCACAGGTAGGAACCGCTTTTCTGTAACCGTTCCAATTCCTCTCTACCACAAATTCTGACAGGCGTGAGATTTTCGCGAAACTTTCTGATGACGTATAAGCTGACAAGTGCAGAACGCCTAGTGAATTAATCTGATAGACCACTTAAAACTAGCACTAGGCCACGTGGATAACGAACTTGAGCTTGCGACGGTGGCCCAGAACTCCAGCACACGAAGGGAAAACCGTAACTTCGCAACCAGAAACGTTAGGTTTCCTATAGCTGGTAGCATTACCGTGTTAGGCAGAATAGGCACGATAGAGGCGCATGAGCGGCAATTGGAAACTAAGTCAAACTGCCGGCCCAACTACCCAGCGGGTCAACCGACCAACAATGCAATACTCCTTTTTATATTTATTTCTATTTTGTAACATACGCCGAACTAGAAATTGAATTATAATTTTAGATTGAAAAATAAAAATAAAATACAAAACAAGCATAAGCGCTTAGAGAAAAAACTAAAACTTTATTTCTCAAGATTATTTCCACAGAACGCTTTTCGAACACTTAATTACAAGGCTTCAGAGACCTTCACCTGTTTCTGGTGGACGAGGGATTATTTTAAAGAATATGACAATGCTACTGACGATGTTTAATGCACCTCTATGCGTACCCTACAATATCTCCTAGTCAAAGGCGTAAGTAGTTCATTCTGTTCCTTGTCATACAGTCTATATTTACAACTGACTGACAATCGTAGCTGCTGTCACGTTACTCCAACCTGTACTATGTTCAATAGACCTCTAAAGTTATAGGTCGAACATCCAAATCTCATGCAGAAACATAAGGAAAGTTCTACCGATGAACCCGCTTAGTAGAAGATTCTGCTGAATCAATAATACATGTATGTTCCCAGGCAAAATTAATGGTGAACTGTCCTGCGGCCTTGTTTGGTGGTGCTTAACTGGAGCCCTCACTTGAGCACGGCGGATGTTACAAATTATGTCCTGCTTCAGTAATTAAATACTTATCACGCAAAAATAATAGATGAAAAATTGAAATGGAATTAACATCAATTCCCTAGATTTTTCCCCAATTATAAGTAGTCGTGCTTCGAGGTAAGCTGTGTGTTAGTATATGGCTTCTTAGGTAACATCTTCGTTAGTAAAAACTCGGAATAACATTTAGATGATTATTTACTTCTGGGACTAATATAAGGAAGTTTTATCTCGGTGCGGTGCAAATATTCCATTGTCAATTGGTTTAACTGAAATAACTATTTAATATTGGTATTACGTAATGGCAGGTGTTAAATTCTCTTACCCATCCTGTGCCAGGTAAAATCAACTTAGTTCCATGTAATTTTGTATTTATTACTTTATTCTCATTCATAAAAATTCATAAATATTCAAAGTTCTGAACTCCATTCAAATCCTTAATTCATTTCTCAGTTATAATTTTATTGGTTTACAGGCGAAATCTAAAAACCAAAGACATCTAGCGAGTGATGTGTTTATGTTTATGATATAAGTAAATTTCAATTCAAATTTTCATTACATGTGTAAAATTTCAACAAAGAAATAATATCAAACTTCGGACGCTATAAATGTCTAAGCTGCGTCATGTTTATATCTTCCATGACGAAAAGCTCAGGTTTTAGTTCTGAGATCTTGACATCAAATTTCTCATCAGAAAGAGGAGAATGTACGGTAAAAATATTTTTGTTGGCGCGGTATTGAGGGAGTTTCTTAACGGCCATGCCGCTTACATAATTAGGTTAAAATAATTAAAAAGTCGGAGAAATGTTATTTAACCTCAACAGTAGCTAATCACTATTTTTACATTGCGTATAATGAAATATAGAAGTTGGACGAACTGAATTTTTTGTTTTGAAACAACAATATGATCACTCCTCCTCAAAATAAAACGGATGCCAGCCAGTGTTGACGCGCGCGTTAATGCGCCAACACACTGGATTGGGGACGGACAATGCGACCAGACTATTGTCCTGAACCCAGCCCAGCGTGCGGGCCGCTCACATTTGACTTTTAGGCGGGTTTCCGCAGTTCCACAATCACCTAGGCGAATATTTGCCTGATAGACTACACATTTCACAAACAAAAATATTTTTAATTAAAAAAAAAATTGCAATGGAGCGCAAGGTCTGGTGGCAATGTCCCCACACACCCATCTTCCCCCTTTCCAGCACCCACATACATTTGCCCTCTACAAATTTTAACATTAAATTCTTTCAACGTTTTTGGTAAATTATTCATCATTTCAGTTAGTAACGTATTCCAATCCTGACACCCTTGCCAAAAAAGAGATTCATCCTATACCCTTGTGCCTGAAATCGAGTGTCAGCTTGTGATCATGGTCATCTTTCCCCTCATCCTACAAAATACGTTACACGTATTTCCAGTGCTCCAGGAACAGACCATCCTAGTTTCTAAATACCCAGCGGAAACAAATTCTTTGTTGCAAATGATGACGGGAATCAAAGTTTTACGTGATCCGATAGGGTCTATTAACGAATACCTGATAGCATTTCGACGCTGTGAATGTGACATAATATTTGTAGTGTTATTTTGTTTCAAATTTGAAATGGATATAACAACTGATGCTGCCCTAGATGAAACTTGCGTACCCGAGTGAGGTAGAAGCTCGCTGGAACAATAGCGAACGGACAAGGTTTTTCCGTCTTAGCCCGAATGCGGTGTCATCTATTTGCAGAGTCGTTCTGAATAACGGTACCGCTCCAAATGCGCGGGTCGTTGCAAGGGAGACAAAAGTAGGTAAGAAAGATCGGAACGAGAGCAGATCAAGAGAGTTCCGGGATGTAACTCGGTGAAATGGAACGAAATGGCTGGCGTTTGAGAGCCATCAGCTGCAAAGCGGCCGTACCGTACAGCGGGGAGAATCGGCGAACGGTTCGTGAGGGATAACAGGTGCAATGGGCCGGAGAATTGCGACTCGCAGCGCCATCGCTGGTGGGCGCACGCGATAAATGGAAACCAATACGCGCCGGCTGGCGGCGAGGTCGCGTCGTAAACAGGCGCACTGCGGGCAGGCTACCGCAGAGGGGACGCTACCAGGGGCAGCTCAAAGATAAACACTGCAGTCAAGGCTCCGTGGTCCGTGGGGACGGAACAGGTGGACCGCAGGTACAATCTTATAAAAGATACCATTAACACAAAAATAAATTAATAAAAACTGTACACAAAAAATGCGTAGCGTACACGCATAACTTATAAACCAATATTCCTAAAAGGCGCGAATATTCAACGAGCAGCCTAGGTCTTAAGGGACCGCGGTACGTGTGGATAACAATAGGTAAGATTGGGAAGTTAAATAAACATAGGTAAAAAATTATCACTGTGTAACTTAGTAGCTCGTAGAATTGTTTTTGACATTTTACTGGTCCTCGAGATAGAAAAAGATGAGGAAAGCTGGTGTGAGGAATATTGTGGTAAGGATGGTACAACTGAATAAATGTTTGAAAACAACCTGAAGGCAAAACGTATAAGCATTTTAGGTGAAAATACTAATAAAAGAATTGAGTCTAGAGTGCACAGTGCAGAGTCGTTACGAGGTGTTAAAAATGTTTTAATTATGCGTGCAGTCAGTCAGAAGTGGGCAAGGAATGCGCCATTTTAAGGTGGTATGTCACTTGTCAGGTATGTGGTCTCAGTTCTGAACAGTGCTGAGTGGAACCAACGACAATCTAAGCCTGTGAATGTTGGCAGACAGAACGAACTTCGAGCTGACTTTGAATCTCCACTTTCACGATGATGATTGTGCTGTTCCCCCAGATGAACTAAGAACTTGGAAGGTCAGGTGCAAATCTCTTGTTGAGCTTGATTCAATTTCAGAGAGACAAACTCAGTCTCGGAACGCAGGTGTCTGCTGGTGAAAATCAGTTAACCAGTTAAGTCTAATGACAAGCACTCTTCCTATTTACATTTTTAATAGTACCATACTGACTGCCGACTGAATGTGAGCTGTTTGCAGCATTGCCTGTAAATTTTCAGTTTTAGCCTACTTTCCAAATGCAGATACCTGTCAACGTTCCCTTGTTTTTTAAAAACTGAAAACTTTATTCATTCCTCAGTCGCGGTTTTTTTGAGTGTATCTGCCACTCTGATTGGGCACGATAGTCTGTTAAAAACTTCTCTCTTCTTTTTTTTTTTTTACTGTCATCAGACTGGTTTGATGCAATTCTCCATCCCTTCCTATCTTAAGCTAAACTTTTAATCTCAACAACATCTTACAAACCACGTCCTATATTATTTGCTTCATATGTTCTAATCTCTGTCTTCCGCTGCAGTTCTTACCGTCAACTGTTCCGTCCACTAACAAGTTAACCAATCCTGTATGTCTCAAAGTATGACCTACCATCATGTCTCTTCTTTCTGTGAGACTCTTCGACAAACTTCTTTCCTCGACCATTATTTTCAAACCTCGTTCCTTTAGTACTTTATACGTCCACTTAAATTCAGCATCCTCCTATAGCACCACATTTCAAATGCTTCAGTTTTACTTCTTTCTGGTATTACAAAAGTCCATGCTTCGCTGCCACAAAGTGCTGTGCTCCACACATAGAGTTTTTAAAAGTTCTTTCTGAGTCCTAGATCAATATTTGAAACAAAAAGAAGATTCTTATCACTAGAGCTATTCTGCTTTTAACATCATTCCTACTTCGGCCATCGGTTGTAATTTTACCGCATCCGACCCTATTTTTGTATTTAATCTACTGTCATTGATGCAATTTCTGCTACATTTAAATGCTATTATCTATAAACAATGCTGAAAAAGATGTACCGCTGAATAGCTTCTAATAAGGAATAAGTACAGGTAACTGAAAGAAAAAAAATATTGTGTGAGAAATCAGTTATGATGATGGTTGTTACTTGAGGATGAGGAGATTAATGGACAAAAGGGCAAGGAGGATTTTGCTATCGGGTAAAAGTATTCTGACCTGCACGAAGACTGGATTTCACAGTGAATGATCCACCACAGCCGTCCCCATAGTGCCGCTCGGGTGTGCACTCGGACCAAGTTGGTTTCCACGTCCTCTGTTTACCGTGTGCCAAGCACAAAATAATTGTAACAGAACCAGGGTGTTGCCTGTTAACAAGTTTTGTTAGGTATCAAATTACTATTAATAAATTAATTGCGACGGAGCACACGCTCCGGTGGCAATTCCCTTTTATCCGAATACCACTTTTTTAATTTATTTTTTAATTATGTTATATTATTTCAGTGTTAAATTCCTCTCCCATATACTTTTGTGATTAAAAAAATTAATTTTAAATTCCTTCAGCGTTTTTGGTAAATATTCATTACTTAAAATGGTAATTTGTTCCAGTCCTGACATCCTTACCAACAAAAGTAAATTTTCCAACTACCTTATACATGAAATCAAGTGCCAGTTTGTGGTCATGATCATCTTTCTCCTGCCATCCACTATTCCTAATTATTCGACCAATATCCCTCCAAGCCCCATCACCAATATATACCCTGTACATTCCCAGCGCTCTCTTCACCCTCCTCTTGTCCTCCAATGACTCCCAATCCAGCTCCTTTATCATATCATATACTGGACTGGGTCCTGCGATAATTATTACCACAAACAAATTGAGCTGCTCTTCTTTGTAAGCCCTCCAACTCCCGTATTTGATACCAAAATGTGGTCCTAAATTACACCACCAATGGTCTGACCAAAGTTTTTTATCCCATTCCCTAACATTTCTGGTACATCCTTTCATCAACCTCTGGAGTAAATGTAGGATTTTGTAACCTTTTCCTACCATCTGCCCAATGTTCTCTGCCCAATCGATTTTAACCATCAAACGTTATACCAAGATATTTACACTTCAAACCTTCAACAAGCAATTCTGACCAGAACCAATATTCATCAAAAAAATCCTTAATTTTTTATCTGTGTTCCTAATAAGTTGAATTCTCCTACCGTTTATCTTATTACATGCAGACCTACCCATTTGGATATTCTATCCAGGTCACCCTGCAGCTGTTCAGTCTTCTCGTGCTTTGATACTGTTATATACAATTTTTTCATTTGCAAACAACCTAAATTCTGATCATAAACCAGTAATACAATCATTCATTAGAATAATGAATAGCAACAGTCCCAATACTCTACCCTGCGGCTCTCCCATATTTACTTTCATCTCTTTTGATAATGTACTTCCTACTCTAACACTTTTCTCGCTGGCTTTGAAGAATTACTCTAACCAGCAATTAAGTTTTTGATAAAATCCAATAGTTTTCAGTTTATTTAAAACAATTTCATGTCTCAGTCTGTCAAATATCTTAGAAAGATCAAGTGGTGTACTATGAACGTGGCCTCCCTTGTCCAATTCATCAGTGAGATTCACATGAGTAAACTTGCCTAAAGCCCTGTTGTCGATCTGATAACAATTTCTTTCCGCAGAGACATTTCTGATATATCTGCATATTAATCTCCATCATTTTGCCTGTCACTGGTGTCAAACTAATTGGCCTGTAATTTTCAACCGTATTTGTCACACCTCTTTTATGAACCGGTACTACTATCGCTCTTTTTCCCGCCCTCTTGTAAAGCAGCAATACTCCAGACTCATTTTAAACAATATTTCAAGGTAAGGTACAGTATTGTACCCCAAAATCTTTAATACGTCTGTAGTAATGTTATCCACGTCAGCTCATTTTAGTTTTTTTTTATCTTCCTGAGGTCCTTCATAATTTCCTAAATAATATGCTGTCTGAAAAAGAAAGTAGATAACGATACGTTCAATCTTATTATCTAGCAGCATTCAGTTCTTCAGATGTCATATACCTACTTAAATTTACTTAAAGCGTAAAAATGCTGCTTTAATAACCTATAGACACATATTTGACATGTTCATATTGCGTTCCTATTTCTGCCATCGCGTATAACATAAGAGAGTCCTCCTTACGTTTCTCCGAGGCTCCTCCTTGTAATGTTCTCGGTGCTAGATTCGAGGTGCGTTGTCAGCGATACACTCTGACCAGTATGCGCCCCGGGGAGTTTCCTGCAGGTTCAATGGACATGGAGGAAAATCCTCGTCGAGGAATGATCTCTGACCACCCACCCCATGTTCAGCTACCGCTTCAGATACGGGTCGACCATACCATACGAGTAATACTGACATTCAGGAGGACGCGGGTTCATATCTCCATCCGATTTCGACTGCCATGTTTTCTCAATGTCACTAGAGGCGAATTAAAATGGTGCTAAAGGTACTGAATGTGTTCCATCAAGGAATTTAGGTGGTTTTACATTGTCACCGATTACTGGTCAAATAACTACTTACTGCTCTAACCAAATTCAGGTTAAGGTAGCATGCCAATGTGTCGCAAGTTATTTTACGAACTAACATATTCATCCATGTTTTGAACATAGTAATTCAAAACACCTCTCAAGCTGGAGTCGAAATTATAACATTAACCTCGACATTGTCTGTTAGCTTAGACTAAAACATTTCGCCAGTGTTTGACAAGCTATGACGTCAATGTAATCCCAGTTATACGTATCTTTTGCATCAAAAACTAACTGAAAGAGCGATATTTCAATAGTTAAATTAATTACTCCAGTATTGTTTTGAACCTGTTTTTTTATATAATATAGAAATTATGAAACATTGAAAAGCAATATTTTGAGACTAATTTTTTCTTTGAAATGTTGTCTTCTCTTCTTTCAGCCTTCTTGGATTTTATAATTACAAAGGATGGAGAAATCATAATTCACTTATAATTCGCTAGACAGTCATTAATATCTTCTATTAGAACGAAATGTATTATATGCTTGCAGTAGTTTCGGGCGATCTTTTTTTTTTTTAATTGCTTAACGTCTCT